>CM029020.1:32992794-33351118 GCA_016801055.1 Panax notoginseng
GGGTTGTCACAGATACCCCCAACAGTTGATTCTTTTTTCACTCTCTTCTCTGCTGGAAAGTCTGGGAACGAGGCTTTAAAGTGCTGAGCACAAACAGTCCCCAAGCCCAACGCCAAGTTCGAGAAGCGACCTTTGATGGATACTCCTTTGAGCAACAAGGGGTGGCACAGAGAATGGTTCTTCGTGAAGGGGCCTGAAATCCCGTCTATCCCGGAATGGACCACTTCCGAGCGAATTTCTGCAGACTTCGGGGACATTCCAGAGGAGCGTGTGAAAGAAATGGCGAGCATTCTCGAGAAGATTCCTATGAAGGAATGGAGCTTCGGGCTCCTGAGCAAGCAAGCATGGTTATATGACCATAAACTGTCTTTGATAAAACCAACATCGATCGACCGAAGGGAATTGGATAAATTCCTTTCGGGTAAATCATCATCATCCCCCACAGACATCTCACAGGAAGAACTTTCGGCTTTGGAAGCCCATGGCACTGAAGTCTTCCATGGATCAGAAACTGCGGAGGAACCTAGCCGACCTCGACAAAAGAAGAGGGTTGTTCGGAAACCAAGGTCGGTCCTTCCAGAATCTCAGCATACTTCTACCACCAGCCTGATTGACATGCCGGCTAAGGAGCGAATGCAAGCTCTTCGTACTAAAAAGAGGAAGACCAAAGTGACTCCTTTATCCGCCGATGAGCTTCGGGTTCCTCCTGCTGCAGTTGATCCTCCGATCGTCGTTCCTGTGGAGATCTACGTTTCCGAAGACGAGCTCGAAAACCCAACCGAGTCTCCACTTCTGTCTCGTAAAAGGAAACAACCCTCCGATGATCAACCACCACCGCCCCCTGAACCATCCATGCCTTCCTCGGCAAGATCTTCCCCCTCCGCCTTCAGGCGAGAAGCTGCATCTTCTCCCACCATATGGCCGGAGTTTAATGCCAACTTTCCCTTCTAGCTGTTCAATTCCTTCGTCCGGGAGACTGACGACCACCGGTTCGGGAACAACTCAATTAGGGATTTAATCGAAGAAGGCATGAGTTACCAAGCTAAGGTGAATTAGTTGTCCAATCTGAATATTTTGGAAATTGTGTGCTTCTTCTAACAATTCGCCGACTGTCTTTGAATGTCTGTAGGCCAATGCTGTCTTCAGGAGGCTTCTTCCCCGATACAAAGAATCCGAAGCCGATGAAGATGCAGCTAGGCGAGAGAACGCTATTCTGGCGTCGGCTCTGGATAGAGAGAGAAGGGCCCATGGTACCACTCTCTTTAATAACGAAGGCCTCCAGAAGGATGTGAATAACTTAAAAGAGAAACTGGAGACAGCCGAGGCCACCCACCCAAATAACCGTTAATACGAACATAGACCTGGTTCGTCGAAACGAGGTCCTTGTGGGTAAGAACGAAACGATGGTGAAGATCAATAAGAGCCTGGCGGTACAAGTACATGAACTTAAAGCTAGGGATTTGAGACATCTGAAGGAACGGGCAAAACTCGAAGAGGAGCTTCGAGAACTTCGTACTTTGAGAGATTTGGGTCCCCCTCTGACCGGAGATCTTCGGAGAGAAGTTCAACAAGAATACCAGAAATCAGCTGAGTTGAACGAGGAGATCGTCCAAATGTTCTCGGATGGATACGACGAATGCCGAAGCAAAGACAAGGCAAGACTTGTCACTGCCAAGGTTGATCCGACCATTCTCGACTCTTCGGAAGACGAAGCTGATCCCTGAAGATGATTCTCTTTTCCCTTAGCTGTAGGATTCTTGTAAAGCTTCTATCGTTTTGTAAACAGTATTATGTAAATAAAATATCAACATTATTCCTTATGACTTTGGTGTATTTACTGTTTATCAACACTTCAATATCGATTCAATCTTAAAAAATGTACAAGCTCCCTCGTGGACTTAACTTAAACTGTTAATTAACAACTAGGCAAGTCGTATAACAGACAAGATAAAGTTAAATATGTGGCTTTCGAACTCAACACTTAGAAAAATTTAGGTAATAAAGTAAAGGAATACTTATTCGTTACCAAAGTGGGAGATAGATGCCGTGAAGGGCCTGACGAAGTCTGAATAATGACACTTTCCTACCACGAAGAGCCTGACAAGGTCTAAAGGTCGATAATTGCCTACCACGCAGGGCCTGACAATATCTTAAAGATGACACTTGCCTACCACGAAGGGCCTGACAAGGTCTAAGGATCGACAATTACCTACCACGCAGGGCCTGACAACGTCTTAAGGATGACACTTGCCTACCACGAAGGGCCTGACAAGCTCATAAGGACCACCTGCCGATGAGGCTACCATCGAATGGTCAGCGAGTCCACCCGAAACCTCCTTACTCCGATGACATTAACAGCAAAGAAGACAAGACTTGTTCGAGAAAAAGGAAATTTTTATTGATGATGACTTAAAAACATTTACAGACTTCCGGTGTGCTGACATTGTAGCTACTAAAAATACTTTCGAAGCCTGCCTGCATGCCAAGTATTCTTGATCTCTGATCCGTCCAAGGCCCTCAACCGATAAGTCCCCCGGCTTCGGTACTTCTATGACTTCATACGGCCCTTCCCAATTAGGCATCAGCTTTCCCAAATTCTGAGGTGTAGATGCTTCGACTTTTCTGAGAATGAAATCCCCTACTTCGAATCTGCGAAGCTTTACCCCTTTGTTATAATGCTTAGCTACTCTTCGCTGATAGGCTGCAAGTTTGACCAAGGCTGTTTCTCTGACATCTTCAAGTAAATCAAGATTGGCTTTCAGCCCTTCGTCATTGTATATTTCTCTGAACTGACTAACTCGAAGACTTGGAGATCCAATTTCAACTGGGACTAAGGCATCAGTACCATAGGCCAGTCTGAAAGTTGAATCCCCGTTGTGGTCCTCGGAGTGGTCCAATAGGCCCATAACACGCTGAGCAGCTCTTCTGGCCATCTTCCTTTAGCTTCGTCCAATCTGCGCTTGATTCCATTCAGCAGCGTTCTGTTGGTCACTTCGACTTGTCCATTAGACTGAGGATGAGCTACCGAAGTCTTTCTATGCTGGACCCCCAGTTCTTTCAAAAATGCTTCGAATTTTGATCCCACGAACTGACGTCCATTGTCTGAAATCACCACCTTAGGAATTCGAACCGAAATACTACTGACTCTTTGATGAACTTTAAGCATTCTTGTTCTGTTATTAACCTGAGCGGTTTTGCTTCTACCCACTTAGTCATGTAGTCGATGGCAACTATAACAAAGCTGACCTGACCTTTTGCTTTCGGTAGCGGACCTAGTATATCAACCCCCCAGACAGTAAAGGGTATGGGAGATAAGATCGAGTATAACTCTTCTGGTGGCTGATGTGGGATCGGACTATTGAGCTGACACTTCTCGCACTTCTTGACGTATTCAGTTGCTTTCTTGAAGATGGTAGGCCAGTAGTATCCGTGACGAAGTACTTTATAGGCTAATGACTTAGCAGCCATATGGTAGCCGCAGATGCCCTCGTGAACTTCTCGAAGAGCATATTCAGCTTCGGACGGAGTCAAACACTTTAACAGTGGAGACGAGAAGGCTCTTCGAAACAAATCCCCATCTATCAGAACGAAATTAGCACTCTTGTACTTGATTTTCTTGGCCAGCATCTGATCCGAAGGTAGAACGCCATCTGCCAGATACTCCAGATATGGAGTCAACCAGCAGTTGGTTCGGTCAACGCACATTACCGATTCATGATGAACACTAGGATGTTGTAAAATTTCCAAGTAAACCGACCCATCAAAAACGTTAACATCCGTTCGGCAATGGAATTGTCGTCACGTTCGACCCCCTGAAATTCGTAGAACTGGAAATACTGAAGCCGTTCTTTCATTTCCGCCAAATACTTGATCATTCTGTGACCTCGAGCTTCGTATTCCCCGGAGACTTGTTTAACGACTAACTGAGAGTCGCTGAAGATAATTATTCTTTGCACTTCGAGACTCTTAGCTAGTCGCAATCCCGCCAATACTGCCTCATACTCTGCTTCATTGTTCGTCGCTTTAAATTAAAATCTGATGGCCTGCTGCACCTTGAATCCCTTCGGGCTGGTCAGAATAATCCCTGCTCCGCTGACGTCTACGGTAGAAGACCCATCTGCATACAGTGTCCACGAACTCTGCTCCTGCTGAAGAACCGCAACTATGCTGTTAGATCCTCCAGCTTCTGCTACAGCTTCTGCTACAGCTTCATCAGCTTCAGAAAACGAACACTCGACCACAAAATCAGCCAAGGCCTGCCCCTTGATGGCAGTTCGGGGATGATATTCAACGAAGAACTGAGACAACTCCATCGTCCATGCAGCTAATCTCCTCGATATCTCAGGTTTGCCCATAATTTTCTTCAAAGGCTGATCTGTGTAGACTATTACCAACCTACCCTAGAAGTATTGCCTAAGCTTCCGACTAGCAGTTATTAAAGCAAAAGCAAACTTTTCAATATTTGGGTACCTTGTTTCGGCATCCCGAAGGACATGGCTTACATAATAAACCGGGTGCTGCTTACCCCCAACTTCTCGCACCAAAACTGCTCCTACTGCCAACGAACTAGCTGCTAAGTACAAATACAAAGGCTCAGCAGGAGCGGGCTTCACCAATAAAGGCGCCGAAGATAAGTAGGACTTGATGCCCTGAAAGGCGTCTTCGCATTCCGAAGTCCATTGGAACGTCTTGGCATTCTTCGGCCCTTTCAACGTGTCAAAAAAATGGCAAACACCTCTGCCGACTTGGACATAAACCTCCTCAACGCTGCGATCCTTCTAGTCAGACGCTGAACATCTTTAAATGACTGAGGAGTCTTCATGTTCAGGATCGCTTGAATCTTTTCTGGATTGGCTTCAATTCCCCTCTGACTGACCAGATAACCCAGAAATTTGCCAGCTCCTAATCCGAAGGTGCACTTGGCAGGATTCAGTCTCAGTTTGTGATGACGGACTGTCTGAAAGCATTCCTCCAGGTCATCCAGATGTTTGTGCACTAGCATGCTCTTAACAATCATGTCATCCACATATACTTCCATATTCTTGCCCAACTGACGCCTGAAGACATAGTTCATCATCCTCTGGTAAGTGGCCCGGCGTTGATGAGGCCGAAGGTCATTTTCTTGTAGGCATATACCGAACGATGCGTAATGAACGCCGTCTTCGGTATATCCTCTTTACACATGGAGATTTGATGATAGCCAGAGAATGCATCCATGAAGCTCAACAAGGCATACCCCGAAGTTGCATCGATGAGCTGGTCAATGTGGGGTAACGGGTAGAAATCCTTTGGACAAGCTTTATTCAGATCCGTGTAGTCGATGCAAACTCGCCATTTTCCATTCTACTTCTGGACCAGCACCACGTTTGCCATCCACTGCGGATAGTCGATCTCAAAGATGAAGTCAGCAGCTAGCAGCTTCGCAATTTCCTCATCGATGATTCTTTGGCGCTCGGGCGCAAAGATCCTCCTCTTTTGCCGAATTGGCTTCTTCGACGAGTCCACTTCTAAACGATGCTCTGCAATATCTCTGCTCACTCCTGGCATATCCTGAGGTTCCCAGGCGAAGATGTCAACATAACACTGCAGGAGTTCAATGAGGTTCGTCCTGAGAGGTTCTGGTGGACTCGAACCTATTTTCACCATTTTGTTAGCCTTGCTCGGGATGAGCTGTATCTCTTCTGCTTCTTCGGCTGGCATGACCAATGGTTCTGAGCTGCTTTCCATGAAGAGTTCGATCTCTATTGCCATGGTCTATTTTTGCTTCGACACCCCTACTCCCGAAGTGATCACAGCATTTCTATAACATCTTCTGGCCAGATCTAAATCCCCTTTCACTTCCCCAACCCCATGAGCCGTAGAAAATTTGATTTTGAAATGAGGGATTGAGGTTATAGCTTGCAAAGCAGTTAAAGTGGGCCTCCCCAAAATAGCATTATAAGCGGAATCTACATTCACAACGTAAAATTTACAAATAATTTCTACCTGTTGGGGGGCCGTTCCGATGATAACCGGCAGTTCAATGGTTCCAGCCACTTTGACCGGATCGTTGCTGAAACCATATAAAGGGGCCTCCTCTCCGATCTCCATCTTCTGCCCATCAAGATACATCCTCTGATAAGCATGAGCATATAAGATATCCACAGAAGACCCGTTGTCGATCATCATGCGCTTCATGTCCACCGAACCCACTTGTGCCGTTACGACCAATGATCCCTCATGCGGTTCGATGGTTTTCGAAGGGTAATCCTCATCTGTAAAGGAAATTACCGTACCCGGGAAGGGTCTGTCAGTCTTCGGGAGGGTACCCGCCACTGACATGACCGAATTCAGATAACTTCGGCGCTTCTTCCCAACAAGCTTGCTCGAAGTACCTCCAGTGATGACATCTATCACCTGCCTTGCGGGCGGTTCAGGAGCGGGGAACACTTGCTGAACGGGTTGGCCTGCCTGAACAGGTCTTCTATTCTGCTGCTGGTTCGTTCGGGCGGCCACATAATGAACCAAAGCCCCGTCCTGCACCTTTCTCTCAATAAAATCCTTCAAACTAGCACAGTCGTTCGTATCGTGACCCGAGGCTTGATGATAGTCACAATACTTACGAGAATTCCCTTTCCCGGGCTTAATGTTATCTCGAGGTGGCTCGAAAATAGGTTGATTCTTAATCTGCTCCAAGATAACAGTCCTGTCAGCATTGAGTGCAGTATACATCCTGTTTACCCTCTGAGCGGGAGCGGACGAGCGTTCTCCACCCTGCCTCCAATTATTGTTGTATTTCTTTGGCCTGCCGTCACGACGGCCTTTATCTCCTTCATTCCTACTCTGGTCTCCCTCTATTTTGTCCCGATCTGTCTCCTTAAGCCGATCCGAAGAGGGACGCTTGAGGCTATTCATGGCCTCCTCTACCACAATATAGCCTTCTGCTTTGTCGAAGGCTTCAGCGAGACTCTTCGGGTGGTGAAACATTAGCTTCTTCACCAACTTTTCCGATTTGACCAGATCTAGCCTATTCTGAAACAGTCCCACGGCTTGTGGATCGTTCAGGTCTGTCACTTGGCCGACTGTTTCACGGAATCGCTTCACATATTGGCCCAAAGACTCATTCGAGTATTGCCAAACCTGAGCCAACAAGCCAGTTGGTTTCCCTCTTCTTCTGTTGCTCCCGAAGCGGGCGTGGAACTTATTGCACATATCCGCCCAGGATGAAATCGAATCTGAAGGCAAAGTCCCCATCCATTGCCTGACATCTTTTCGGAGTGTCGTGACAAAAGTATGACATTTAGCAGCATCGCTAAAGTCATAATAATCCATCAGTCGGTCGAACGCCTGACTATGGTCATAGGGATCTCCCGATCCGTCATAACTTTCAATGTGAGGCAACTTTTTGGTGGAGTCAGCTTTCTCTTTCAGAATCTCCGCGGAAAAAGGGGATGCCTTCTTTCCCGAAGTATCTTTTACTTTCTGTACCTCGGCAAGCTGCCTCCGAAGCTCCTTCACCTCTTTTACCAGATACTCCACGCCCTCAGGTTGGGACGATGCTTCTTTTTCCGGTGACCTCTCCCTCTTCTGAGTGGACCAGTTCCTTGCAATAGAACCCCCAACTTTCGAGGGGCTTTTATGACGATGATGGTTCACAGAGCGGAGTGCCCTCGGTGGACTTTCGGGTGTACGGCCTCTAGATTTGCTTCATCTCAGTACCCGGCTGCCGTGGTGGGAATACGCAACAACGGGTGCCTTCTTAGTATTCTCCAGAGTACGATCCCTGGATCGACCTCTTCGTTCGCTTCGACCCTGCTCCTTAGAACCGACAGGGTGATGTGTCCTCTTCGATCTTTGAGGAGTAGGGCTTATGGACCTTCTTCTTTCCCGAGGTCGATCCTGAGACTCACGCCCGGAATGAGCAGGCTCTTTCCCACTCCGATGCCCCCGTTCTTCAGATTGGATATAGCTGGAAGCTTCGTCCCTCAACTCTGCCATTCGAGACATCTGCTCAGCTATATCCCGTCGTTGCTTCACAAGCGCCTCCATGGCCCTATCAGCTTCATCTGCCATCTTAGCCAAGCGGGCAGCCTTTCGTCTTGGTCGTCCCGGTATCGAGTTCTAGGCGAGGTGCCTTCTACTCGTTTCCGGCCATGACCGGACCCTTTCTCTGCTGTAAAAATTAACTGTCTCTTGGCTTTGCTCACAACTCTCGGACGAGAATCTCCATGCGATCATTTGGACGCCGTGCTGGCATGAACACTTAGTGCAGGTCCCAAACGGTCCTTCACAGATACTCGCGGTATTGACTCAGTGGCAGCCATCGGCTGCCCCTCAAGTGTAGGTGTCCTACTCTTCCCCATGAACACCGACGTAAAACGAACACGGTTTGTGATTGAAAAATACTCAGGACACTAGAACTCAGCCCTCCTTCTAGCGCCAATGTTAACGCCAAGATCTTCTCCCACGTCCCAATCACGTAAGACGCTCTGATCCTGCACAGTTCAACAAGTCAACACCAAAAGCTTGACGGCCTGACCGTCGGGGGATAGCTCCGGCGTAAGAGTCAGTACATGCGATCACAAGGTTAACAATGGAGGAAAATATTGACTAGTGTCTGAGTGTGTGAGAAAATAAAAATGTGTGTAGTGTTTGTTACCTCTTTCCCTTTTGTGATCCTTGCCCCATACGTTCCCTAGACCCGGTTTACTGTGCCACCCACTATCTCCTGACACCTCCTCTCACCCCCGGTCATCTCAGCCGAAAGCATGTAGCTTATTTTCCTACCTGCTACCACTGTTACCTCCCGCCGGCAATCGGAGTCTCATCCTCATTAATGCCATGCAGAAAGGTGACAGACATAACAGTCAACTGCTACCTTTTGTGATGATTACCGGTCAAAGATAGGATAAGTAACACCTTACGTAATGGACCAACCCAGTGACTAAGCCCAATATTATAGTTAAGTAGCGAGGCCCAAGTTATTTGACCCAATACGGTAAAAGTGACATAATCCAAAGGATAAACCCATTCAGCCCGGTCCAGTATGAAAAGTATTATGGCCCAACAAAACCAAAGATTTAAAAATGCTAATAAGAAAATTTTAATTTCCTTCAATATTTCAAATTATGCAGTTAGCAGATAGATTCATCTATTTCTTTTTCTTTATAAAAAAACCATTCATCCAAAAAAAAAGGCCATCACTTGCTTTATTTGTTGTTTACGTTCATTCAATTCATGTGCTATTTATAGCAACACACTTATTGTGTTCCAAAAAAGGGACGAAATTATATTTCCCTCCTAGATATTTTCGTTCAAGGGCAAATACATAATTTTTTTTTTTATTTTCACATTTTTATATCAACGAAAAAGCATTATGACAATATCATTTAGAATGTTGCAGTGTTGTTTGTATATTTTTGTGGATACTTTAAAGAATATTAGAAACATAGACCATTGATTTTATTTATTTTTCTAAATATTACAAAATTTTGGTATCTCAATCACATATAGGAATGGGAAAAAAAATTTGGTGTTAGTTTTCTCATAATTTATAAAGAATTATATTAAGAAAATAAATTATATAAAGATGACCTATAAAATTAGTGTTCTACACCTTCTAATAGTAACACAGGGGCGGACCCAAGCATGGGGTAGGGGGCACCTGCCCTCACTGTGAGGGTCAACTTAAAAAAAATATTTGAAGGGGTATTAAATGAAATTGTTATATTTGATTTAAAAAGCAAAAACTATTAGAATACATAAACAACCTACTCTCAGTTCCCACTACTCCACAAAATAATTTTAAAAACAATCTCATTATCTCAAAACAAGACCAACAATCCTAGTTAAAACAAGGGATATTGATGGATGGAATGAAAAGAACTCCATCAAATAAAAGTTCTTCAAGTACGTGTTCTATTTTATTTTTACTTTTTTAATATTTTTGTAATTTATTTTGTAATGTTACTTGTTAGTGGTTTAATTGAAAAAAAAGAACATAATAAATTAAAAGGGGAAACATAAATTTAAAAAAAACGAAAAAATGGAAAGGAGTAAAAAGAGATCCAAATAAACTTATAATCTGCATAGTATATTAATATTTAATGTTGATACTGTTTTTATTTTTATATTTGTTGTTTTCATTTGGCTATACATTAGTTATTAATAATATACAACAGTGGATATTGTTTCAGTTTTTGAGCAAAACCCAAACCCCAATGAAACTTATAGAATGGTACATTAGTAATTTAAATTGAACGTGATATTTCTGCAACAATTAAAAATGAGGTTATCGTACAACAATTTCAAGCAATGAAATCTCGAAAAATATTATTGTAAATAATATTTGAGAATTATTTAGTTTTGTGATTCATTTTATTAATTTTTTATTTTTAAAGATTTTTTTTTCTGAATTTAACCCGACTGAACTCCGCTACGGATTCCACCCCTGTAGCAACTTGTCATGTACGTAAATCATGAATTTCAAATCCATGTATGTTATCATCAAATAAACAGTTTTACGATGGTAAATAATTATCACAAGCTATTACTAGGATTAAAATTTCTTGATTTTGTCTTAAATTTATCTACATGGCATGTTGTTATTGAATAGTGTAAAATACTAGTTTTATAATTACCTTATAATTAATTCACTGCAATAAAGAATTCATAGCAAAAACTGTCTATCAGCCTTTTTAACTGGCCTCCAAATTTTACAGAATTTAAAAATAATTAAGACCTTCCGCAATATTGTTGTTGCGGATATAAGCTATCAATTCTTTAGCGTAACACAATGCTTACTTGTTGGGCCATTGATATACCATTATACCTTAAGCCCATAAATTGTGAACTTTAATCAAAAGTTCAATACAATTAGTATGTATGTTTCTACTTTGGACGCACCTTAGGGCCTGTTGCATGCTGGGGAATGACTTATAAGTTAAAATATAAGTTGACTTATAAATTATGATTTATAAGTAAAAGTATTCGACATCAATTTGACTTATAAGTCAAAATTTAAGTTAAAACAAGTAATGAAGGTGTTCGTATGACTTATAAGTTAAAATAAATGTAAAGATTACTAAAAAAATATTAATAAAAAGAGGGGTAAAATAGATATTACATTTGGTCAAACTAACTTATTTTAAAATGACTTATAAGTCATTTTAAAATAAATTACAAATACTTACTTATTTTTTTGACTTGAAATTCAATTTATAAGTAAAAAAATAAGTCATTCCTGAATATGTGAATAATAACAATTCACTTCAAACCAACTTACAAGTCATTCCCGAGGTTCTTATTCAATTGAATACAAGTGAAAAAAAAAATTAAAAATTTAATTTGAACGTAAGTGAAAAAGATTGAAAGTTTGATTTACTGATTATAAATATTAAAGGGTCGGACACATAAAAGAAAAGTCAATAATTCAGCATAAGAACTTATATTTAAGCCAATAATAACTGTAATTTCAATATTAGAAATATAACCTCAAGGTTGTTCTTTCTGTTATTAATCTATGTTTGTCCTTTCTGTTATTAATGATAGTCACTAACATCCATTATTCTCTAAAGGATCATCGATATATATTTTTTATACATATTAAAAAATATATAAAGTAAAGGAAAGAGAATATATATTTTTTAAAAATTTATCTTTAATGGCTCTATCAAATTACATAAAATGAAATATTTTATTTTTTTTCCTTATACTAATCTATTATCTATTATATATACTAAATCACAGTACATGACACAATAAATTGACATCTGTCATCCTACAAAATTAACACATGTTCATCCTAATTAATGCTCCTTATTGTCCTTGACAAAAATACCCTTGACAATTACTTTGATATATATACCGATCACCTTATTTTATGGATATTATCAATAGCCACGTTATTTTAGGATCCATTAATTAGATAACGCTCTTAGACAACAACCCGATTGAATCAATTTAAACACGATAGGGCCAACTTGCTTTTTATGAAAAATTAGTTTTAATTATTTGAAAAGTAAATTTCTTTTAATATTAGACTTTTATTTATTTTACCTACTTTTCATGTGCCTAATAAATTTATTCTATGATTAATTAATTACTTTCATAGTTCCATGCAATTAAAAATTATTTCCATATTCATTTTAAAACTTCAATCTATTAGCTTCCAAAAATTCTTCTAATTATTTGAACCACGCTAATTGATTCTAAAGATATGAAAATTTATTTGCTTAACCAATTTATGGAAAACTCAATCAATTAATAAATTATGGAATACTTAAATAATATAAAACTCATCCCAAGATTTATAAAAATAATATTGGTTAGATATATGAAAGATAATAAATCTTTTAAAAACTTATTTTCTAACTAACTCCATCAATTATTGGAAGTACTAAAAATTAACATTTTAAAACATTTTTATAATTATTATTTTATTCTTTGTGCCAATTACACGACCAACATTTTTTCATCCAATTGAATCATGCTACTTAAAAAATAAATCCTTGAAGGACTCAATCAACAAAGTAATCGACAACTTTTTATAATTTTTATGGAATATAACATTCAATCAGCTTATTACAAATGATTCAAACATAATTCACTAAATAATAGAAACTTTTAATATGGAACGAAATGAATAAAAAATTAATCTCTTTTAACAACTCGGATGGACAACTCATTACCATTTCATTGACCGCTTCTTAAATCATGAAATATGATCTATTAATTAATTAGACCAATTGCAAATTGAATCGGGCAGTTTGAAAGTAAACTTAGGCTCAATTAAGATTTCGATATTTTCATATTTATTTTAATATACCAATTAAATAGTTCCATATTATGAACAATTAAGGTTCAGATTTTTTATTATATTTTCATATTAATTTTGAAAGTCCAATTACTTTATTTCATAATTATTTAACCACTTCCGTAAATATGATCATGCAATGCAATATCCTAGAGTCTTGATTGAGAAATCTATTATCTATTATATATATTATATTACAGTACATGACACAATAAATTGACATGTGTCATTCTATAAAATTAACACTTGTCAATCCTAATTAATGCTCCTTATTGCCCTTGACAAAAATACCCTTGCCAAAAATACACATATAAAATAACAACTAAAATTGTAAAAAACCTAAATTCAATCCCCTAAATCTCCCCTAAATCTGGACAGGTATTCCACCTCTGATGGAGATGGTTGTGTCAGATGTGGTGGCGCGACGGAGGTTAGCGGTTCAAGCATTAATTGAGTTAGCTAATGGAACTTACACGTAAGTTGCATATAATTTTTGAATGGAATCTATCTATTATTTATTATCTATTATCTATTATCTATACTAATTTAATTTAATTATATTACAACATAATATTATACCATTTATAATTATATTACAACATAATATTATGTCATTTATAATTATATTACAACATAATATTATACAGTTTAAAACATTTAAAATAATTATATCCTAAAATCACTACTTTTCTAATATCATACCATTCATAATTATACCATACATTATATCATACATGTATGGTATAATATTATAATACACGTATATAACAAAATAACTACTTATCTAAACTGTGCGGATATTATTATTAATAATTTAATTATATTACAACATAATACTATACCATTTATAATTATATTACAACATAATATTATACAGTTTAAAATATTAAAATAACAAATAATATCAATCATAACTTACTATGTTTATTTTATAATCTCATAAATCACTATTTTCTCAATCTAAACGGTTTTTATATTATTATTATTATTTTGATTTTATAATCCCCTAAATCACTACAAAATCAAAACTGTTCTGATAATGTTAACTGTTCTAATATTATCATTACTAAATTAATTATTATCTTTTAAAATCACTGTTTTTTTAAATTCAAAATAATATTTTAAATTTATAATCCACTAAATCACTACAAATCTAAACTGTTTTGGTAATGTCAACTGTTCTGATATTATACTTTCTAAGTTAATTATTATCTCCTAAAATCACTACTTTATGATATTATCATTACTGAGCTATTATCATTATTCTCCATTATTTATCCTAATTTTCTTATCAAATATCCGATCAATCCCCTTGCAGCAATTGTTGATATCACATATCCTAATTTATTGGAAAAATTTGACGATGGCTTTTATTTCCAAGACCAAGCCATCCTTGCTCCTACACTTGATGCTATAAATAAGGTGAACGAATATGTGATGTATTTATGGCCAGGTGATGAAGTACTATATCTAAGATGTCCTATGTAAGGTTGATGAAAACTCAAACAGCTATGAAGGTATTTACACCCTATAATTTTTGAATAGCATTACATCTTCTAGAATGTCAAATCACAAGATAACGTTGAAGATTAGGGTTCCAGTTTTTAGTCATGACCAATTGTATGTAACAGTATCAAGAGTTACAAGCAAGAGTAAAGTAAAAATACTAATTTGTGACAAAGATGGACAAACATACAATACTACAAAGAATGTAGTTTTCCAAAAAAAAATTCATAATTCAATGTAGAAAGGTTTGACTGTTTCTGGCTATTATCTTTTTGCTGCTCATTATTAGTGTAAACTCTGATTATTTTATTATTATATCTCATAAAATGTTTACTATAATCTATTTGAATCTTTTTAGGTAAATCTATGATCTGCATTTACAAAGCTATCACAATTGAGCCAAATTCCAATTGCAAAGACAAAAATAAATCGGTAAACTCTCAACACTACCCCTTACAAAATTGTTTAGTTTTTATTATACCTTCAACTCGAAATTTTGTTAATACATGTACTGAGTAGAGTTTATGTATATTCATTTTTTTGTCTGTGTATATATATTCATGTATAACCATTGAAAAACTTTTAAATAAGAGTATAATAGGTTTGCCTTTTACTTTTTGGATGACAATATTTGAAATTCTATGCAAGTGCATTTCATACGTGTTTTACTCTAATTCTTTTTATTTTTTTAATATAGGAGCTAAATTCCTTTATGTTCTGTTAGTTTTCAATCTAATAAACACATGAATTTTTAGCTAAGTGTGAGATTTTTTTTTATCTCGGACAATACTATTTCCTATAAAAGAGTTGTGGAAAGATATAAATTTTTATTTGGTTGATAGTTTATGCAATATTGAAATCAACTATTAAGTATGTCTAAATTCTTATATCTCACTATTGTCCAGATTCCTGTCGCAAATATTTATAAGATTGCAACGACTGTTAAAAAGATCATTTAAGTGCTAATTTTTGTTTGTGTGAATATATTGCACATTCAATAAATATAACTGGATTGAAGACCTAATGTAACGACCCCAAAATAGGTCCATTCCATCCAACCTATTCTGAGTCGCCAAATACATGGTACAAAAAACAACTATAACTTTATTAGAACAATTGTCGTGCAAAATACAACAACACATATGCTGTGAGTTTGGATATAAATATATACCTAATGTGACTCATGTTCCAACCGTGGACATCACCTCACAATGACACCTTACATAAAGGTATAGTCAAAAACTGTTTTAGAAATTAGAATCTTTGGGAAGTGCTCAAGAAAACCTTCGTACATGGGAGGCCATGCGTCTAGGTTATGATAGATATCATATGGCAACAGAATTATTCTTGGGTGACCCAATAGACCCCAAAGAAAAATGAGAAGATTACTATCATATTCTTTCCAATGGTGAGTCTTCTCTTGACATATCATTATCTCTACTGTCTCTAATTGAGAATTATACTTCAAACAAATACCAAGATTATATATGTAGTGCTCGTATATATACTCAGCAAGTGGATGAGCACATCTCTGTCTTATGATGACACGAGGTTGTATGTCGTTAGACATCTTGTATGATAGTGGTAAACCACCCTTTCAACGTTGGGTACACCTTACCCTATTGGATTCACCAAATAAAACTACTAAATGAACTTTTCTATACTGCTTCGGGAGAACATCCACAACTAGAGACCACCGTTCTATTTTCCCGTTACCCTCGCTCGACCCAGCTACACTCTTATTACCTGAAAGGAATTGTGAAGCAAAAGGGTGAGCACAACTAGCTCAGTAAAGAATATCATGACTAAAGATAATTAAATTATCAATAGCCTTCATCAATAATAAATTAGAGATTTAGAACATATGGTAAATGATAAAAATTTCAACCATAGTTGCAGCGGAACGAGCAATCCATTAGAAGAGTCAAATAGACTATAAAGTCTATTATCTTCTCCATGTTAAAAATCCATCAACAATGTTTTATCCCTGTAATATCAATCAATAATTCTGGTCCACAATGATATGAATAACTCATAATCATAACTGTAGTTCTAAATTCCTCTTCTCATCCAGGACGAAGATAATTTTCATCACCTATCTTTACCTGAAACATCAAAGATCATGGTTACACCAAATCACATTTCCTGTTCATAATCATACTAATAACTTCATCTTTGCACTACTACCAAAGATATTCATTTGTATCACCAGTTGGTCATGTTTATCTCAACATCTGTTCATCTTAGCACTACTGGCCAAAGATATTCAACAACATGTCATCTTTGCACTACGGGCCAAAGATATTCATCACAATTCATCTTTGCACTACAGGCCAAAGATATTCATCAATATTTCATCTTTGCACTACAGGCCAAAGATATTAATATCTCAAAGAAATATATAATCATTTCAGAATTTATATAAACAATAATTATAACCATGTTGATCAATTCACCTTTGCACTTAAGCTAAAGATATTCACTTATAAATTCAATGGTCATGATCATACCAATCAACGATTCAACTTTGCACTACTGGCCAAAGATAACCCATAGTCATGATCATACCAAAAATCTACCCATCTTTACACTCAAGTCAAAGAGAAATATCATCATTAGGGTTATAAAAATGTTATATATAATAATAAAAATAATATGATCAACATCTAGTTTTAATCTCAAGAGTAATATTCGTAAATCAACTATAATTTGGTTAGAAAAAGAAACCAATTTTTATCGTGAATAGTAGCTCGTGAATAGTAACTCGTGAATAGTAACTCATAAATAGTAAACCCGACACAAAAAGGTAGAAATTCCACAATAAAATCCATACCAGTATTTCGGTATAATGATATTGAAAGAATAATATTTCTTAAGCTTATAAACAATTTATTTAAATTGTTTACACTTTACTAAATAATGCATTTAATCATTCTAAAATACCAAACTCATAATATTTTATCACCAATAATCAAAAACCCTCATAAAAAATCTGCATATACCTCATATAGGATTCTCAAGCCATGAAATCCTATTTTCTAATTTTCTTACTTCACAAAACATATTTAATTCATTTACTCATAACTAGATCATTTTCATAAAAAATACCAAATCAGTTCCAAAAACATTTCTTTTTTGGGATTTAGCATAATATAGTCCCATAGTGAACATATATTTTTCTCAGAATTTTTAAAAGTCATTTACTATTTTTCATATGTCCAAAACAGCCGAATATTTAGACATTTATCAAAAATTGTACTTTTATCTAAAAATTCTGAAATTTACAGAGTATACTCCTATCATATACATGTACTCCCAATAAAAATTTCATCAATTTTGGAGTTAACCACAAGGAATTATAAGCAGTTACTTTTAAAATAGTCTTTTCTCATAAAATTCATAACTCTCAATCTATACATCCAAAAATCACTATTTTTGGACACAATCAAGAAAACTCATCAAAATATCATTTCAAATTTTTTCAGAATTTTTGAAGGTCAGAAAAATTACGAAACTGAAAAACATAACAACCCTTAAAATTCCTTACTATCCCTTACCTCAAAAGAGCAGTACTTCTGATCGGTATGCAAAGCCGAAGGAAACTTGCACTGAATAGCAACTCTCAAAGTATCTAAATACTCACAAAATATGCTTCATAATATAGAGAGAGAAAGAGAGAAAACTTGTTTCTGGTGTGATTTTCAATTCTAACTTAGCCCTCTATTTATAGGAAAATTTTAGTAGACTTGACCTGCAACCTGATGGCTTTACCTGCTACTATTCCCACCCACTACATTTGAAATATAATTCAGCACATTTCTTCACCAACCACAAGTGGGGCCCACCAATTCTAGAATTTTCCATCAAAATAATAAACTCCGAAAATTCAACAATTTCTGAACCAGACATCTTGTAAAATTCATAATAAATCATACGTTCATTTTTAACGGTTCAAAATTTGTGGGCATATACTCAACTTATATATGTATAACATATCCAAAAATTACCACGATCCAACGGTCGGATTAAAAATTATAACCCCCGCAAAATATCTCAAAAACCCTGATTTTTAATACCTCCATTCCGACAAAAATACGGATAAAAACCTCAACATTAACTCCTTCATTTTTAACCACAAAAATATATTCCTCGTTTATATCCACATAAAATAAATATTTCCTTATCATATGAATCAATAATTAATTATTCACAAATAATATTACAGAATCACATTTATGACAACCAGGCCGTTCCCAGGAAAGAGGGGGCTTTCCAATAAGGATTTCTCCTTACTGACGCGCAATTAAATGACCAAACCTCTCCTTAGACAGAACTTTCTAGACATTGCCAATAATATTATCTAATAATATTATTCAAATAATATGAATTATTGATCTGATAAAGGAAAATACTGTGCAGTGACAATTATTGAAACAACAATAATATAAAATATCAATGCAGTAATTATTGAATCAATAAAATAAAATATTGAACAGTAATTACTGTAACAATTATTGAGTAGTGCCTTCTTACGTAAGAATCAATAATTTCAAAAATACTATGCAATACCGTGTGCTACTGTGCAATAACGCGTATTACTGTATTTTAACCACCGGGTATTCCAACAGTGTTAACGGTAACAACTACGCCGTTATTTGTAAAAGCTCAAATTTGTCGTTTTCTTCACCAGACAGTTATTCGTTATGGGGCCCAAAAATAGCTGCGCCGTCGTACGAATATTCCCCGACAGAAAGAATATTCCACGACCAAACGAATATTCCCCGACAACAATGATTATTTTATAACCACTTGCTTATTTTGAAAAAAATTTATATTTCACCCATAACTTTAAACTTTTATCAATTTAACCATTTACTGAATAGTAATTATAAGAAAAATTGAATACTTTTATTTCATAAAATTCGGGGTCTTACAATCTCCCCTCCTTATAAAATTTCGTCCCCAAAATTTACGTACCTGGTATTTCGAAGAGTTGAGAATACCTTGCTTCCATTTCAGATTCTATCTCTCAGATCATCATGATTTCTCCATTGCTCATCTCCCATGATAACTTCATTTGGGTTCCTCATTTGTTGGGAAGTCATGACAACCGCCATCCCTCGAACTACTCGGCTTTTACTTGTCTGGAGCAGCATTTGGCGTCATCATTATCGTTGGAATATACCTTTCTATAGGACATATTCCTCCCTCAACTGCCTCTTCGTACTCCTCATTCATGATCTGAATCATCAATCTTCGATCCATATCGGATTCAAGTTGACCGCTATGTACAGGGTAATTCAAAACTCGATGTTGGGTTCTCCCAATTGCTTTCCAAAAAGAAAAATTCATATCATCTATTTTAGCCTTCTTAGATCGAACATCTCTTTCCACAATATCCACGTGTCGTGCGGCTTTTGCCCATGCATCACTTATTCTCACTCGTTCAGTTTTTTTTTCTTTCAGCTCAGATTCTATTTTTATCATCTTATACTTTGCCAAAGAATGCTTATGTTCAAGCATCACATATCGGGTAACACAAGCTTGAATTGTTGCATCCTTTTGTTCCACGACCGCCTGTCGTTCTTCTGCCTGCTCTTCTAACTCATGAATACGATTTTGAAATTCTATATTTTGATCATATAATACCTCTAATAAACTCTCCTCTGGTACTTCTTCTTCCTCTTCATCCTCAGTCTCAGCTGTTACCTCTGCGACTATCTCGGGTGTAACTATCAATTCTTCACTCACCACATGGATATCTCTAATTTCTTCTTCGTCTGACATCACATTATCACGGTTAGTGATTAGAGGTATCCCCACAGTCTCATTCACTCCATTGTTAGCATTCTCAGCTGCCATTCTCAAATACTGTCATAAAATAAGGGTTAATTAAACAAATTAACATATCACATAATATCCCAATATTATGACTGACCAACAAATAAGCTTAGGTAGGACACACTAGCGAAGAATTTACTCATCTCTCCCCTCCTAGTTGTATTCCCCGATCTCCGCCAGAGATCATATCCCTAAGCTCTGATACCAAATGTAACGACCCCAAAATAGGTCCATTCCATCCAACCTATTCTGAGTCGCCAAATATATGGTACAGAAAATAACTGTAACTTTATTACAACAATTGTCATGCAAAATACAACAACACATATGCTGTGAGTTTGGATACAAATATATACCAAATGTGACTCATGTTCCAACTGTGGACATCACCTCACAATGACACCTTACATAAAGGTATAATCAAAAACTGTTTTAGAAATTAGAATCTTTGGAAAGTGCTCAAGGAAACCTTCGTACATGGGAGGCCATGCGTCTAGGTTATGATAGATATCATATGGCCACAGAATTATTCTTGGTTGACCCAATAGACCCCAAAGAAAAACGAGAAGATTACTATCATATTCTTCCCAATGGTGAGTCTTCTCTTGACATATCATTATCTCTACTGTCTCTAATTGAGAATTATACTTCAAACAAACACCAAGATTATATAGGTAGTGCTCGTATATATACTCAGCAAGTGGATGAGCACATCCTTGTCTTATGATGACACGAGGTTGTATGTCGTTAGACATCTTGTATGATAGTGGCAAACCACCCTTCCAACGTTGGGGACACCTTACCCTATTGGATTCACCAAATAAAACTACTAAATGAACTTTTCTATACTGCTTCGGGAGAACATCCACAGCTAGAGATCACCGTTCTATTTCCCCGTTACCCTCGCTCGACCCAGCTACACTCTTATTACCTAAAAGGAATTGTGAAGCAAAAGAGTGAGCACAACTAGCTCAGTAAAGAATATCATGACTAAAGATAATTAAATTATCAATAGCCTTCATCAATAATAAATCAGAGATTTAGAACATATGGTAAATGATAAAAATTTCAACCATAGTTGCAGCGGAACGAGCAATCCATTAGAAGAGTCAAATAGACTATAAAGTCTATTATCTTCTCCATGTTAAAAATTCATCAACAATGTTTTATCCCTGTAACATCAATCAACAATTCTGGTCCACAATCATATGAATAACTCATAATCATAACTGTAGTTCTAAATTCCTCTTCTCATCCAGGACGAAGATAATTTTCATCATCTATCTTTACCTGAAACATCAAAGATCATGGTTACACCAAATCACATTTCCTGTTCATAATCATACTAATAACTTCATCTTTGCACTACGACCAAAGATATTCATTTGTATCACCAGTTGGTCATGTTTATCTCAACATCTGTTCATCTTAGCACTACTGGCCAAAGATATTCAACAACATGTCATCTTTGCACTACGGGCCAAAGATATTCATCAGCAATTCATCTTTGGACTACAGGCCAAAGATATTCATCAATATTTCATCTTTGCACTACAGGCCAAAGATATTAATATCTCAAAGAAATATATAATCATTTCAGAATTTATATAAACAATAATTATAACCATGTTGATCAATTCACCTTTGCACTTAAGCTAAAGATATTCACTTATAAATTCAATGGTCATGATCATATCAATCAACGATTCAACTTTGCACTACTGGCCAAAGATAACCCATAGTCATGATCATACCAAAAATCTACCCATCTTTACACTCAAGTCAAAGAGAAATATCATCATTAGGGTTATAAAAATGTTATATATAATAATAAAAATAATATGATCAACATCTAGTTTTAATCTCAAGAGTAATATTCGTAAATCAACTATAATTTGGTTAGAAAAAGAAACCAATTTTTATCGTGAATAGTAACTCGTGAATAGTAACGCATGAATAGTAACTCGTGAATAGTAACTCATAAATAGTAAACCCGACACAAAAAGGTAGAAATTCCACAATAAAATCCATACCAGTATTTCGGTATAATGATATTGAAATAATAATATTTCTTAAGCTTATAAACAATTTTTTAAAATTGTTTACACTTTACTAAATAATGCATTTAATCATTCTAAAATACCAAACTCATAAGATTTTATCACCAATAATCAAAAACCCTCATCAAAAATCTGCATATACCTCATATAGGATTCTCAAGCCATGAAATCCTATTTTCTAATTTTCTTACTTCACAAAACATATTTAATTCATTTACTCATAACTAGACCATTTTCATAAAAAATACCAAATCAGTTCTAAAAACATTTCTTTTTTGGGATTTAGCATAATATAGTCCCATAGTAAACATATATTTTTCTCAGAATTTTTAAAAGTCATTTACTATTTTTCATATGTCCAGAACAGCCGAATATTTAGACATTTATCAAAAATTGTACTTTTATCTAAAAATTTTGAAATTCACAGAGTATACTCCTATCATATACATGTACTTCCAATAAAAATTTCATCAATTTTGGAGTTAACCACAAGGAATTATAAACGGTTACTTTTAAAATAGTCTTTTCTCATAAAATTCATAACTCTCAATCTATACATCCAAAAATCACTATTTTTGGACACAATCAAGAAAACTCATCAAAATATCATTTCAAATTTTTTCAGAATTTTTGAAGGTCAGAAAAATTACGAAACTGAAAAACATAACAACCCTTAAAATTCTTTACTATCCCTTACCTCAAAAGAGCAGTACTTCTGAATAGCAACTCTCAAAGTATTTAAATACTCACAAAAATATGCTTCATAATATAGAGAGAGAAAGAGAGAAAACTTGTTTCTGGTGTGATTTTCAATTCTAACTTAGCCCTCTATTTATAGGAAAATTTTAGTAGGCTTGACCTGCAACCTGATGGCTTTACCTGCTACTATTCCCACCCACCACATTTGAAATATAATTCAGTACATTTCTTCACCAACCACAAGTGGGGCCCACCAATTCTAGAATTTTCCATCAAAATAATAAACTCCGAAAATTCAACAATTTCTGAACCAGTCATCTTGTAAAATTCATAATAAATCATACGTTCATTTTTAACGATTCAAAATTTGTGGGCATATACTCAACTTATATATGTATAACATATCCAAAAATTACCACGATCCAAAGGTCGGATTAAAAATTATAACCCCCGCAAAATATCTCAAAAACCCTGATTTTTAATACCTCCATTCCGACAAAAATACGGATAAAAACCTCAACATTAACTCCTTCATTTTTAACCACAAAAATATATCCCTCGTTTATATCCACATAAAATAAATATTTCCTTATCATATGAATCAATAATTAATTATTCATAAATAATATTACAGAATAACATTTATGACAACCAGGCCGTTCCCAGGAAAGAGGGGGCTTTCCAATAAGGATTTCTCCTTACTGGCGCGCAATTAAATGACCAAACCTCTCCTTAGACAGAACTTTCTAGACATTGCCAATAATATTATCTAATAATATTATTCAAATAATATGAATTATTGATCTGATAAAGGAAAATACTGTGCAGTGACAATTATTGAAACAACAATAATATAAAATATCAATGCAGTAATTATTGAATCAATAAAATAAAATATTGAACAGTAATTACTGTAACAATTATTGAGTAGTGCCTTCTTACGTAAGAATCAATAATTTCAAAAATACTATGCAATACCGTGTGCTACTGTGCAATAACGCGTATTACTGTATTTTAACCACCGGGTATTCCAACAGTGTTAACGGTAACAACTACGCCGTTATTTGTAAAAACTCAAATTTGTCGTTTTCTTCACCAGACAGTTATTCGTTATGGGGCCCACAAATAGCTGCGCCGTCGTACGAATATTCCCCGACAGAAAGAATATTCCACGACCAAACGAATATTCCCCGACAACAATGATTATTTTATAACCACTTGCTTATTTTGAAAAAAATTCATATTTCACCCATAACTTTAAACTTTTATCAATTTAACCATTTACTGAATAGTAATTATAAAAAAAATTGAATACTTTTATTTCATAAAATTCGGGGTCTTACACCTAAACTGGAAGAAGCTTAAATGTGATAATCCTGGTACCTATGGTTCAATGGTAATGTAACAATGAATTTGGTGTATGCAGTTCTTGGCAGAGATAAATTTTTGTTGCTATGCTTCTTGCATTATTTCAGGTGCATCATGGATTTTATTCTGCTTAGCACAACAAAATTTTGCGCCCTACAATTTTAAATACTGTTGAAAGTGCAAAGGAGTTATACGAAGACCTTCAGATTATGGGACAGTGCATTCAATGGGAGAGGCTATGTCTTCATTTTGTGGACTATATCCCACGATGTTTATATTTATGGCTTCTTCATTTATTGCATTCTATTATATGGATTGTGGCTTTGCATGATTTGTTAAGTACTAGCATCCGGTAAATTATTTTCATCATCATTAATATATTTTTTTGGCATTATGGTAATACTGTGAGTGCCTACACAATTGTCAAAAATTGATAAAAAAAAAAACTAATGAGGCAATGTATTCGTTCTTTAACTATAACATTGTGTTATGTATGACACGGTGCTATACTGCTATGTTTTTGGACATGGAGTTTGTTTGACATGAAGATCCAACATAATTATTAATTCTCATGATTTTCAGTTTTCGCATGTAACATGTACTTTCCCTTCATGTCTGAGGACCGAAACTGAGACATTCTTTCGCTGTTTTCCCTTTCGTTTGGATGTTAGAATTCTAGTGCAAGTAAGCGTGTACGAGACATAGACTCTTCAAAATGCATCAAGTACATGTGTCAGATATTTGAGACTTGGTGAGGTTTGTATAATGTGTAACAGATTTCAAATATACTACTAGCAATCATATTAATATAACAATTCGATAGCATTGTGCATGACACTTTCTAAATATTCGTTAGTGCTTTAGAATGAAAGAGTTACCTATTTTTAACCATATTGGTTACATTATAAATATTTGTATCAAGACATTAATATATATATATATATATATATATATATATACACACACACACACACACACACACACAACTGTTATGTAATGTTCTGGAGTTTAGTGATCAGATTAATTATATACTTGGATATGTATTTGCGCACAAATTTTTTATGCAACACTATATAACATATGCTATTAAAATTTGATAATCGTACAACAATCTACTTATTATATTTTAATTTATTAATTGCATGTATAAATTTATTATTAACAAAATGAATAATCCCGCCGCAAAGCGCGGGTTTGTATCTAGTTAACCTCACTAAATGACATATTGACTATTCACTTTATATACATTTGCTGAACAAAAAAATTACACCTTTTAGCCATAATAGAAGAAGTATATTTTAATCCGAAACTAGTAAAAAAAGTACTAGTAAATCTGTAATTCTGTATATGTGCACACCTAGAGGAGGGTGAATTGGTGTTTAAGCTAAAAGTGATAAACGGTGAAATCTTTTTGAAATTTTCTGCAACAGGTTTAAATCAGACAGCTACACTTGTCTACTTTAGTGTCTGTTCTTCGTTTATTATTATCAGACAAATAAATTATCAAGTTATATCTCTCCCCCTTTGTCATCAACAAAAAATAATTCATATCAATTTAGCTGAAGTTAGTTATCTCACCTCATTTGCCAACTTGACAAAAAATAAGCTCAAAGAATGACATTAGAGCAAGGTTATAACAAAATCACATATAACAAGTAAACAATATAATCATACCTTTGTAATTTGTTACCTATATATCAACATTTTGTTACCAGTAGAAAGCTTGATAGTTGTGCTCCTTAGTGTAGATTTAGATTTTGTATTTTCAGAATCAAAAATTTCTTCAATAACACTTCTTTTGGTCATCCCAATGTTGATGTCTTTAAAAACTCAGGTTAGGAGGATAATTTTTCACTCCTCTGATTGTTCTTGGAAGACTGCCATTGGTCATTTGTTCATCTGATTCACTTTTTGGAATTAGAGCTTGGCTCTACTAATATTGATCATTGCAGGTCGTAGGGAAAGATCCTATGGCACACCTAAACTTTCAAGAAGGTCAATCCATAAGTAGGCCACCGCTATTGCTTGGAAGTGAAAACTTCAACTTTTAGAAGTTCAGAATGAAGATCTATCTGAACCGTGACCCATGGAAATGGTGGGTAGTCGAAAATGGATCAGTCATTCCGTGACATGATGATGGCAAGCCAAAGAATCTCATGAAAATGGACTCAAACGAATCATATATAGTATCTTATGATTCCAAGGCCATGAATACACTTTTAAGTGGCATGGTTCAGTCGGAGATAGATAAGGTCTCTTCTTATACTACGGCTAAGGAAATTTTAGACACAGTTATCTTGAGCCATGAAGGTACTACTAAAGTGAAGGAGATCAAGTTGAGCATGCTAATGTACGAATATGAACTATTTAAATTGGAGAAAAATGAATCAATTAGAGATGCCCAAGCAAGATTTCTCACTCTAATGAATTCTCTAAGCATGCTCGGACGAAAGATTAATCAAAAGGAAATCAACCGAAAGCTTCTCAAAGTCATGCCAAAGCGATTCGCACCAAAGGTTACTACACTTCAAGACTCAATCACAATCAGCACGATAGAAACTCTTACTTTATTTGGAGAGCTTGAAGAGTTTGAAAATCAACTAAAATTGTACGATGAAGAAGACCTTGGCTCTACAAGTTGAAAGCTACATAGAAGGCAATGATGAAGATTTTGATGAAGAAATTGAAATACTCTCAAAAAAACTCGAGAGACTACTTCAAAGCAAGAAACAAAGGAAGAATAAAAAAGGTAGCTCAACTCCAATGAGCAGGTCCAAAACAGAACAAGATGAAGAAATTGGCCAATTATGCTTCATGGGACTAGAAGACGATGATCAACTTGAGGTAACGAATTTTCATGAAAATTTTGAAAAATCTACATCTGATTATCTTGCTTTGCTAAATGAAAATTAAAAGCTTAAAAAGAAAACCTTACTTTGATACCAAATGTAATTCAGTAAATACGTACACCTAGAGGGGGGGGTGAATAGGTGTTTATGCTAAAAGTGATAAACAGTGAAATTTTTTTGAATTTTTTTGCTGCAAGTTTAATTCAGACAGCTACACATGTCTGCTTTAGCGTCTGCTTTAACTTATGTTCTTCGTTCAATATTATCGGACAGCTATACCTGTCTGCTTTAGTGTCTGGATTGGTATAACTTCAAATGTATAAAGCAAAATACCCAGAATTTAAACAAACAGAAAGGAGAGATGCAAAAACGTAAAGACATCAAGATTTTTATATGGTTCAACTCCTATCCTCTACCTAGTGGCGTAATCCACAACCAATCCCAACTAAGATTGAAGACTCTTTTTATTACTATTTAAACCTCAATACAAAAATTACTCCCTGTTACAAAGAAGCCTCAATATCTGATGTTGGACACCTATGCCCCCGTTTTGCACCTCTGCAACTTGTACACCTCTGCACCTCTTCTCACCTCTGAGACCCTTGAAGCCTTCTATGAATAAACTAACTAAATAAGAAATCTCAAGCCAAAACTATGCTTGAGTACTTCGGTTTACAATGAATAAGTTTAGAAGGTAAAAAAAATTTCCAGCACAAAAGAATATATCAGATTACAATAAATGGCTGGAATAAAGTAATTGAAGTGCTCTGATGTAGTATATCAACTTGATTGCAGGTTTCAGAGATGTGTCATGTTCTACCAAAGAGAAGGAGTATATATAACAAGACACACAACGACTAAAAAAATGTTAGCTAAGAAAACTCAGTCCCGTTAGAAACCATCCATGATTTCAGCAGCTACGTATAACCAAAAAGATAAGAAGTAAACAGCGCCAGTTATTTAAATTTAGAGTAGCTGAAATAAAGGAACGAAAACTCTATATCCAGTTAACTATTTTAAACAGGAGCAACAAGGAGATAAGATAAGACCAAGTAGTTAAAAAGCATATGAAGACTCCTTATAATATAGTCACTAACTGATGTGGACCCTACCAAGTAAGAAAAGCTTCTGAAGACTCCTATAGAATAGTAAGACTAAATTTGAGCCAGCTGGAAAAAATAATTAATAACAAAAATCCATCTAATAATATTTGACATCATTAAAATTATAAATACCAACATTCCTTAATAAACTCAAATTCAAATATTCCTTAATAAACTCTAATTCAAATCTTCCTTAATAAACTTCAATTCAAATCTTCCTTAATAAACTCCAAATCAAATCTGAAATGATTTTAAAACATTCCAACTTACCAACAGAAAGAAATCAGCAACAAGTGTTAATAACCCATATATATTAATTATAATATTATAAACCATTTATAAACCATAATCCATGCATATTAATTATAATATTATAAACCATTTAAAAATCATAATCCATACATATTTAATACTATAATAACGAACTATGAACCATGCACACGTCTAATATACTTAAATTAGTCATCATTCAAAACAACATAAAATCAAAAACTAACAAAATCTTTATTCACCCGCATAGAACTCTCAAATAAGAGATTATGGAGAACCTAACAGTAGGACTTGCATTTTACAAAATCAAACAAATACACTTTATTTTACAAAATCAAGTAAATACACTTTCTCCAGCATTTCTCCCCCCCCCCCCTTCTTTTGGGTACCAAAGTTGCCAAATATATTTCCACTAGACTCGCATGCCGACTACTTAACCAGTGAGAGACGAAAATACACTAATAAATCGAAGTCATGAACAGATGAAATTGCAATCAAACTTTGGAAGGCCACGATGCTTGAGCTGACATGATTATTCCCACAATCACTCCAAACAACCCGAGTGCACTACCAAAGATTTCAATGACAAGGATCTTCACGAAAAGTGACGAGTTCTGGGCATCAGACAGCGCACAGCTGCTTCCAATGATTCCAACACACAACCTGGAAAACAGAAGAATTTAAAAAAAAAGAGAGAAGAAAATCCGGAAAAAAAAGGAGAGCATAAATATAATAAATAAGGCTAAACGAACATAATCTTATAATTAACTATAAATTCTATAATATAATGAGTGAAGTTGAGATGTACCCGCAGACAAGATTTGCAAAGCCCACAATAATTCCCGAGGCAAAGATTGCATATCCTGCTCTAAGAGACTCGGGTGCATATATCTGTGATGCAGGAACACTCTCCAACTTTGTTTGTAGAATAATTGCCACTATAACACCATATATGGCAACAGCTTCACAAAATATTACACTGACATGATATAAAAATTTGAGTCGTGTTACGTTTCACAAAAGACGGCCTCTGAAAATCTGTTCAAATCAGAAATAATAATGCCAAAGCATGAAACAAAGGATCACCCTATCACAAAAGTGCATTAAGAGTACATGGGTCAACCGCGTGGTAGTGAACATAGGGAGCAGATAAATAGATCAAACATCATGCTCAAGACAACTAGATTCGACTCATCTACCAAAGTCGTCCTATGATGTGAATTTAATCCACATCCCTCTCTCTTTTGCTCTAATTGTGTGTAGAAAAGAGAAAAACTGAGATGGGATGGGATGGGATTTTTGTTCCAGCTAGGGTCCATGAAGTAGAAGGTTGTACTTGTAGTATGAGTCATGATCCTCACATGGTCATGACATCATGACTGTGGTGACAGGGTAAGCTTGGGCACAGAGATAGAACGGGGATTGGAAAAGAAGGGGAGGGAGAAGATCCGTGTAACTCAAAAGAGCAGCCATATAAACATGTTCTAACCCCTCTAACTCCCACCCTCTAATTTCCATATTTCATTATCAAAACATGAGAATCTCACTATTACATCATCATATTTATAGGATTCCAACCCCTGTATCTAACTCTCCTCTAACTCACATATAACATGCTCAGTAAATTCTACATTAGACCTTTGGACTTCTAGATATTTACTACTGATAAGTCAATTAATGAGAATAATCTGGAGTTCAAAGGCATCATATCCCTACGCAATTTAAGCAGATTTCAAACTAGCATCAAACTTGCTATAATACACCAGTGAAATTTTCGAAAAAAATTCGCAAATCAATATATTCGCATTTTCCAGACAAGTCTTTATACAGCGGTTAGTGTTTAAAATTTAATCACAGAATTGAAAGTAACAAATTATTAAATGGGGGATCATATATGAAAATAGGTACAGTTTGTGAGAGGGGAAGAACCTCTTAATTACTTGCTCTTTAATTGTGATTTCTATTAGCTGATCTACGCACATGTGAAGAAGACCTGTGATTCAAGGGATGTGCCAACAAATTGGTAATGGTAAAGGTGTGGGCTATTTAGAACATAAAAGGTGTTAATTCTCAATATTGGGTCAGGAAGTTGGTTTTTACAGCTACATATATCATGTATGGATCATTAAGAGCAAGGTGATCCATGAGAACGTCTATACTGATATACGAAGTGTAGTTGCTGCAATTCAGAAAGCCAATCAGGACAAAGCAAGCAGGAAAGGTTGATACCAAATATGCTTGTTAAATGGAAATCAAGCATGCAATGGCGGGGACATCAAAGCATATATTATGCTATGGTACAGTAGTGACTTCGATGGTGGATTAGTTACAACATTTGTTGATTCTATTTTTTAATTATCATTGTTTATGACTTTCTTTACACAAGGTCTAAGCATGGTAGTTTGTGTAACTTCAGCTATGTGGTGAGCACTTGAGCTCAAGAGTAATGGCCTAATGTAGTAATGTGGTATGCCCAACATTTAACATCTCAATATATTTTTTGATATATAAAAATTAAATTTAACTTGGAAATAAACTATCCCTCAATTTAAGCTAGGCGGATATAAATTTTTGAGCATAAATGTTCCTTCTTTGATTATTAATTTGCTTCTAAATTTGATTTGTGCAAATCATCTGCTTAAATAAACAAAAATCGAGGATTAAAAATATTAAATGAGTTTGCCATGAAGATCATTGAGAGTAGAGTTGGCTTTGTGGTTCTAAACAAGATTGTAACTTTGAAGCACAGTTCAAGGTCGCTATCCACATGTCAACTGGCTATATAAGGAAAATTGTGGATAGACCAGTTGAATGAGAGTCCACATTGCTCAAATCCATAAACCTAGACGTAGCCTAAACAAATCAACTTGTTTATGTGGGAAGGAAAATCAGAGATTTCAGGTGATTCTTCCTTGGTCTTTATTTTTTCAAAGCTTCTTCCATTCATGATTAACTTCAACTCAATGATTTGACGGACAACATATTGAAGTTTGCAGTCTAGTACTACACCCCCTCCCTCTCTCGCACACACACAACCCCATCTCAAGTTTCTCTAAAAGCCTGAACTCTACTAAATTCTAACCCTACTTCTATTTGTTAGCCTTATATTGTGGATACATGCAAACCGTACTTCGCACGGGGTTGCTGAACTTGCTAGAAAACACAGTCCATTCTATCTTTCTCCAAGGGTTCTCCTATTTTCCTTCCTAGTTCCTCCATTACTACAATGTTTTCTCTTCATCATTTTTCCACATACCTGGTAAATTAGTTGATCTCAACTCTCATCTTGTGAGACTCGATCAGTCAAGCTAACCTAGCGTTAGACTTGACAGGTTATACTAAGAAAAGGCCAGAGTGAAAGCTGCCATAATTGGGAAAATGGGCTGACGTGAATGTCATACTCAGGGTGGAACTCAATGAGGGTATGGGAACCTACTAGGCGAGTCCAACTGAGGTATGGGACTCAAGTTAGCAGCTTTGATCTATATGTTCCATCAGTCATTGCTTTCGGCATATTGGTCGAGGTTCTTAACATTTGTTTTCAAATTTTGGTTATGCTATGTTTGGCAACTCAAATTCAATTGGAATTGAGCGCCAAATATTAACAAAATTTCAATTTCATGGAATCGTTCTTGCGCCAAATATTAACAAAATTTGCTTTTAGTTTCAAATCCGATATTGAGTTGCCAAACATAATGTTAGTATTGCAATCCAGTTAATTTAAATCTAGGTATTTAAAACCCAATTATAGCAAGTACACTCTCAATTTCATAAAACTAAACCAAAATAATCAAGCAATCAATTGAATTCAAACAATATATCAGATACAAAATAATAAAAAGGATTACCTAATGAGATTCTTAGAAGTAATCCGCGGAGCTTTAATTGCAGCACCAATCAAACTACTCCCAGTTATGTAAATCCCCCTATAATTATATCAGCAAAATTCAACAAGTCACAGATCAAATCTCAATATAATCATGTATATAATTATATATGTGATTGTAAACAACACCAGGCGGCGCCTAGAACGGAGACGCCGATTGCGATGGCGATTCCGATAGCAGAGAAGGTGTAAGGTGAGATCTGTAGCATTGCCCGTGACCACGAGCTTGACGCAGCAGCCACCATTGTTGCACTTGACATCTAATTTCTTCCTATTTTCAGCCAATTTACTTTTCTCTTCTGGTTTCCCTCAGAGGGAGAGAGAGGGAGGGAGCCTGGGAGAGACTTATACGGCAATTCAGTAGAGGTGGCAAAACGGGCCAGGCTAAAATGAAGGCCCGTGGTTCAAGTTGGGCCGAACCGGGCATTGTTTTTTTTATATGCAAAATCATGCTACACAATTTGTTACTTTAATTCAAGTAGATAACAACAATCAGTTGAAGGATGACTCAGTGATATACACCGCAAATATTTATACTGGAGCCTTTTAAAATGAGTTGCTAACATAATTTTACCTTATCCAAACAATGTGATGTCATATGCTATTTAACAACTACCAACTTTTAAGTTTTAACTAAATTACAAAATTACCATATGCTACCAGAGTTGGACCTAACAGGTGTATACTACTAAAAATTCATAATCATATTTTCCCCCTTGCACTTTAGTCGTGATAGCTCCAAAGCACTTGAACTAGACTTACCATATATGAACTAGATGAAGTATTCGAATATAAAGGGTCATAGGTGTTCATGTAAAATTGGTCTTAACAATAATAGTAAATTTTGTCTCATTTGAATATAATCAAGATGAACAATAAAAATACAAGTAGTTTAAAAATAAAAATATATTACTTTCTTTTTCCGCGGAAGTAGGGGCAAAGTTGGATTTTTTTTATTATATTTAAATTAAATAATTTAGGTACTTCATATGTCCGTGCCCAAATCAGTAATATTATTACAACATCCGATTGATAAAAAGAGTTATTTTAACTTTTTAAAATAAATATATGATATGATTAAATTTAGGATTAATATAAATGTATTTAATTTTAATTAATATGGAGTACTGTGAATGTAGTAAAACTATCTAAAATTTCTATTAATCTCAAAATTTTATATTATTTAGAGTTAAATAAACATATTTTCCAATATAATTTTTAAAGTTAAATGGAGAATCTTTTTATGAATGATATTGATGTTTGAGAAACTTATGTGTTGGATAGAATTAAATTTTAAATAATTTAAATTGAATATTTTTAATTATGATTCAAATTTAACTCATTTAAAAAGACAAACAAATTAAAACTATAGATTGTACATTTTGTTTAAACGGTTGTCTTTTTATATTTTGTACTTTTAATTAGATGCATATTAAAACAAACAATTCTTGTAGTTCAGTTGGATTGAACTCTTATTTAATGACTTGGAAGTTTTGTGTTCAACCCTCACAAGTAGCATTGTTTTTGTTTTTTTAATAAAATATTTCACGGGCAGGCCGGGCCGGGCAACCCGCGGGCCGGGCCATCACGGGCCGGACAAAAAGCAGCCCAACTTTATATGGGCTGCAATAATAAATCACATGACCCATTTTTTTGAGGGCGGACCGGCCCAGCCCGCGGGCTTGGGCCTCTTCTGCGAGGTCTAGGCAATTGTAATGTACTCACTCCCTCCGTCCAATAATAAACATTTTAATTTGTATTTTTAAAATTATTAATTAAAAATTTTTATGTAAAATTTTTAAATTTTGAAACATGACACTAGTACTAAATTCTCCGTAATTTAGTATGATGATAATCACTTGACGTATATTTTTATTTTTTTAAATTTTATTAATTTAAAAAATAATCAATTTAATTATAAAAATCAAATTAAAATGTTTATTATAGAACAAAAAGAAAATATATGTTTATTAATAATATACTACACTTAGTTTCAAATTTGGAGAATATATTTATATTGAAAGTATTGACAAAATTTATTAATTTTATATAAAAAAGAATTATTCAATATCTCTATTAAATAGGTTTAATGAGCCACTGAACCGTTTGGTGTAATTATGTCATAATTTTTTATTTTATTTTTTATCCTTATGAGTACCATTTATACATATTATCTACACACGCAACAAACGTGTGCCAACATGGGTGAGGTGGGTTTAATAAAATTGAGTAATGATAACTCTACTATCATATAAAATCAGTCGCATACCGTTCATATATACTCATATATATATTTTAATAGGTCACGTGCAGAGCAAGTTAGGCCATCAAAATATGTATGTGAATGTATGTGAGCGGTATGTGACTGATTTTATGTGATAGTAGACTTATTCAATTGAGTAATTAAAATCTAAATGGTTAATATATCTTAATAAATTAGATCATTTGAGTGAAATAACATCTGAATTTTAAAAGAAGTTTGGTAACTAAAATCGTAAAATATCTAAGTGACTTTTAAATTTAAAAATATATCAAATTGATCTTTCAAATATCAATGATGGTTTTAAAATTTAGAATAGAGGGAGTACAATATTTATAGGAGCTCCGTAGAATTAAAATTTTCATTAAGGGGTAACTTTTAATGATTAAGATTTATATCTTTCTCTTACCGATTAAGAGATAATAAGAGAAAAACAAAATTTTACCAAATAATTTTACCCTCTTATTGAATCAAATGTGAAACTATTAGGAGGTATTAAGAGATAAACAAACATCTTAGTATAGATAATAGTGTGTTTTATTATTTGTGGAAATAAAATGAGTGTAATAGTCTGTGCCAGGCACTTAGATTTGTTAATTAACAATTATTTATATTGAAAATAATAATATTTAATTAAGGTATTGATGTGGGTAAATAAAATTCACCTATAACGAGGAGGTAAACATGCACAAATACAACACAATTTAAGTTGAGGAGGTAAACATGCACAAGAACAAAATTGCATGGGTACATTTTAATATAAATTGAATTTTCTTAATATTTGCAATTTACTATATCCGATTCTTATAATTCAAATGTTAACTTGGGGAATTTCATTTTGATCTATATGCATTAATTTTAAAATACACAAACAACTAAGGTATGCAATTATTATTTATAATTAAAGGGATTTGCTATTGCCAATGTGTCCACCCGAGATAGCTCAGTCCCACTCGAGCTCACTCACTATTGATTAGGAATCAAATCAACCACAATTCCGATACATATTAACATATACGGTCATAAAAGGTTAATCATCTGAGTCAACTCACAATTATTTTTTATTAGTTATGAGCTGGCTCGTAAGAGTATCTTTAGGGCCGGTCCAATAATTAAGTCATTTAAGCAATGACTTGAGACCTCAAAATTGAGAAGGCCTCCAAAATTTAATAATCCATATATGTTAGAGCCAATTAAAAAAGCCCAAATTTTTTTTCCAAGCAAATCAGTAGCTATAGCTTACAAGTACAATCATACAAAATCTTTTTTGCTCTCTAATGGAAAGCTGAAATTTATTCTTTTTTTTTCAAGGATGATTTTTTTTCCCCAAGGTCAATTTACCACTGTCTTTAGTATCTCCTCTCTCTCTACGTATTACTGTAAGACCCTAACTTTTTATAAATAAAATCGAATTTTCTCTAATTATTATTTTAAACAATAAGGTGTTAATTTGATATAATATTTTGGTTATGGGGGGAAATGTGCAAATTTTACAAAATAAGCAAGTGGTTATAAAATATTCATTGTTGTCGGGGAATATTCGTTTGGTCGTGAAATATTTTTGCTGTCGGGGAATATTCGTACGACGACGCAGCCATTTGTGGGTCCCATAACGAAAAAAGGTCTGATAAAAAAAAATGACAAGTTTGAGTTTTTATAAATAACGGTGTAGTTGTTACCGTTAACACTGTTGGAATACCCCGTGATTAAAGTACAGTAATACGCGTGGTTGCATAGTAGCACACGGTATTGCACAGTATTGTTGGATTATTGATTCTTACGTAAGAATGCACTACTCAATAATTGTTACAGTAATTACTATTCAATATTTTATTTTATTGATTCAATAATTGCTACGTTGATATTTTATATTATTGTTGTTTCAATAATTGTCACTGCACAGTATTTTTCATTATCATATCAATAATTCATATTATTTAAATAATATTATTAGACAGCATTATTGACAATGTCTAAGGAAGTTCTGTCTAAGGAGAGGTTTGGTCACCTAATTGCGCCCCAATAAGGAGAAATCCTTATCGGAAAGCCCCTTATTTCCTAGGAACGACCTGATTGTCATAATTATGATTCTGTAATATTATTTGTGAATAATTAATTATTAATTTATATGATAAGAAAATATTTATTTTTTATGTGGTTATAAATGAAAGAATTAATGTTGAGGTATTTTATCAGTATTTTATCGGAATGAATGTATTAAAAATCATCCGTATGTGGATTTCGGATATTTTTTATTTAGAATTTGAAAAAACTTTCTTTTACAAAGTTGTAGAGAATTAAATTTTCTATGGAAAGAAAATGAGATTCAAATTTTTCTAATAAAAGAGCTATTTATTATGAATTATTGAAGTTTCGAAAATAAATATTTTTATTAAAACATGGGTGGGCCCCACTTTTGGTTGTTGTGGAAAAATCAAATTTTTTGATGGGCCCCACTGTGGTGTGTTGAAATTTGATAAAGGGTGGCGTGTTTGAGAATTTTGAAAAATATTATTTTATTAATTTAGTCTGCTTTGGTATTCTAAGCATTTTTCTATAAATAGAGTGCTTAGTTAGAATTGAAAATTACACCAGAATCATATCTGACGCCCCCAAAATAGGTATACATTACCCATTCTGAGTCGCCAAATACATGGTACAGAAATAAATACAACTTCATTACTACGATTGTCGTGCAAAATACGACAACACATAAACTGTGAGTTTAAATACAAATATTATCTAATAAACAGTATTAAAACTCAAAAGGAGTCCTCATTACAATTATTGATTCACTATTTTATAAAAATAGTGAGGACTGCTAAAACAACTTTCTAGAACCATCACTCCATACCCCGTCTAGTTTCTGCTATATTCTCACCTCCTGAGAAAAAAAATGGTACAAAAAAGAACATGGTGAGCTCAACTAGCCCAGTAAAGAATATTATGACTAAGATAATATACAACAAATTATCATTAATTTTCAACAGGAAAAAATCTGATAGAATATAATAGACAACAAGTTTTAGATCAACAACTGCAGCGGAAACAACAATCCATTAGAAGAGTCAAGTAGAGAATGAATTCTACTATCTTCTAAGATTTAAAAGTTCATCATTAATATTTTATCCCTGTAACATCAATCAATATACATCTTGAATCAAATATTCATCTTTGCACTACAGGCCAAAGATATTCATTTGTATCACCAGTTGGTCATGTTCATCTCAACACCTGTTCATCTTTGTACTACGGGACAAAGATATTCATCAGTTAATGATTCATCTTTGTACTACAGGCCAAAGTTATTCATCAAATATCATCATTAAGGACTGAAGATGATAAAAAATATTTTAGAGAACTAATCTAGTAAGATAAAAGGACAAATATTAGAGATTCGTACTTTAGATAATTCAAGTTTAAAAATACTCCATAATAAACCATAATGGAGAAAAATTTAAGAATGAAGATCAAAACATGGATACAATCAAAGATAGTAACCATAATAGACATCTGGGACAAAGAAGAGAAAATTTTATTTTTCGGTGAATAGTACCGTATTTGTGAATAGTGCCGTATACGTGACTAGTAATCCCGACACAAAACAGTAGAAATTCCATAATAAAATTCATATCAATATTTCGGCATAATGATATTGAAGAAAATAATATCATTTGCGAAGAAAATAACATCCCTTACCTCAAAATAACAGTACTTCTGATCGGAATATCGGATGTAAAGCCGAAGGAAACTTGTACTGAATAGTAGCTTTCAAAGTATCTAAATACTCACAAAATATGCTCGATAATATAGAGAGAAAGAAAACTTATATCTGTTGTGATTTTCAATTCTAACTAAGCACCCTACTTATAGAAAAATGCTAGAATACCAAAGGAGACTAAATAATAAAATAATATTATTTTATTTCCTTCTTTCTATGCCCACCTTTTTAGAAAGCCATCAGCATGCCATCTTGGAAGAAAATTTACAGCCCACAAGTTTTTAATAAATGTGGGTCCCACCCATAATTTTAATAAAAATATTTAATTTCTCGAAACTTCAATAATTCATAATAAATAACTCTTTTATCAGAAAATTCAAATCTCATGTCTTTTTTATAGAAAATTTAATTCTCTACAACTTTGTAGAAGAAAGTTTTTCTAAATTCCAAACAGAAAATGCCCGAAATTTACATACGGACGATTTTTAATACATCCATTCCGACAAAATACTGATAAAACACATCAACATTAATTCCTTCAATTATACCCACATAAAATAAATATTTCCTTCATTTATATCCACATAAAATAAATATTTTCTTATCATATAAATCAATAATTAATTATTCACAAATAATATTACAGAATCACAATTATGACAACCAGGTCGTTCCCAGGAAAGAGGGGGCTTTCTGATAAGGATTTCTCCTTATTGGCGCGCAATTAGGTGACCAAACCTCTCCTTAGACAGAACTTCCTTAGACATTGCCAATAATGCTATCTAATAATATTATTCAAATAATATGAATTATTGATATGATAATGGGAAATACTGTACAGTGACAATTATTGAAACAACAATAATATAAAATATCAACGTAGCAATTATTGAATCAATAAAATAACATATTGAACAGTAATTACTGTAACAATTATTGAGTAGTGCTTTCTTACGTAAGGATCAATAATTCATCAATACTGTGCAATACCGTGTGCTACTGTGCAACCACGCGTATTACTGTATTTTAACCACCGGGTATTCCAGCAGTGTTAACGGTAACAACTACGCCGTTATTTATAAAAACTTAAATTTGTCGTTTTCTTCATCCGACCATTTTCCGTTATGAGGCCCATAAATGGCTGCGCCATCGTACGAATATTCCCTGACAGCAAGAATATTTCACGACCAAACGAATATTTCCCGACAACAATGAATATTTTATAACCACTTTCTTATTTTGCATATTTCACCCATAACCACAACATTATATCAAATTAACACCTTATTATTCAAAATAATAATTAGAGGAAATTCAATTTTTTTTTATAAAAAATTGGGGTCTTACAACCTCCCCTCCTTATAAATTTCTTCCTCGAAATTGACGTACGTACCTGGTGTTTCGAAAAGGCGAGGATACCTCGCTTTCATTTCTGATTTTAACTCCCAAGTTATTTTCTCAATAGCATGGTTCCTCCACAAAACCTTAACTTGTGGTATAACCTTGGTGCGTAGGACATGCTCATTCCTATCCAAGATCTTAACAGGTATCTCCTCGTACGTTAAATCTTCGGCTATCTCGTCTGGTTCTAACTCAATTATGTGGTTCGGGTCTTTCACATATTTACGAAGCATAGATATGTGAAAACATTATGAACACGAGATATGCTTGGAGGTAATGCGAGTCGATAGGCCACATTTTCTATTCGGTCAAGAATTTCAAATGGACAAACAAATCGTGGGTTGAGCTTTCCTCTCTTCCCAAATCTTGTAACTCCCTTCCATGGTGCAACACGTAACAATACATGATCCCCAATATTAAATTTCACGTCCTTTCGATGAAGATCTGCATAACTCTTTTGTCGATCCTGTGCCGTTTGTATACGTTGTTGGATCATTTAGATCTTTTCTGTAGTTATGCGTACCAATTCTGATCCCAACAACGTTGCTTCTCCCACCTCATCCCAACATACTGGAGAACGACATTTTCTTCCATACAATGCCTCGAATGGAGCCATGCCTATACTTGCTTGATAACTGTTGTTGTAGGAGAATTCCACCAATGGCAAGTACTTATCCCAACTCCCTTTAAAATCTAGGACATAGAGTCTTAATAGATCTTCAAGAGTTTGAATAGTCCTTTTTGATTGTCTGCCCGTTTGAGGATGGTATACTGAACTAAATCGTAAATCTGTGCCCATAGCTTTCTACAAGCTAACCCAAAATCGTGAAGTGAATCTTGGGTCACGATCCGAAACTATGGATACTAGCATGCCATGTAATCCCACAATCTCATTCACGTACATAAGAGCAAGACGTTCAAGGGAATAAGTCTCCCGCATAGGAAAGAAATGAGCAGACTTGGTTTATCTATCAATAATAACCCAAATCGCATCTATGCCTTGAGAAACCTTGGGAAGACCCGTAACGAAATCTATGGTAATGTGTTCCCACTTCCATTTTAGAATCTCAAGTGGTTGCAATGGACCCTTTAGCTCTTGATGCTCCGCCTTTATACGTTGACAAGTTAAACACCTCGAGATAAACTCCGCAATCTCTCTCTTCATATTGCTCCACTAAAATGTATGTCGAAGATCATGATACATTTTGGTACTCCTAGGATGGATTGCAAACGGTGTGTTGTGTGCCTCTATCATGATTCTATGCTTCAAGTTAGAATCGTTAGGAACAAAAAGTCTGGAGTTGACTCGAAGTATTCCTTCTTCATCGATTCTTGCTTCTGGAATAACACATTCTTGCACTTTCTTCTTCATACGCATCAGCTCCAGGTCCGTAGCTTGAGCATCTTTAACTTTATCAATTAAAGTCGGTTCTACTCGTATGTTTGATATCATCACGTGGGTACTTAGAGCCTTTAACTCTATCTCCATCCTTTGTAAGTCATACAAAATGGGCCTTTGCGTTGACAATATCGCACTCGTACCCGCATATGATCTTTTACTCAATGCGTTAGCTACTACGTTCGCTTTTTCAGGATGGTATGATCGTAATCTTTCAACAGCTCAAGCCAACGTCGTTGCCGCATGTTGAGTTCCTTTTGGGTGAAAAAATATTTAAGGCTCTTATGATCTGTATAGATCTCCACTTTCTCCCCATACAGGTAGTGTCTCCAAATCTTCAATGCGAAAACGACTACTGCCAACTCTAGATCATGAGTAGGATAATTCCTCTCATATTCTTTGAGTTGTCGCGAGGCATAGGCTATGACTTTCCCATGTTGCATGAGAACACATTCTAACCCTTTGCCTGAAGCATCGCTGTAGATAACAAATCCATCCGAACCAGATGGTATTGTCAAAATAGGTGCTGAAATGAGTATCCTCTTGAGCTCTTGGAAACACTTCTCGCATTCCTCGCTCCATACGAATTTTGTATCTTTCTGAGTCAGCTGAGTTAACGGAGTAGCGATTCTAGAAAATCCTTCCACGAATCTCCAATAATAACCAGCTAAGCCCAGAAAGCTACGTACTTTGGTCACTGACTTCGGTTGCTCCCAACTTTGTATTGCTTCAATCTTTGCCGGGACAATAGATACTCCATGTTTTGACACCACGTGCGCAAGGAATGCTACTTCCTTAAGCCAGAACTCACATTTCTTTAGCTTGGCATATAGCTTGTTATCACGAAATCTTTGAAGTACCAGCTTTAAATGGTGCTCATGATCTTCACGGCTTTTGGAATAGATGAGGATGTCATCAATAAAGACAACAACGAACTGATCTAAATATTCCTTAAACACATGGTTCATTATATCCATGAAAGCAGTAGGAGCATTAGTCAATCTAAAAGATATGACTAAGAATTCATAATGCCCGTACCGAGTTCTAAAGGCAGTCTTCAGAATATCCTCAGTTTTAATTTCAGCTGATGATATCCAGAACGAAGATCAATCTTTAAAAAGAATTGTGCTCCTTGCAACTGGTCGAATATGTCATCAATGCGAGGTAGTGGATACATATTCTTGATGGTGACATGGTTTAATTCTCGATAGTCAATACAAAGTCACATACTCCCATCTTTTTTCTTTACGAATAAAACAGGAGCACCCCAAGGAGATGAAGTAGGACGAATGAAACCGATATCTAACAACTCCTGTAATTGGACCTTTAACTCCTGAAGTTCAATAGGAGCCATTCGATATGGGGTTTTAGAAATGGGCTTTGTACCAGGTTCAAGGTCAATAAAGAATTCAACTTCACGTTCTGGGGGTAGACCGAGAAGTTCTTCAGAAAATACGTCAGGAAATTCACTAACAATAGAAATATTATTCAAATCTGACGTGTTTTTGTTCAAGTTTGTGACATGGGCTAAGAAAGATTGACATCCATTTTTTAATAAACGAATAACTTTATGGCTTGATATGACAGTGATTGACTTTAGTGGTTTGGTTGGTTGAATCCGCATAACAGGTTGGTTAGGAATATGAAAACTAAGAACCTTACGAAAATAATCAATTTTGACATGATGAATAGTTAACCAATCAATCCCTAAAATCACATCAAATGCAAGTATTTTCAAAGAAATAAGATCGATAGGTAATGTGATGGTACCAACTTGGATCAATCAAGATTTATAAACAGTAGATGCAATGAAGGTTTCTCCTAACGGAGTCTCAACAGATAAGTCAAAGTCTAATTTCTCCGGAGTCAAGTTCAAACGTTGAGCACAAGCAGGAGAGATAAAAGAATGGGTAGAACCGGTATCTAATAAGGTATAAACTTCACAAGAGTTTATGATTAGCTTACCCGTGATCACCTTATTCGGGTTCCTCGCGTTTTGGCCAGCCACGACAAACGCTCTTTCAGGAACTGCTGACTTTGACTTGTCCGGAACAGCCTTCGGAGTCACTATTCCTGCTGGACTTGGTTTTGCTACAAGATAGTCTCTAGCTATATGACCTTCCTTTCCACAGTTATAACACACCTTGGATTGTTGTGGGCAGTTTAGGCTGATATGTTCCTCTTTCCCGCATTTATAACAAACGACCGGTGATCGTTCTCCTCCCCTAGAAATAGTTGATGTTTGTGCTGACGTATTCACGTAATCATTGTTGTACCTTCTCTTTTTGAAATCTCCCCCTGACTCGCTTCTTCTACCATCATAGCCACGATTACCACCAGAGTGGTTACCGCTTTTGTCCGAATGTTTTTCTCCCCACTGGTTGTCATTGCTCCGATGACTGCTGCCACCGGTATGACCCTGGTTGTGGTCCCTTGGTTGAACATAATCATTATCTCGCTCTAATAATTGAGTTCTGTTTACAACATCTGAATATAAAGAAAATTTATGAGAGATAAGATATTGCCGAATCTTGGGTTTTAGACGTCTCAGAAACATCCTCGTCATTCGTTCCTCATTCTCTACCAACTGAGGTGCAAACCTAGATAACTCTTCGAACTTCGCCTCGTACTGAGATATAGTCATGTTGTTTTGTTCTAGTTTGATAAACTCTATCTCTTTCATATGATGAATACTTTCAGAAAAGTACTTATCATTGAACAGTTTTTCAAACGTTTCCCATGACATGCTGAGTGCGGCAGGCTGGGTACGCTTTACAGATTCTCACCAGTAATCTGCCTCACCACGGAACATAAATGTGGTGAATGGAACCTTATGTTCCTCCGTGTATCCCAAGACATCAAATATCTTGGTAATTTATTTAACCCACGTCTCTGCCTTGATCGGATCTGGCTTTTTCGCAAATTCTGGTGGTCCTAACTCTTTGAACTGCTTGGCTGTGACAAGCCATGCGTTGCTATCATTTTCACCCGTATTTTGTATACGAGTCTCTCTCGTCTGATTTTGCATGAACTGCAAAAAGCTTCTAAACATCATGTTATTCATCATTTGTTCGGTAGTGTTGTTTACAGGAGGAATATTGCCTTCCTGTTGCACGTTCTCCTGGGTGGTAATTAAAGGTGTCTCCACGGTCTCATTTACTCCATTGTTAACGTTCTCGAATGCCATTCTCAAATACTGCCATAAAATAAGGGTTAATTAAACAAATTAACATATCACATAATATCCCTATATTATGACCGACCAACAAATAAGCTTAGGTAGGAACACTAGCGAATGATTTACTCATCTCTCCCCTCCTAGTTCTATTTTCCGATCTCCGTTAGAGACCATATCCCTAAGCTCTGATACCAACTATGACGCTCCCAAAATAGGTATACATCACCCATTTTGAGTCGCCAAATACATGGTACAGAAACAAATACAACTTCATTACTATAATTATCGTACAAAATACGACAACACATAAACTGTGAGTTTAAATACAAATATTGTCTAATAGACAGTATTAAAACTCAAAAGGAGTTCTCATTACAATTATTGATACACTATTTTACAAAAATAGTGAGGACTGCTAAAACAACTTTCTAGAATCATCACTCCATACCTCGGCTAGTTCCTGCTATATTCTCACCTCCTGAGAAGAAAAATAGAACAAAAAGGAACAAGGTGAGCTCAACTAGCCCAGTAAAGAATATTATGACTAAGATAATATACAACAAATTATCATTAGTTTTCAACAGGAAAAAATCTGATAGAATATAATAGACAACAAGTTTTAGATCAACAACTGCAGCGGAAACAACAATCCATTAGAAGAGTCAAGTAGAGAATGAATTCTACTATCTTCTAAGATTTAAAAGTTCATCATTAATATTTTATCCCTGTAACATCAATCAATATACATCTTGAATCAAATATTCATCTTTGCACTATAAGCCAAAGATATTCATTTGTATCACCAGTTGGTCATGTTCATCTCAACACCTTTTTATCTTTGCACTACGGGCCAAAGATATTCATTAGTTAATCATTCATCTTTGCACTACATGTGACGCCCCCAAAATTAGGTATACATCACCCATCTTGGGTCGCCACTTACATGGTACAGAATACAAATACAACTGACTAATACAATAGACATCAAGTTTAACTGCAGCGGAACAAGCAATCCATTAAAAGAGTCAAGTAGAGAATAAAATCTACTATCTTTTATGATTTAAAAGGTTTTTCAACACTTTTATCGCTGGGACTCAGCTTAATAAATAATCTACATCATCGAATCACCCCTGCACTACAGCCAAGGATATTCTTTAGTATCACGACCATGAATTATCCATGCACTACGGCTAAAGATAATCATGTTTTCATCAACGGTCCTGATCATGCCATAAAATAATTCATCTCTGCACTACGGCCAAAGAGAATCCATAGCCATAATCATACCAAAAACTGTCCATCAATGCACAACGGGCCAATGAGGACTTTTTCCACATCATTTGTAACATTACGGTCATGATTATACCGAATAATCCCTGGTCATAATCACACCAAGTCCATCTATGCACTACAGGCCACAGATGACTTTCAATATTTTATAAACATGAGGATGATGACAATGATATAACAATTCAATAAAACAAGTTCAAGAATTAATTTATCCAAGAATTAACAACGTCCAAATTGTCAATATGATACTGCTTTGTGGCGTAAAATTCAAGAATTCTTAGAAGAATATTTCCATGAAAAGATACTAGATGAAGCGCAAATATCAAAGATATTCCACTAATATCATGGAGTATAGAAGTCAAAGTTTTAACCAACTGAGAATAATAAGGAATGGAATAACAACAGAAATCACCATGCATGCGGTACTTCGCATAGACAGGTTATTCCAACAGAATAATAAAAACAGAATAATAAAGACGGAACCAGGTCCGGCGTAAAGCACAGACAGGATGTTTCAACGGAATAATAAAGACAGAATAATAAAGATGGAACCAGGTCCGGCGTAAAGCACAGACAGGATATTCCAACAGAATAGTAAAGACGGAACCAGGTCCGGCGTATAACGCACAGACAGGATGTTCCAACAGAATATTAAATAATGGAACCAGGTCCGGCGTAGAACGCACAGACAGGATGTTCCAGCAGAATAATAAGGAATGAAATAATAGAAGAATTTCACCAAGTATGCGGTACTTCGCATAAACAGGTTATTCCAACATAATAACAAAGAATGAAACAACAGAAGTTCTCTTCATGAAGATGAAAGAAAGAAATAATATTCCCTACCTTTGAAAGAAACTGGATATAGGAGTAGTGAGGGAGCAGACTTCTCTTCTTCTATAGATTTTCTCTCTATAGCTTCTCTCTATAATTTCTCTCTATAATAATGGCTCTAAAGCTTTAGTGAATTGGTGAAAAATGAAGGAAGAATGAGCTTCTATTTATAGGAAAACATAGTTTCGTTAATTGCACGTTTTGGGGCTCGAAATATTATAGTACAATACCTCCAACTTTTCTTTCATTTTTAATTCTATCATCCAAGTATTATCAAACTTGCACCAACTCCCCTAATAGTAAATCATGTGAATCAATAATAAAATCATGTGACTCAATAGTTCTAAACATGTGAAAAATTAATTACAATATAGTACCTCCCTCTATACCTCCATTTTTAACTTAGTCATGCAAGTATTATCAATCTTGCACCAACTCTCCTAATAGCAACAAGAATGTGAGTCAATAGTATAACATGTGAACAAATAGTTATAATCATGTGAAATAATAGCAATCAATTGCTCATTTATCCGGTTAAATACCCGATTGATCAATATAACCTCCAGATATCAATTATTATCGAAATAAATGTCGATTTTCACTAACACAAACAATTCCAACATAATGAAACCATTTTTAGCAAAAGTATAAATTTTAAAATTTCGAAGTTTGACTTTTTCTGAAAAAGTCAACTGTTGACTTTTTGACCAAATAGTGAATTTCAGAAAATTTTGTGTTTATAGACTATTTTTACTAATTTCGACGTTTCGGACTCAAATATCACGTCCGCGTCTCCAAATTCAACTCCGAACAACATTCATCATTAATATTATAACTCATGAATAGTAACTCGTGAATAGTAACTCGTGAATAGTACTCCGACACGAAAAGTGTCCCAAATATCTGAGTGATCAATACTAGAGTGAATAGTAATTTGGGTGAATAGTAATTCGTGAATAGTAACTCGTGAATAGTAACTCACGAATAGTAACTCGTGAATAGTAACTCGTGAATAGTACTCCGACACAAAAAGTGTCCCGAATACCCGATTGAACAATACTGAGTGACTTATCACATAAGCATCAATAATCAATACCGTGTGCTACTATGCAACCACGCGTATTACTGTACTTTTATTACCGAGTAGTTCAACAGTAACAATGGTAAAACTTCTGCCGTTATTTTCATAAAGTATTTTTGTCGTTTTCTCAATCCGACAATAATTCCGTTGTGGGGTCCACCAATAATTGTACCGTCGTACGGATATTCCCCGACAAAAAGAATATTCTCCGACCAATTGAATATAATATGACAACTTGCATACTTTGCAAAATTTATAAATACTACCCATAACTATTATATCAAATCCACACCATAATATAAAAAAAATATATATATATATATATATATATTTCGAGAAAAATTAAATATTTATTCATAAAATCTGGGGTCTCACAATCTCCCCTCCTTATGAAATTTCGCCCTCGAAATTTACGTACGTACTTGGTATGCCAAACATGTGAGGATACCTTGACTTCACTTCAAATTCTAACTCTTGAGGTATAACCTTTAAGCATCGAATATGATCCTTCTTATCCAAGATGTTAACACGTATCTCCTCATACGTTAAATATTTCGCTATCTCGTCCGGTTCTAAATTAATAATGTGGTTCGGGTCGTCCACATATTTACGTAACATCGATATGTAAAAAAAATGTTCTGAACACGCAACATACTTGACGGTACAACGAGTCTTTAGGCCACAGTTCCTATTTCATCGAGGATTTCAAATGGGCCAATTAAATCGAGAGTTGAGATTTCCTCTCTTCGTCGATTCTTGCTTCTAGAATAACGCCCTCTTGAACCTTCTTTTTCACATTTATCAGCTCTGAGTATGTAGCTTGAGCGGCTTTAACTTTATCGATTAAAGTCGATTTTAATCGTATATTCGTTATCTTCACGTGGGTTCGTATATTCGCACTTGTAACCGTATACGATCTTCTACACAACGCGTCAGCTACCACGTTCACTTTTCCACGATATTATTGAATGGTACGATCGTAATATTCAACAGCTCGAGCCAATGTCTTTGGCGCATAATACGTTCGTTTTAGTTGAAGAAATATTTGAGGGTTTAAGAAATGAGTTTTGTACTGGGGTCAATACAAAATTCAATTTTACGCTCTGGGGTAGGCTAAGAAGTCTTCAAGAATACGTCAAGAAATTTATTAACAATAGAAATATCGTTCAAAACTGCGACCCTCATCCAAGACTTGGATAACACGTCACATTGATACCTATCAACTTGCCATCGTCATTTACAACGTCTCCTACGGAAAGTCTAGCTTCGGTGCATTCCACACCAGGAAGTCAACAACGAAAGGAACGGGGATTTTTACTTATGGCTTGATACGACAATGATTGACTTTAGTGATTTGGTTACTTTGAATTTGCATAACAGGTTGGTTAGGAATATGAAAGCTAACAACCTTACGAGAAGCATGATGAGTAGTGAACCAATCGTTTCAAAAAAATCACATCAAAGGCAAGTATTTTCAAAGAGATAAGATCGACAGGTAACGTGAAAGTGTTGATTTGAACAAGATTTATAAATAGTAGAGGTAACGAAGGTTTCTCCCAACTGAGTTTAAATAGACATATCAAAGTCTAAGTTCTCCGGAGTTAACTTCAAACATTTAACACAACTAGGTGAAATAAAAGAGTGAGTAGAACCGGTATCGAATAAGGTACAAACTTCACAAGGGTTTATGATTAGCTTACCCGCGATAACTTCATTTGGGTTCCTCACTTGTTGGGAAGTCATGACAACCGCTCTCCCTTGAACTACCCGGCTTTGACTTGTCTGGGGTAGCATTTGATGTCATCTCTATCGTTGGAATTGACTTTAATATAGGGCATATCCCACCCTCAACTGCTTCATCGTACTCCTGCTTCATGATCTGAATCATCAATCTTCGATCCATATCGAGTTCAGATTGACCGCTCTGTACAGGGTAATTCAAAACTCGATGTTGGGTTCTCCCAATTGCTGTCCAAAAAGAGAAATGTATATCATCTATTTTAGCCTTTTTGGATCGGACATCTCTTTCTACAATATCAACACGTCGTGCGGCTTTTACCCACGCATCCTGCATTCTCACTCGTTCAGTTGTTTCTTCTTTCAGCTGATCCTTGATATTTGAATTCTCAGATTCCAACTTTAATATCTTACACTCTGCCAAAGCGTGATTTTGTTCGAGCATCACATATCGGGTAACACAATTTTGAATCGTTACATCTCTTTGCTCAACGACTGCCTGCCGTTCTTCAGCCTGCTCTTCTAACTCATGAACACGATTTTGTAATTCTAAGTTTTGATCATAGATTTCTTCTAACCAATTCTCCTCAGGTTCCTCTTCTTCCTCTTCTTCCTCACTCTCAGCTGATACCTCTGCCACTAGCTCGGGTGCAACTATTAGTTCTTCACTTACCACGTAGATATCTCTAATTTCTTCTTCGCCTGATATTACATTATCTTGGTTGGTTATTAGAGGTGTCACGGTCTCACTCACTCCATTGTTGACATTTTCAGCTGCCATTTTCAAATACTGCCACAAAACAAGGGTTAAGTAACATATTATCCATCTACTTTGACCGACCAATTAAATACCAAATAAACTTAGGTAGGTCATACTAGCGAAGGAATTCCCCGTCTCTCCCCTCCTAGTTCTATTCTCACATCCTAGCCAGGGATCATATCCCTAAGCTCTGATACCAACTGTGACGCCCCCAAAATTAGGTATACATCACCCATCTTGGGTCGCCACTTACATGGTACAGAATACAAATACAACTGACTAATACAATAGACATCAAGTTTAACTGCAGCGGAACAAGCAATCCATTAAAAGAGTCAAGTAGAGAATAAAATCTACTATCTTTTATGATTTAAAAGGTTTTTCAACACTTTTATCGCTGGGACTCAGCTTAATAAATAATCTACATCATCGAATCACCCCTGCACTACAGCCAAGGATATTCTTTAGTATCACGACCATGAATTATCCATGCACTACGGCTAAAGATAATCATGTTTTCATCAACGGTCCTGATCATGCCATAAAATAATTCATCTCTGCACTACGGCCAAAGAGAATCCATAGCCATAATCATACCAAAAACTGTCCATCAATGCACAACGGGCCAATGAGGACTTTTTCCACATCATTTGTAACATTACGGTCATGATTATACCGAATAATCCCTGGTCATAATCACACCAAGTCCATCTATGCACTACAGGCCACAGATGACTTTCAATATTTTATAAACATGAGGATGATGACAATGATATAACAATTCAATAAAACAAGTTCAAGAATTAATTTATCCAAGAATTAACAACGTCCAAATTGTCAATATGATACTGCTTTGTGGCGTAAAATTCAAGAATTCTTAGAAGAATATTTCCATGAAAAGATACTAGATGAAGCGCAAATATCAAAGATATTCCACTAATATCATGGAGTATAGAAGTCAAAGTTTTAACCAACTGAGAATAATAAGGAATGGAATAACAACAGAAATCACCATGCATGCGGTACTTCGCATAGACAGGTTATTCCAACAGAATAATAAAAACAGAATAATAAAGACGGAACCAGGTCCGGCGTAAAGCACAGACAGGATGTTCCAACGGAATAATAAAGACAGAATAATAAAGATGGAACCAGGTCCGGCGTAAAGCACAGACAGGATATTCCAACAGAATAGTAAAGACGGAACCAGGTCCGGCGTATAACGCACAGACAGGATGTTCCAACAGAATATTAAATAATGGAACCAGGTCCGGCGTAGAACGCACAGACAGGATGTTCCAGCAGAATAATAAGGAATGAAATAATAGAAGAATTTCACCAAGTATGCGGTACTTCGCATAAACAGGTTATTCCAACATAATAACAAAGAATGAAACAACAGAAGTTCTCTTCATGAAGATGAAAGAAAGAAATAATATTCCCTACCTTTGAAAGAAACTGGATATAGGAGTAGTGAGGGAGCAGACTTCTCTTCTTCTATAGATTTTCTCTCTATAGCTTCTCTCTATAATTTCTCTCTATAATAATGGCTCTAAAGCTTTAGTGAATTGGTGAAAAATGAAGGAAGAATGAGCTTCTATTTATAGGAAAACATAGTTTCGATAATTGCACGTTTTGGGGCTCGAAATATTATAGTACAATACCTCCAACTTTTCTTTCATTTTTAATTCTATCATCCAAGTATTATCAAACTTGCACCAACTCCCCTAATAGTAAATCATGTGAATCAATAATAAAATCATGTGACTCAATAGTTCTAAACATGTGAAAAATTAATTACAATATAGTACCTCCCTCTATACCTCCATTTTTAACTTAGTCATGCAAGTATTATCAATCTTGCACCAACTCTCCTAATAGCAACAAGAATGTGAGTCAATAGTATAACATGTGAACAAATAGTTATAATCATGTGAAATAATAGCAATCAATTGCTCATTTATCCGGTTAAATACCCGATTGATCAATATAACCTCCAGATATCAATTATTATCGAAATAAATGTCGATTTTCACTAACACAAACAATTCCAACATAATGAAACCATTTTTAGCAAAAGTATAAATTTTAAAATTTCGAAGTTTGACTTTTTCTGAAAAAGTCAACTGTTGACTTTTTGACCAAATAGTGAATTTCAGAAAATTTTGTGTTTATAGACTATTTTTACTAATTTCGACGTTTCGGACTCAAATATCACGTCCGCGTCTCCAAATTCAACTCCGAACAACATTCATCATTAATATTATAACTCATGAATAGTAACTCGTGAATAGTAACTCGTGAATAGTACTCCGACACGAAAAGTGTCCCAAATATCTGAGTGATCAATACTAGAGTGAATAGTAATTTGGGTGAATAGTAATTCGTGAATAGTAACTCGTGAATAGTAACTCACGAATAGTAACTCGTGAATAGTAACTCGTGAATAGTACTCCGACACAAAAAGTGTCCCGAATACCCGATTGAACAATACTGAGTGACTTATCACATAAGCATCAATAATCAATACCGTGTGCTACTATGCAACCACGCGTATTACTGTACTTTTATTACCGAGTAGTTCAACAGTAACAATGGTAAAACTTCTGCCGTTATTTTCATAAAGTATTTTTGTCGTTTTCTCAATCCGACAATAATTCCGTTGTGGGGTCCACCAATAATTGTACCGTCGTACGGATATTCCCCGACAAAAAGAATATTCTCCGACCAATTGAATATAATATGACAACTTGCATACTTTGCAAAATTTATAAATACTACCCATAACTATTATATCAAATCCACACCATAATATAAAAAAAATATATATATATATATATATATATATTTCGAGAAAAATTAAATATTTATTCATAAAATCTGGGGTCTCACACTACAGGCCAAAGATATTCATCAAGTGTGACGCCCCCAAAATAGGTATACAACACCCATTCTTAGTCGCCAAATACATGGTACAGAAAGCAAACTACAACTTCAATAATACAATTGTCGTGCAAAATACGACACCACATACTGTGAGTTTAAATACAAATATTGTCTTCTAGACAATATCCACACTCAAATAAGTCCTTAATACAATTATTCAAATACTATTTTACAAAAATAGTGAGGACTGCTAAAATATCTTTCTAGAATCATCACTCCATATCCCGACTAGATCCTGTTATGTTCTCACCTCCTGAGAAGAAAAATGGAACAAAAAGAAAAAGGGTGAGCTCAACTAGCCCAGTAAAGAATATTATGACTAAGATAATATACACCAAATTATCATTAGTATTCAACAGGGAAAAATCTAATAGAATATAATCGACAACAAGTTTTTGATCAACAACTGCAGTGGAAACAACAAACCATTAGAAGAGTCAAGTAGAGAATGAATTCTACTATCTTCTAAGATTTAAAAGTCCATCATCAATATTTTATCCCTGTAACATCAATTAATAATCATCTTTATCCAAATATTCATCTTTGCACTACAGGCCAAAGATATTCATTTGTATCACCTGTCAGTCATGTTCATCTCAACACCTGTTCATCTTTGCACTACATGCCAAAGATATTCATCAAGTAATCATACATCTTTGTACTACATAGATACAATCAAAGATAGTAACCATAATAGACATCTTGGACAAAAAGGGAAAATTTTATTTTTCGGTGAATAGTGCCGTATTCTTAAATAGTGCCGTATACGTGAATAGTAACGTACCGACACTAAAAGTTTCAAATTTGATAAAAAGTTCATATCAATATTTCAGCATAATGATATTGAAGAAAATAATATCATTAAGAAGAAAATAGTATCCCTTACCTCAAAATATCAGTACTTCTGGTCGGAATACCGGTATAAGGCTGAAAGAAACTTACTCTGATGAATAGAAACTCTCAAAGTATCTAAATACTCATAAAATACACTCAATAATCTAGAGAGAGAAAGAGAGAAAACTTGTTTCTGGTGTGATTTTCAATTCTAACTTAGCCCTCTATTTATAAAAAAATGTTAGCACGCCTAAGCAGACTTAACCTGCAACCTGATGGCTTTATCTGCTACTATTCCCACCCACCACATTTGAATAAAAATCTCTGCACATTTCTTCACTAACCAAGAGTGGGGCCTAACAATTATAGAATTTTCCACCAAAATGATTAACTCCGAAAATTCAATAATTTCTGAACCAGTCATCTCGTAAAATTCATAATAAATCATACGTTCATTTTTAACGGTTCAAAATTTATGGACATATACTCAACTTATATATGTATAACATATCCAAAAATTACCACGATCCAACGGTCGGATTAAAAATTATAAACCCCGTAAAATATCTCAAAAACTCTGATTTTTAATACCTCCATTCCGACAAAAATACTGATAAAAACCTCAACATTAACTCTTTCATTTTTAACCACAAAAATATATCCCTCATTTATATCCACATAAAATAAATATTTCCTTATCATATGAATCGATAATTAATTATTCACAAATAATATTACAGAATCACATTTATGACAACCAGGCCGTTCCCAGGAAAGAGGAGGCTTTCCAATAAAGATTTTTCCTTACTGGCGCGCAATTAGATTACCAAACCTCTCCTTAGACAGAACTTTCTAGACATTACCAATAATGTTATCTAATAATATTATTCAAATAATATGAATTATTGATCTGATAAAGAAAAATACTGTGCAGCAATAATTATTGAAACAACAATAATATAAAATATCAACGCAGTAATTATTGAATCAATAAAATAAAATATTGAACAATAACTACTGTAACAATTATTGAGGAGTGCCTTCTTACGTAAGAATCAATAATTGGTGCAATACCGTGTGCTACTGTATTTTAACCACCGGGTATTCCAACAGTATTAACGGTAACAACTACGCCGTTATTTATAAATAACTTATACTTATCATTTTTTTCATCCAATCGCTTTCCGTTATGGAGCCCACACAAGGCTGCGCCGTCGTACGAATATCCTCGACAACAAGAATATTTCACGACCAAACGAATATTCCCCCACAAAATAAATATTTTATAACCACTTGCTTATTTTGCAAAATTTGCACATTTCACCCATAATCAAAGTATTATATCAAATTAACCCCTTATTATTCACAATAATATTTAGAGAAAATTTGATTTTATTCATTAATAAGCTGGGGTCTTACATCAAGTATCATCATTAAGGACTGATGATGATAAAAAATATTTTAGAGAACGAATCCAGTAAGATAAAAAGACAAAGATTAGAGATTCGTACTTTAGATAATTCAAGTTTAAAAATACTCCATAATAAATTATAATGGAGAAAAATTCAAGAATAAAGCTCAAAACATGGATACAATCAAAGATAGTAACCATAATAGACATATGGGACAAAGAAGTGAAAATTTTATTTTTTGGTGAATAGTGCCGTATTTGTGAATAGTGCCGTATACGTGAATAGTAATCCCGACACAAAACGATAGAAATTCCACAATAAAATTCATATCAATATTTCGGCATAATGATATTGAAGAAAATAATATCATTTACGAAGAAAATAACATCCCTTATCTAAAAATAACAGTACTTCTGATCGGAATATCGGATATTGTGACGCCCCCAAAATTAGGTATACATCACCCATCTTGGGTCGCCACTTACATGGTACAGAATACAAATACAACTGACTAATACAACTGTCGTGTACAATACGACAAAACATAAACTGTGAGTTTGAATACAAAGATTGTCTACTAGAGAGTATTCATACTCAAAAGGAGTCATCATTATAATTATTATCACACTATTACATAGAATAGTGAGGACTACTAATGCTATCATCTGGTCCATCACTCCATTTTCCGACTCGTCCCAGCTATATTCTCATTTCCTGAAGAGAACCATGAAAGAAAGGGTGAGCTCAACTAGCCCAGTAAGAAATATTATGACTAAGATAATGCAAAATAAATTATCATTAGTCTTCAACGATGTTAAACTGATAAAATACAATAGACATCAAGTTTAACTGCAGCGGAACAAGCAATCCATTAAAAGAGTCAAGTAGAGAATAAAATCTACTATCTTTTATGATTTAAAAGGTTTTTCAACACTTTTATCGCTGGGACTCAGCTTAATAAATAATCTACATCATCGAATCACCCCTGCACTACAGCCAAGGATATTCTTTAGTATCACGACCATGAATTATCCATGCACTACGGCTAAAGATAATCATGTTTTCATCAACGGTCCTGATCATGCCATAAAATAATTCATCTCTGCACTACGGCCAAAGAGAATCCATAGCCATAATCATACCAAAAACTGTCCATCAATGCACAACGGGCCAATGAGGACTTTTTCCACATCATTTGTAACATTACGGTCATGATTATACCGAATAATCCCTGGTCATAATCACACCAAGTCCATCTATGCACTACAGGCCACAGATGACTTTCAATATTTTATAAACATGAGGATGATGACAATGATATAACAATTCAATAAAACAAGTTCAAGAATTAATTTATCCAAGAATTAACAACGTCCAAATTGTCAATATGATACTGCTTTGTGGCGTAAAATTCAAGAATTCTTAGAAGAATATTTCCATGAAAAGATACTAGATGAAGCGCAAATATCAAAGATATTCCACTAATATCATGGAGTATAGAAGTCAAAGTTTTAACCAACTGAGAATAATAAGGAATGGAATAACAACAGAAATCACCATGCATGCGGTACTTCGCATAGACAGGTTATTCCAACAGAATAATAAAAACAGAATAATAAAGACGGAACCAGGTCCGGCGTAAAGCACAGACAGGATGTTCCAACGGAATAATAAAGACAGAATAATAAAGATGGAACCAGGTCCGGCGTAAAGCACAGACAGGATATTCCAACAGAATAGTAAAGACGGAACCAGGTCCGGCGTATAACGCACAGACAGGATGTTCCAACAGAATATTAAATAATGGAACCAGGTCCGGCGTAGAACGCACAGACAGGATGTTCCAGCAGAATAATAAGGAATGAAATAATAGAAGAATTTCACCAAGTATGCGGTACTTCGCATAAACAGGTTATTCCAACATAATAACAAAGAATGAAACAACAGAAGTTCTCTTCATGAAGATGAAAGAAAGAAATAATATTCCCTACCTTTGAAAGAAACTGGATATAGAAGTAGTGAGGGAGCAGACTTCTCTTCTTCTATAGATTTTCTCTCTATAGCTTCTCTCTATAATTTCTCTCTATAATAATGGCTCTAAAGCTTTAGTGAATTGGTGAAAAATGAAGGAAGAATGAGCTTCTATTTATAGGAAAACATAGTTTCGATAATTGCACGTTTTGGGGCTCGAAATATTATAGTACAATACCTCCAACTTTTCTTTCATTTTTAATTCTATCATCCAAGTATTATCAAACTTGCACCAACTCCCCTAATAGTAAATCATGTGAATCAATAATAAAATCATGTGACTCAATAGTTCTAAACATGTGAAAAATTAATTACAATATAGTACCTCCCTCTATACCTCCATTTTTAACTTAGTCATGCAAGTATTATCAATCTTGCACCAACTCTCCTAATAGCAACAAGAATGTGAGTCAATAGTATAACATGTGAACAAATAGTTATAATCATGTGAAATAATAGCAATCAATTGCTCATTTATCCGGTTAAATACCCGATTGATCAATATAACCTCCAGATATCAATTATTATCGAAATAAATGTCGATTTTCACTAACACAAACAATTCCAACATAATGAAACCATTTTTAGCAAAAGTATAAATTTTAAAATTTCGAAGTTTGACTTTTTCTGAAAAAGTCAACTGTTGACTTTTTGACCAAATAGTGAATTTCAGAAAATTTTGTGTTTATAGACTATTTTTACTAATTTCGACGTTTCGGACTCAAATATCACGTCCGCGTCTCCAAATTCAACTCCGAACAACATTCATCATTAATATTATAACTCATGAATAGTAACTCGTGAATAGTAACTCGTGAATAGTACTCCGACACGAAAAGTGTCCCAAATATCTGAGTGATCAATACTAGAGTGAATAGTAATTTGGGTGAATAGTAATTCGTGAATAGTAACTCGTGAATAGTAACTCACGAATAGTAACTCGTGAATAGTAACTCGTGAATAGTACTCCGACACAAAAAGTGTCCCGAATACCCGATTGAACAATACTGAGTGACTTATCACATAAGCATCAATAATCAATACCGTGTGCTACTATGCAACCACGCGTATTACTGTACTTTTATTACCGAGTAGTTCAACAGTAACAATGGTAAAACTTCCGCCGTTATTTTCATAAAGTATTTTTGTCGTTTTCTCAATCCGACAATAATTCCGTTGTGGGGTCCACCAATAATTGTACCGTCGTACGGATATTCCCCGACAAAAAGAATATTCTCCGACCAATTGAATATAATATGACAACTTGCATACTTTGCAAAATTTATAAATACTACCCATAACTATTATATCAAATCCACACCATAATATAAAAAATATATATATATATATATATTTCGAGAAAAATTAAATATTTATTCATAAAATCTGGGGTCTCACAATCTCCCCTCCTTATGAAATTTCGCCCTCGAAATTTACGTACGTACTTGGTATGCCAAACATGTGAGGATACATTGACTTCACTTCAAATTCTAACTCTTGAGGTATAACCTTTAAGCATCGAATATGATCCTTCTTATCCAAGATGTTAACACGTATCTCCTCATACGTTAAATATTTCGCTATCTCGTCCGGTTCTAAATTAATAATGTGGTTCGGGTCGTCCACATATTTAAGTAACATCGATATGTTAAAACGTTATGAACACGCGACATACTTAGCGGTAAAACGAGTCTATAAGCCACAGTTCCTACTCGATCGAGGATTTCAAATGGGTCAATTAAATCGAGGGTTGAGATTTTCTCTCTTCGTCGATTCTTGCTTCTAGAATAAAGCCCTCTTGAACCTTCTTCCTCACATTCGTCAGCTCCGGGTTTGTAGCTTGAGCGGCTTAAACATTATCGATTAAAATCGATTCTAATCATATATTCGTTATTTTCACGTGGGTTTCGTATATTCGCACTTGTAAACACATACGACCTTCTACTCAACGCGTCAGCTACCACGTTCGCTTTCCCACGATGATATTGAATGGTACGATCGTAATCTTCAACAGCTTGAGCCAACTTCTTTGGCGTATGTTACGTTCGTTTTGGTTGAAGAAATATTTGAGGGTTTAAGAAATGGGTTTTGTACTGGGGTCAATACAAAATTCGATTTCACGCTCTAGGGGTAGGCTAAGAAGTCTTCAAGAATACGTCAAGAAATTTATTAACGATAGAAATATCATTCAAAACTGTGACTCTCATCCAAGACTTGGATAGTACGTCACATTGATACCTATCAACTTGACATCGTCATTCACAACGTCCCCTACAGAAAGTTCGGCTTCGGTGCATTCCACACAAGGAAGTCACCAGCGAAAGGCTCGGGGCTCTTTACTTATGGCTTGATATGACAATGATTGACTTTAGTGGTTTGGTTGCTTGAATTCGCATAGCAGGTTGGTTAGGAATATGAAAGTTAACCACCTTACGAAAAGAATGATGAGTAGTTAACCAATCGTTCCTAAAATCACATCAAAGGCAAGTATTTTCAAAGAGATGCGATCGACAAGTAACGTGAAAGTGTTGATTTGAACAAGATTTATAAATGGTGGATGTAACGAAGGTTTCTACTATCGAAGTTTAAACCAATAAGTCAAAGTCTAATTTCTTCGAAGTCAAATTTAAACGTTGAGCTCAAGCAAGAGAAATAAAAGAATGGATAGAACCGGTATCTAATAAGGTATAGACTTCGCAAGAATTTATAATTAACTAACCCGTGATAACTTCATTTGATTCCTCGTTAGGGTAATTCAAAACTCGATGCTGGATTTTCCCAATTACTGTCGAAAAAAAATTACATATCATCTATTTTAGCCTTTTTGGATCGGACATCTCTTTCTACAATATCAACACGTCGTGCGGCTTTTACCCACGCATCCTGCATTCTCACTCGTTCAGTTGTTTCTTCTTTCAGCTGATCCTTGATATTTGAATTCTCAGATTCCAACTTTAATATCTTACACTCTGCCAAAGCGTGATTTTGTTCGAGCATCACATATCGGGTAACACAATTTTGAATCGTTACATCTCTTTGCTCAACGACTGCCTGCCGTTCTTCAGCCTGCTCTTCTAACTCATGAACACGATTTTGTAATTCTAAGTTTTGATCATAGATTTCTTCTAACCAATTCTCCTCAGGTTCCTCTTCTTCCTCTTCTTCCTCACTCTCAGCTGATACCTCTGCCACTAGCTCGGGTGCAACTATTAGTTCTTCACTTACCACGTAGATATCTCTAATTTCTTCTTCGCCTGATATTACATTATCTTGGTTGGTTATTAGAGGTGTCACGGTCTCACTCACTCCATTGTTGACATTTTCAGCTGCCATTTTCAAATACTGCCACAAAACAAGGGTTAATTAACATATTATCCATCTACTTTGACCGACCAATTAAATACCAAATAAACTTAGGTAGGTCATACTAGCGAAGGAATTCCCCGTCTCTCCCCTCCTAGTTCTATTCTCACATCCTAGCCAGGGATCATATCCCTAAGCTCTGATACCAACTGTGACGCCCCCAAAATTAGGTAAACATCACCCATCTTGGGTCGTCAGATACAAAGTACATAATACAAATACAACTGACTAATACAACTGTCGTGTACAATACGACAAAACATAAACTGTGAGTTTGAATACAAAGATTGTCTACTAGAGAGTATTCATACTCAAAAGGAGTCATCATTATAATTATTATCACACTATTACATAGAATAGTGAGGACTACTAATGCTATCATCTGGTCCATCACTCCATTTTCCGACTCGTCCCAGCTATATTCTCATTTCCTGAAGAGAACCATGAAAGAAAGGGTGAGCTCAACTAGCCCAGTAAGAAATATTATGACTAAGATAATGCAAAATAAATTATCATTAGTCTTCAACGATGTTAAACTGATAAAATACAATAGACATCAAGTTTAACTGCAGCGGAACAAGCAATCCATTAAAAGAGTCAAGTAGAGAATAAAATCTACTATCTTTTATGATTTAAAAGGTTTTTCAACACTTTTATCGCTGGGACTCAGCTTAATAAATAATCTACATCATCGAATCACCCCTGCACTACAGCCAAGGATATTCTTTAGTATCACGACCATGAATTATCCATGCACTACGGCTAAAGATAATCATGTTTTCATCAACGGTCCTGATCATGCCATAAAATAATTCATCTCTGCACTACGGCCAAAGAGAATCCATAGCCATAATCATACCAAAAACTGTCCATCAATGCACAACGGGCCAATGAGGACTTTTTCCACATCATTTGTAACATTACGGTCATGATTATACCGAATAATCCCTGGTCATAATCACACCAAGTCCATCTATGCACTACAGGCCACAGATGACTTTCAATATTTTATAAACATGAGGATGATGACAATGATATAACAATTCAATAAAACAAGTTCAAGAATTAATTTATCCAAGAATTAACAACGTCCAAATTGTCAATATGATACTGCTTTGTGGCGTAAAATTCAAGAATTCTTAGAAGAATATTTCCATGAAAAGATACTAGATGAAGCGCAAATATCAAAGATATTCCACTAATATCATGGAGTATAGAAGTCAAAGTTTTAACCAACTGAGAATAATAAGGAATGGAATAACAACAGAAATCACCATGCATGCGGTACTTCGCATAGACAGGTTATTCCAACAGAATAATAAAAACAGAATAATAAAGACGGAACCAGGTCCGGCGTAAAGCACAGACAGGATGTTCCAACGGAATAATAAAGACAGAATAATAAAGATGGAACCAGGTCCGGCGTAAAGCACAGACAGGATATTCCAACAGAATAGTAAAGACGGAACCAGGTCCGGCGTATAACGCACAGACAGGATGTTCCAACAGAATATTAAATAATGGAACCAGGTCCGGCGTAGAACGCACAGACAGGATGTTCCAGCAGAATAATAAGGAATGAAATAATAGAAGAATTTCACCAAGTATGCGGTACTTCGCATAAACAGGTTATTCCAACATAATAACAAAGAATGAAACAACAGAAGTTCTCTTCATGAAGATGAAAGAAAGAAATAATATTCCCTACCTTTGAAAGAAACTGGATATAGAAGTAGTGAGGGAGCAGACTTCTCTTCTTCTATAGATTTTCTCTCTATAGCTTCTCTCTATAATTTCTCTCTATAATAATGGCTCTAAAGCTTTAGTGAATTGGTGAAAAATGAAGGAAGAATGAGCTTCTATTTATAGGAAAACATAGTTTCGATAATTGCACGTTTTGGGGCTCGAAATATTATAGTACAATACCTCCAACTTTTCTTTCATTTTTAATTCTATCATCCAAGTATTATCAAACTTGCACCAACTCCCCTAATAGTAAATCATGTGAATCAATAATAAAATCATGTGACTCAATAGTTCTAAACATGTGAAAAATTAATTACAATATAGTACCTCCCTCTATACCTCCATTTTTAACTTAGTCATGCAAGTATTATCAATCTTGCACCAACTCTCCTAATAGCAACAAGAATGTGAGTCAATAGTATAACATGTGAACAAATAGTTATAATCATGTGAAATAATAGCAATCAATTGCTCATTTATCCGGTTAAATACCCGATTGATCAATATAACCTCCAGATATCAATTATTATCGAAATAAATGTCGATTTTCACTAACACAAACAATTCCAACATAATGAAACCATTTTTAGCAAAAGTATAAATTTTAAAATTTCGAAGTTTGACTTTTTCTGAAAAAGTCAACTGTTGACTTTTTGACCAAATAGTGAATTTCAGAAAATTTTGTGTTTATAGACTATTTTTACTAATTTCGACGTTTCGGACTCAAATATCACGTCCGCGTCTCCAAATTCAACTCCGAACAACATTCATCATTAATATTATAACTCATGAATAGTAACTCGTGAATAGTAACTCGTGAATAGTACTCCGACACGAAAAGTGTCCCAAATATCTGAGTGATCAATACTAGAGTGAATAGTAATTTGGGTGAATAGTAATTCGTGAATAGTAACTCGTGAATAGTAACTCACGAATAGTAACTCGTGAATAGTAACTCGTGAATAGTACTCCGACACAAAAAGTGTCCCGAATACCCGATTGAACAATACTGAGTGACTTATCACATAAGCATCAATAATCAATACCGTGTGCTACTATGCAACCACGCGTATTACTGTACTTTTATTACCGAGTAGTTCAACAGTAACAATGGTAAAACTTCCGCCGTTATTTTCATAAAGTATTTTTGTCGTTTTCTCAATCCGACAATAATTCCGTTGTGGGGTCCACCAATAATTGTACCGTCGTACGGATATTCCCCGACAAAAAGAATATTCTCCGACCAATTGAATATAATATGACAACTTGCATACTTTGCAAAATTTATAAATACTACCCATAACTATTATATCAAATCCACACCATAATATAAAAAAATATATATATATATATATATTTCGAGAAAAATTAAATATTTATTCATAAAATCTGGGGTCTCACAGATATAAAGCCGAAGAAAATTTGTACTGAATAGTAACTCTCAAAGTAACTAAATACTCACAAAATACGCTCGATAATATAGAGAGAAAAAAAAACTTATTTCTGGTGTAATTTTCAATTCTAACTAAGCACCTTATTTATAAGAAAATGCTAGAACGCCAAAGGAGACTAAATAATAAAATAATATTATTTTACTTCCTTCTTACTATGCCCACCTTTTTAGAAAGCCATCAACATGCCATCTTGGAAGAAAATTTGCTGCCATATGTTTTTAATAAAAGTGGGTCCCACCCATAATTTTAATAAAAATATTTAATTTCTCAAAACTTCAATAATTCATAATAAATAGCTCTTTTATTAGAAAAATTCAAATCTCATGTCCTTTTCATAGAAAATTTAATTCTCTACAACTTTGTAGAATAAAATTTTTCCAAATTTTAAGTAGAAAATATCCAAAATTCACATACGGACGATTTTTAATACATCCATTCCGATAAAATACTGATAAAACACCTCAACATTAATTCTTTCAATTATATTCACATAAAATAAAAATTTCCTTCATTTATATCCCCATAAAATAAATATTTTCTTATCATATAAATCAATAATTAATTATTCACAAATAATATTACAGAGTCACAATTATGACAGCTAGGTCGTTCCCAAGAAAGATGGAGTTTTTCGATAAGGATTTCTCCTTATTGTCGCGCAATTAGGTGACCAAACCTCTCCTTAGACAGAACTTCCTTAGACATTGTCAATAATGTTATTTAATAATATTATTCAAATAATATGAATTATTGATCTGATAATAAAAAATACTGTGCAGTGACAATTATTAAAACAACAATAATATAAAATATCAACGTAGCAATTATTAAATCAATAAAATAACATATTGAACAGTAATTACTGTAACAAATATTGAGTAGTGCCTTCTTACGTAAGGATCAATAATTCATCAATACTGTGCAATACAGTGTGCTACTGTGCAACGACGCGTATTACTGTATTTTAACCACCGGGTATTCCAATAGTGTTAACGATAACAATTACGCCGTTATTTATAAAAACTCAAACTTGTCGTTTTCTTCATCCGACCGTTTTTCGTTATGGGACCCACAAATGGCTGCACTATCGTACGAATATTCCCCGACAGCAAGAATATTTCAGGACCAAACGAATATTTCCCGACAACAATGAATATTTTATAACCACTTGCTTATTTTGCAAATTTTGCACATTTCACCCATAACCACAACATTATATCAAATTAACACCTTATTATTCAAAATAATAATTAGAGGAAATTAGATTTTATTTATAAAAAAGTTGGGGTCTTACATCATAAGTTTTCTCTCTCTATATTATCGAGCGTATTTTGTGAGTATTTAGATATTTGGAGAGTTGCTATTCAGTGCATGTTTTCTTCAGCGTTATATCTGATATTTCAGACAGAAGTACTGCTCTTTTGAGGTAAGGGATGTTATTTTCTTCGTAAATGATATTATTTTGTTCAATATCATTTTGCCGAAATATTGATATAAATTTTATTATGAAATTTCTACCTTTTTGTGTAGGGATTACTATTCACGTATACGACACTATTCACGTATACGTCACTATTCACAGAAAAATAAAATTTTCTCTTCTTTGTCCAAGATGTCTAATATGATTACTATCTTTGATTGTATCCATATTTTGATCATCATTCTTGAATTTTACTCCACTATTATTTATTTTAGAGTATTTTTGAACTTGAATTATCTAAAGTACGAATCCCTAATCTTTGTCCTTTTATCTAACTGGATTCGTTTCTTTAAAATATTTTTCTTCATCCTCAGTCCTAAATAATGATATAACTATATATCTTTGGCCTGTAGTGCAAAGATGAATGATTACCTGATGAATATCTTTGGCCCGTAGTGCAAAGATGAATAGGTGTTGAAATGAACATGACCAACTGGTGATACAAATGAATATCTTTGGCCCGTAGTGCAAAGATGAATATTTGATGCAAGATGTATATTGATTGAGGTTACAGGGATAAAATATTAATGATGGACTTTTAAATTCATAGATGATAGTAGATTTTATTCTCTACTTAACTCTTCTAATGAATTGTTATTTCTGCTGCGAATATTGATCTAAAACTGGTTGTCCATTATATTTTATCTGATTTGTTGAAGGCTAACGATAATTTATTATTCATTATCTTAGTCATAATATTCTTTACTGGGCTAGTTGAGCTCACCCTTTTCCTTTTTGTTCTATTTTTCTTCTCAGGAGGAGAGAATATAGCGGGAACTAGTCGGGGTATGGAATGATGGATCAAGATAGTTGTTTAGCAGTCCTCACTATTTTATAAAATAGTGTATCAATAATTATAATGAAAACTTATTTGAGTTTGAATACTGTCAAGAAGACAATATTTGTATTTAAACTGATAGTATATGTGTTGTCGTATTTTTGCACGATAATTATAATAATGAAGTGTAGTTGTTTCTGTACCATGTATTTGGCGACTCAGAATGGGTGATGTATACCTATTTTAGGGGCGTCACATTTACCAAATGATTTTTAGCCCTTGATTTTCCAAAAAGACCATTTTGCCCCAAAGCTTGAAAATTCTATAAATAGAAAGCTTATATTCATTTCAAACTCACCAATTCACTATCAAGAAAAACTTACTCCTTGCCTACATTCTCTCAAAAGCTTTAATCTCTCTCTGTTACTTTTAAATTTTGATTATTTGAAGAAGAGAAAATTGGTCACAAGTATTTGAGATAAGTCATTTAAATTACTTGATTAAAGTATCTCTTACTTGTTTATTATTATAGATATAAGAATATACATTGTTCTACACAATTACATATATCGATAATTTATCTATTTATTATTTATATAAATATTATAGATTAACACTTGATCGACCCCAAGAAACTTCTCATAGAGAAGTATCCGAATTGTCTTGAAATTTAAGTGGTTTATCATAAATATTTATATAAGTATTTCATATATTTATTGTTTATATAGATATCGTAAAGTAGATTACACTTTGATCATCAAAACGACCCTAAGATACTTCAAATAGAGAACTATCCGGACAGTCTTTGAATTTCTTAGTGATCTATCTATTGAAATATTTATATAAGTACTTTATATATCCATTATTTATATAAATATTATAGATTAACACTTGATCGACCCCGAGATAATTCTCATAGAGAACTATCAGGATTGTCTTGAAATTCAAGTAGTTTATCAAAATTATTTATATAAATATACAAGTGTGAAAAATATAAATTTGGTCAATACTTAGACTGTGACAACCCCAAAATAGGTCCATTCCATCCAACCCATTCTGAGTCGCCAAATACATGGTACAGAAAATAACTACAACTTTATTACAACAATTGTCGTGCAAAATACAACAACTCATGTGTTGTGAGCTTTGATACAAATATATATATCAACTGTGACTCTTGACACCAACATGGGTAGCACGTCACCATGACATCTTACATAAAGGTATAGTCAAAAACTGTTTTAAAAATTAAAATATTTGGAAAGTGCTCAAGGAAACTTTCGTACATGGGAGGCCATGCGTCCAGATTATTATAGATATCATATGTCCATAGAATTATCCTTGGTTGACCCAATAGACCCCAAAGAAAAACGAGAAGATTACTATTATATTCTTTCCAATGGTAGGTCTTTTCTTGACATATCATTATCTCCACTGTCTCCAATTGAGAATTATACTTCAAACAAACACCAAGATTATATAAGTAGTGCTCGTAGATATACTCAGCAAGTGGATGTGCATAACCGTGTCTTATGATGACACGAGGTTGTATGTCATTAGACATCTTGTAAGATAGTGACAAAGCACCCTTTCAACGTTGGGTTCGCCTCACCCTATTTGATTCACCAAATATAACTACTAAATGATGACCACCGTTCTATTTTCCTGTTACCCCCGCTCGACCCAGCTACACTTTTATTACCTGAAAAGAATTGTGAAACAGATGGGTGAGCACAACTAGCCCAGTAAAGAATATCATGACTAAAGATAAATAAATTATCAATAGCCTTCAACAGAATTAAATCAAAGATTTAGAACATATGGTAGATAATAAAAATTTTCAACCATAGTTGCAGCGGAACGAACAATCCATTAGAAGAGTCAAATAGACCATAAAGTCTATTATCTTCTCCATGTTAAAAATCCACCAACAATAATTTATCTGTGACGCCCCCAAAATAGGTCCAATCCACCCAACCCATTCTGAGTCGCCAAATACATGGTACAGAAACAACTACAACTTTATTAATACATTTGTCGTGCAAAATACGACAACACATATACTGTGAGTTTAAATACAAATATTGTCATCTAGACAGTATTCATACCCAATTAAGTACTCATTATACTTATTGATACACTATTTTATAAAATAGTGAGGACTACTAAAATAACTGTCTTGAACCATCATTCCACACCCCGACTAGTACTCGCTACATTCTCGCCTCCTGAGAAGAAAATGGAACAACAAGGAAAAGGATGAGCTCAACTAGCCCAGTAAAGAATATTATGACTAAGATAATATACAACAAATTATCGTTAGTCTTCAACAGGGAAAAATTTAATAGAATACAATAGACAACAAGTTTTAAATCAATAACTGCAGCGGAAACAGCAAACCATTAGAAGAGTCAAGTAGAGAATGAGTTCTACTATCTTCTAAGATTTAAAAGTCCATCATCAATATTTTATCCCTGTAACAACAATCAATAACCATCTTTAATCAAATATTCATCTTTGCACTACAGGCCAAAGATATTCATTTGTATCACCAGTCGATCATGTTCATCTCAACACCTGTTCATCTTTGCACTACGGGCCAAAGATATTCATAAGAAATTATTAATTTTTGCACTACAGGCCAAAGATATTCATCATAAAATCATCAATCTTTGCACTACAGGCCAAAGATATTCAGTAACATCATCATTTAGGACTGAGGATGATGAAAAATATTTTAGAGAAAACGAATCCAGTGAAACAAAAGAGTAAATATTAAGGATTCGTATTTCAGCTATTCCATGTCCAAAAATACCTCATAAACAATCATAGTGAAGTAAAATTCAAGAATGATCAAAACATGGATACAATTAAAGCTAGTATCCAGAATAGATATTTTGGACGAAAAGAAGAAAATTTCATTTTTCGGTGAATAGTAACTCGTGAATAGTAACTCGTGAATAGTAACTCATAAATAGTAACTCATGAATAGTAACCCCGACATGAAAAGTTCCAAATTTGATAAAAAGTTCAGATCAATACTTCGGCATAATGATATTGAAAAAAATAATATCATTTAAGAAGAAATAACATCCCTTACCTCGGAAAGACGGTACTTCTGACTGGAATACTAGATATAGTGTTGAAGGAAACTTGCACCGTATAGCAACACTCAAAGTATCAAATACTCACAAGAATACGCTCGATATAGAAAGTGAAATAGAGAGAAACTTGTGTTTCTGGTGTGATTTTCAATTCTAACCTAAGCACCCTATTTATAGGAAAATGCTTAGAACACCAAAGCAGAAAATTGAATATAATAATATTATATTTACAAAATTGTCAAGCCCACCTAAGAAATCTGATTTCAGATCATGTATAATACATGTGAGCCACTCAATTGCAACAAAAAACGTTTTTCTTAAAAAAAAATATTTTAAACTCTAAAAATCAATTATTTCGGAACTTCGGAACTTCAATAATTCATAATAAATAGCCCTTTTATCAGAAAATTCAAATCTCGCGAGTTTTTATAGGAAATTCAATTCTCTACAACTTTGCAGAAGAAAGTATTCCCAAATTCCAAACAGAAATTGACCGAAATCCACAAACGGACGATTTTACAGTCAATAATAAAATTTCGGTCAAGAATTGTGTCCACCAACACACAAAACATGTGTTAATCATTTAATACCACAAAAATACTCTTCCTCCTCATATACTCATATATCCCACATTTATTGTAAAAATATCACCATCAATATATTATTAAAATAATATATTTAAATGAATTATTTTATCAAAAAAAGATAAAATATTAATTTTCAACAATTGTCACATTAAAAATTTTCTCCATCTATATCCACATAAAATTAATATTTTTCTCATCATATAAATCAATAATTAATTATACACAAATAATATTACAGAACCACAGTACTGGCAACCAGGCCGTTCCCAGGAAAGAGGGGGCTTTCCAATAAGGATCTCTCCTTACTGGCGCGCAATTAGATGACCAAACCTCTCCTTAGACAGAACTTTCTAGACATTGCCAATAATGTTATCTAATAATATTATTCAGATAATATGAATTATTGTTCCGATAGTAGAAAATACTGTGTAGTGACAACTATTAAAACAACAGTAATATAAAATATCAACGTAGCAATTATTGAATCAATAAAATATAATATTGAACAGTAATTACTGTAACAATTATTGAGTAGTGCCTTCTTACGTAAGAATCAATAATTGGTGCAATACCGTGTGCTACTGTGCAACAACGCGTATTACTGTGTTTTAACCACCGGGTATTCCAACAGTATTAACGGTAACAACTACGCCGTTATTTATAAACAACTTGTTTTTGTCGTTTTCTTCATCCAATCGCTTTGTGTTATGGGGCCCACACAAGGCTGCGCCGTCGTACGAATATTCCCCGATAACAAGAATATTCCACGACCAAACAAATATTCTCCGACAACAATGAATATTTTATAACCACTTGCTTAAATATTTGCGCATTTTACCCATAACTGACCACATTAATTAAATCAACCCTTACTATTTCAGAATAATAAATAGAGGAATTTAAATTTTATTTATTAATAATTTTGGGGTCTTACAACCTCCCCTCCTTATGAAATTTCGTCCTCGAAATTGACATACGTACCTGGTGTTTCGAAATGATGAGGATACCTCGCTTTCATTTCCGTTTCCAACTCCCAGGTCATTTCCTCAATAGCATGGTTTCTCCACAAAACTTTAACTTGTGGTAAGACCTTCGTGCGTAGGACATGCTCCTTCTTATCCAAGATCTTGACAGGTACCTCTTCGTACGTTAAGTCTTCAGCTATCTCGTTTGGTTCTAACTCAATAACGTGGTTCGGGTCGTCCACATATTTACGTAACATCGATACGTAAATAACGTTATGAACACGTGACATACTTAGCGTTAAGGCGAGTCTATAGGCCACAGTTCCTACTCGATCGAGGATTTCAAATAAATTGAAGGCTTGATCTTTCTTCTCTTCATCGACTCTTACTTCTAGAATAACACATTCTTGCACCTTCTTCTTTATATTCATCAGTTCCAGGTCTGTAGCTTGACTGGCTTTAATGTTATCGATTAAAGTCGATTTTACTCGTATATCATCACGTGGTTCCCTAGTGTCATTAACTCTATCTCTATCATTTATAAATTATACAAAATAGGTCTTTGTGTTCAACAATATCGCACTCGTACTCGCATACGATCAATGCGTCAGCTACCACGTTTACTTTTCTAGGATAGTATTGGATGGTGTGATCGAAATCTTTCAACAGCTCGAGCCAACGTCGGTGTTGCATGTTGAATTCTTGGAAGCTCTTCTCGCATTCCTCGGTCCATTCGAAGTTTGTATCTTTTCGAGTCAGCTGAGTTAACGAAGTAGCGATTCGAGAAATCCTTCCCCGAATCTCTGATAGTAACCAGCTAAGCCTAGAAAGCTACGTATTTCGATTACTAACTTAGGTTGCTCTCAACTGTGACTCATATCCCAATCTTGGATAGCACGTCACAATGACACCTATCAGTTTACTACAGCACGAATATGGCGTCCCCTACGGAAATTCTGGATTCAGTGCATTCCACAAAGGAAGTCACCAGATAAAGGCTCGGTTATCAACTTCTATAGTTGGGTTTTTAACTCCTGAAGTTAAATAGGAGCCATTCGATATGAGATTTTAGAAATGGGTTTTGTACCGGGTTCAAAGTCGATACAAAATTTAATATCACGCTCTGGGAGTAAGCCAAGAAATTCTTCAGGAAATACGTCAGGGATTTACTAACAATAGAAATATCATTCAAATCTGACGTATTTTTTTTTGTTCAAGTCCATAACATAGCTAAGAAAGCTTGACATCCGTTTTTCAATAAACGAATGACTTTACGGCTTGATATGAAAGAGTTTGACTTCAATGGTTTGGTTGCTTGAATTTGAATAACAGGTTGCTTAGGAATATGAAAACTAACAACCTTACGAAAGCAATCAATTTTAGCATGATGAGTAGTTAACCAATCAATTCCTAAAATCACATCAAAAGCAAGTATCTTTAAAGAGATAAGATCAACAGGTAATGTGATGATGCTAACTTGGATCAAACAAGATTTATAAACAGTGGATGTGATGAAAGTTTCTCCTAACGGAGTTTCAACAGATAAGTCAAAGTCTAATTTCTCCGGAGTCAAGTTTAAACGTTGAGCACAAGCAGGAGAAATAAATGAATGGGTAGAACCGGTATCTAATAAGGTATAAACTTCGCAAGAATTTATAATTAACTAACCCGTGCTAACTTCGTTCGGGTTCCTCGCATTTTGACCAGTCACGAAAAACGCTCTTCCAGGAACCGTTGACTTTGACTTTTCTGGGACAACTTTTTGAGTCACCACCCCCGTTGGACTTGGTTTCGCTACAGTGCAATCTCGAGCGATATGTCCTTCCTTTCCACAGTTATAACATACCTTAAACTGTTGTGGGCAGTTTGGGCTGATATGTCCTTCTTTTCCGCACTTATAGCATATGACCGGTGGTCGTTCTCCTCCCTTGGAACCAGCTGGTGCTGACGTCTTCGTATTATCATTGTTGAATCTCCTCTTTTTAAAATCTCCTCCCGACTCACTTCTGCTATATTCATGGCCACGATTACCACCAGAGTGGTTGCCGTTCTTGTCCGTATTCTTCTTTCTCCGCTGGTTATCGTTGTTCTGATGACTACTGTCACCGGTATAATCCTGGTTGTGGTCCCTCGATTGACCATACTCGCTATCTCGCTCTAATAATTGAGCCCTGTTGACAACATCTGAATAGAGAGAAAATTTATGAGAAATGAGATATTGACGTATGCCGGGTTTCAAACCTCTCAGAAACATCCGCGTCATACGTTCCTCATTCTCTACCAAAAGAGGTGCAAACCTGGACAACTCTGCAAATTTCGCCTCGTACTGGGACACCGTCATGTTATTCTGCTCCAGTCTAATAAACTCTACCTCCTTCATAAGACGAATACTTTCAGGAAAGTACTTGTCATTGAATAGTCTCATTTACTCCACTGTTAACATTCTCAGTCAACATTCTCAAATACTGCCATAAAACAAGGGTTAATTTAACAAATTAACAAATCACATAATATCCCTATATTATGACCGACCAACAAATAAGCTTAGGTAGGACACACTAGCGAAGGATTTACTCGTCTCTCCCCTCCTAGTTCTATTCCCCGATCTCCGCCAGAGATCATATCCCTAAGCTCTGATACCAACTGTGACGCCCCCAAAATAGGTCCAATCCACCCAACCCATTCTGAGTCGCCAAATACATGGTACAGAAACAACTACAATTTTATTAATACATTTGTCGTGCAAAATACGACAACACATATACTGTGAGTTTAAATTCAAATATTGTAATCTAGACAGTATTCATACCCAATTAAGTACTCATTATACTTATTGATACACTATTTTATAAAATAGTGAGGACTACTAAAATAACTGTCTTGAACCATCATTCCACACCCCGACTAGTACTCGCTACATTCTCGCCTCCTGAGAAGAAAATGGAACAACAAGGAAAAGGATGAGCTCAACTAGCCCAGTAAAGAATATTATGACTAAGATAATATACAACAAATTATCGTTAGTCTTCAACAGGGAAAAATTTAATAGAATACAATAGACAACAAGTTTTAAATCAATAACTGCAGCGGAAACAGCAAACCATTAGAAGAGTCAAGTAGAGAATGAGTTCTACTATCTTCTAAGATTTAAAAGTCCATCATCAATATTTTATCCCTGTAACAACAATCAATAACCATCTTTAATCAAATATTCATCTTTGCACTACAGGCCAAAGATATTCATTTGTATCACCAGTCGATCATGTTCATCTCAACACCTGTTCATCTTTGCACTACGGGCCAAAGATATTCTTAAGAAATCATTAATCTTTGCACTACAGGCCAAAGATATTCATCATAAAATCATCAATCTTTGCACTACAGGCCAAAGATATTCATCATAAAATCATCAATCTTTGCACTACAGGCCAAATATATTCAGTAACATCATCATTTAGGACTGAGGATGATGAAAAATATTTTAGAGAAAACGAATCCAGTGAAACAAAAGAGTAAATATTAAGGATTCGTATTTCAGCTATTCCATGTCCAAAAATACCTCATAAACAATCATAGTGAAGTAAAATTCAAGAATGATCAAAACATGGATACAATCAAAGCTAGTATCCAGAATAGATATTTTGGACGAAAAGAAGAAAATTTCATTTTTCGGTGAATAGTAACTCGTGAATAGTAACTCGTGAATAGTAACTCATGAATAGTAACCCCGACATGAAAAGTTCTAAATTTGATAAAAAGTTCAGATCAATACTTCGGCAAAATGATATTGAAAAAAATAATATCATTTAAGAAGAAATAACATCCCTTACCTCGGAAAGACGGTACTTCTGACTGGAATACTAGATATAGTGCTAAAGGAAACTTGCACCGTATAGCAACACTCAAAGTATCAAATACTCACAAGAATACGCTCGATATAGAGAGTGAAATAGAGAGAAACTTGTGTTTCTGGTGTGATTTTCGATTCTAACCTAAGCACTCTATTTATAGAAAAATGCTTAGAACACCAAAGCAGAAAATTGAATATAATAATATTATATTTACAAAATTGTCAAGCCCACCTAAGAAATCTGATTTCAGATCATGTATAACACATGTGAGCCACTCAATTGCAACAAAAAACGTTTTTCTTAAAAAAAAACATTTTAAACTCCAAAAATCAATTATTTCGAAATTTCGGAACTTCAATAATTCATAATAAATAATTCTTTTATCAGAAAATTCGAATCTCGCGAGTTTTTATAGGAAATTCAATTCTCTACAACTTTGCAGAAGAAAGTTTTTCCAAATTCCAAACAGAAATTGACCGAAATCCACAAACGGACGATTTTACAGTCAATAATAAATTTTCGGTCAAGAATTGTGTCCACCAACACACAAAACATGTGTTAATCATTTAATACCACAAAAATACTCTTCCTCCTCATATACTCATATATCCCATATTTATTGTAAAAATATCACCATCAATATATTATTAAAATAATATATTTAAATGAATTATTTTATCAAAAAAAGATAAAATATTAATTTTCAACAATTGTCACATTAAAAATTTTCTCCATCTATATCCACATAAAATTAATATTTTTCTCATCATATAAATCAATAATTAATTATACACAAATAATATTACAGAACCACAGTACTGGCAACCAGGCCGTTCCCAAGAAAGAGAGGGCTTTCCAATAAGGATATCTCCTTACTGGCGCGTAATTAGATGACCAAACCTCTCCTTAGACAGAACTTTCTAGACATTGCCAATAATGTTATCTAATAATATTATTCAGATAATATGAATTATTGTTCCGATAGTAGAAAATACTGTGTAGTGACAACTATTAAAACAACAGTAATATAAAATATCAACGCAGCAATTATTGAATCAATAAAATATAATATTGAACAGTAATTACTGTAACAATTATTGAGTAGTGCCTTCTTACGTAAGAATCAATAATTGGTGCAATACCGTGTGCTACTGTGCAACAACGCGTATTACTGTGTTTTAACCACCGGGTATTCCAACAGTATTAACGGTAACAACTACGCCGTTATTTATAAACAACTTATTTTTGTCGTTTTTTTCATGCAATCGCTTTTTGTTATGGGGCCCACACAAGGCTGCGCCGTCGTACGAATATTCCCCGACAACAAGAATATTCCACGACCAAACAAATATTCTCCGACAACAATGAATATTTTATAACCACTTGCTTAAATATTTGCGCATTTTACCCATAACTGACCACATTAATTAAATCAACCCTTACTATTTCAGAATAATAAATAGAGGAATTTAAATTTCATTTATTAATAATTTTGGGTCTTACATTATCCCTATAACATCAATCAACAGTTCTGGTCCATAATCATATGAATAACTCATAATTATAATTGTGATTCTAAATTTCTCTTCGCATCCAAGACGAAGATAATTTGTATCACATGTCCTTACCTGAAACATCAAAGATCATGGTTTTATCAAATCACATTTCCTGTTATAATCATACTAACAATTTCATCTTTGCACTATGGCCAAAGATATTCATCAACAGACCATCTTTGCACTACATGCCAAAGATATTCAACAACAGGTCATATTTGCATTACGGTCAAAGATATTCAACAACATGTCATCTTTGCACTACGGACCAAAGATATTTATCTACAATTTATCTTTGCACTACAGGCCAAAGATATTCCTCAGTAGTTCATATTTGCACTACAAGCCAAATATATTAAAATTTCAAAGAAATATATAATCATTTCAGAATTTATATAAACAATTATAACCATGTTGATCATTTCACCTTTGCACTTAAGCTAAAGATATTCAATTATAAATTTAATGGTCATGATCATACCAGTCAACAATTTAACTTTGCACTACTGGCCAAAGAGAACCCATAGTCATGATCATACCAAAAATCTACCCATCTTTACACTCAAGTCAAAGAGAAATTTCATCACTAAGATTATAAAAATGTTATATATGATAATAAAAATCATATGATCAAAACATGAATTTAATTTCAAGAGTAAGATTCATAAATTAACGATAATTTGGTCAGAAAAAGAAACCAATTTTATCGTGAATAGTACCCGTGAATAGTAACTCGTGAATAGTAACTCGTGAATAGTAACCCCGACATGAAAAAAGTAGAAATTCCACAATAAAATCCATACCAATATTTCGGTATAATGATATTGAAAGAATAATATTTCTTAAGCTTATAAATAATTTATTTTAATTGTTTACACTTTACTAAATAATACATTTAATCATTCTAAAATGCCAAACTCATAAAATTTCATCACCAATAACCAAAACTCTTATCAAAAATCTGCATATACCTCACGTAGGATTCTCAAGCCATAAAATCCTATTTTCTAATTTTCTTACTTCACATAACATATTTAATTTATTTACTCATAACTAGTCTATTTTTATGAAAAATACCAAATCAGTCCCAACAAAATTTCTTTTCTGGAATTTAGCAGAATATAGTCCTATATTAAAAGTCGAATATCGGATAGAAAAGTCGAAGGAAACTTGCACCAAATAGCAACTCTCAAAGTATCTAAATACTCACAAAAATACGCTCGACAATATTGAGATAGAAAACTTATGTTTCTGGTGTGATTTTCAATTCTAACTTAAGCACCTATTTATAGGAAAATGCTAGAACGCCAAAGGAGACTAAATTAATAAAATACTATATTAATTTTTTCTTCTGCACCACCTTTGAATGAGCTGATCAGCAGCCTCCTTTGAAAAAGAATTCTCAGCACATGTTTTTGACAAAAAAACAAAAGTGGGTCCCACCCAATTTTAATAAAAATTATTTTTTTTTGAAACTTCAACAATTCATAGAAAATAGCCCGGTTATCAGAAAAATACGAATTTTATGTCCATTCTGACTGAAATCGAATTCTCTACAACTTTGTAGCTTTGAGTTTTTTCAAATTCCGAACCAAAAATATCCAAAATCTACAAACGGATGATTTTTAATACCTCCACACCGACAAAGTACTGATAAAATACCTCAGCATTAATTCTTTCATTTTTATCCACATAAAAATAAATATATCCATCATTTATATCCACATAAAAAAAATATTTCCTTATCATATAAATCAATAATAAATTATTCACAAATAATATTACAGAATCACAATTATGATAACCAGGCCGTTCCCAGGAAAGAGGGGGCTTTCCAATAAGAATTTCTCCTTACTGCACAATTAGGTGACCAAACCTCTCCTTGACAGAACTTTCTAGACATTGCCAATAATGCTATCTAATAATATTATTCAAATAATATGAATTATTGATCTGATAATAGAAAATACTGTGCAGTGACAATTATTGAGCAACAATAATATAAAATATCAACGCAGCAATTATTGAATCAATAAAATAAAATATTGAACAGTAATTACTATAACAATTATTGAGTAGTGCCTTCTTACATAAGAATCAATAATTCAAAAATACTGTGCAATACCGTGTTCTACTGTGCAACGACTCGTATTACTGTATTTTAACCACCGGGTATTCCAACAGTATTAACGGTAATAATTACGCCGTTATTTATAAAAACTCAATTTTGTTGTTTTCTTCATCCGACAGTTATTCTGTTATGGGGCCCACAAATGGTTGCGCCGTCGTACGAATATTCCCCGACAGAAAGAATATTTCATGACCAAACGAATATTCCCCGACAAAAATAAATTTTTTATAACCATTTACTTATTTTGAAAATTTTTTCACATTTCACCCATAACTTTAAACTTTTATCAATTTAACCACTTACTGAATTGTAATTATAAGAAAAATTGAATACTTTTATTTCATAAAATTCGCGGTCTTACATAGACACCAAAACAATTTGAATTTTTTCACCATTGAATATATGATAACGTGAATTGTTCAAATGATCTTTAAAATCCTAAGTGGCCTTTTTTATATATTATTCACATAATAGATAAAATATTTCTATATATTCTTTGAGTTAAACAAATATATTTATTATATCAAGTATTGCTTAATTGATTTATTTATTATACTTGATATCTATCATCACAAGTATTTAATCATAAATTCATTTATTCACAAAATACTTGTTGCATAATATAAAGTTATTTAAACTTTTATCATAAAAACTTTATATGTTAAAATCTATAGAAACACATTCTTTATTATAAAGAGTAAATAATTCTTTATAAACTTGCAATAAACTATATATCTGCTTTTACAGAAGCATTATTTTACATACACTTAAATTTATTTATCTGCTTAATCAAGAAGCAAATCTACAAGCTTAAAATTATATCTGCTTACACAGAAGCTCTTCTCTCATATAAAAGTTATTAAACTTTTATTACTTAATCTTAAGTTGCTATCTACTTATTTTAGAGGCATATCTATATCAAAATCTTTTGTAAAAAGGAAAAGTTAGAGTTAGTTTATTTTATGTACTTGTGTAAAAAAAGAGCAATTCTTCGACCAAGACTAGAGTTTTAGAGAGGTCAGCTGGGAGTTGGGTCTCTAGTGAACTTGTGAGGTGAGAAAGAGATTGCTGTTTCAAGACCAGATCATAGAATGGAACTGAACTCAAAAAAATAACAACTAAGCTTGAGGAGGGAGTTGGGAGCTTGCTGTACAAGATAGGTAGTTGTGAATAGTTGAAAGTTTGTTTACAAAACTTTGTAAAGGCTTCTCCGCTTGTTGAAAGAGTATTTATTACTGATAGTAATAGGATCTCAAGTCCTGGAGAGGAGCTTGAGGCTGAACGTAGCAACATACCCGGGATGTATGTTGTGAACCAGACAAATCTCTGTTCATTGTGTGATTGAATTTTTATTGTCTTGCATATTAATTTCTAACACTGCAAATTAATTATCTAAAAAAATTGAAAAAGGCCTAAGATAAATTTATAATTTTTAATAATCTATTCAACCCCCCTTCTAGATTATTATTGCACTTTCGTAAAATAAGAAGTGAATCTAACTCTTTAGCAAACTATGAGTTTAGGGATTTTGAGTTCTTATTGTACGACGCCCCTAAAATAGGTATACACAACCTATTCTGAGTTGCCAAATACATGGTACAAAATTTAAATACAAACTTCGTTTATACAATACGACAAAACGTAGGTGAGAGTTTTAACATGAATATTATCTCGTAGACAATATTCAAACTCAAATAGAGTCCTCATTACAATTATTATCACACAATTTTATAGAATAATGAGGACTACTACAGCCACCATTTCGGACTGTCACTCCATTCCCCGACTAGTCCCGATTATGTTCTCATTTCTTGAAGAGAATAATGAAAGTAAAGGGTGAGCTCAACTAGCCCAGTAAGAAATATTATGACTAAGATAATGCAGAATAAATTATCGTTAGCCTTCAACAGTGTTAAACTGATATAATACAATAAACAACAAGTTTAACAGTAGCGGAATAAGCAATCCATTAGAAGAGTCAAGTAGAGCATGATATCTACTATCTTCTATGATTTAAAAGTTTATCATTAATATTTTATTGCTGTAACACAACTCAATAAATAATCTACATCACTGAATTATCCATGCACTACGAGCCAAGGATATTCATTAGTATCACATCCACGAATTATCCATGCACTACGGGCCAAAGATATTCTTTATTATCACCAATGGTCATGGTCATGCCAACAACTTTTCATCAATGCACTACGGGCCAGTAAGGACTTTTACCACATCATTTGTAATATTACATGTCATGATTATACTGATACACAGTCAAAATCATACTAATCAACAGTCCATTTATGCACTACAGGCCAAAGATGACTTTCATCACAATATAAGTATGAGGATAATGACAATGGTATAAGAATTCAATTAAATGAGAACAAGGATAAATTTTAAAGATTTATAATTCAATTTATTCAGAATTCAATAATATCCAAATTGTCAACATGATACTGCTTTGTGGAGTAAAATTCAAGAATAATATTGTATTAAAAATAATTTGGACAGAAAAGAAAGTAATTTTTGTCATGAATAGTACCCCGGGTGAATAGTACCCGAGTGAATAGTACCCCGTAAATAGTACTTCAAGAATAGTACCCCGGCATAAAAAGATCAAAATTTAATAAGAATGTTCAGAAAAATATTCTTGTGAAACGATACTAGATGAAACACAAATTTCAAGGATATTCTACTAATTTTAAGGAGTATAGAAGCAATACTTTAACAAAATGAGTGTAAAATTCAGAATCTAAAGTGAAATAATATTACTTACATACTACAGAGTATGGAAGAAAATATTATTTCTTACGAATATTGAACAAAAATAATATCCTTTATCTTAAAAGGAGAGTATTTCTGACTGGTAAGGCGGAGATATTCTTGAAGAAAACTTAAATTATTTTCTACACTCAAAACTTCCTTAAACACAAAATAAATACGCTCAATATTATATAAAAAAAATTCTCTGATTCTAGACATTGTCAATAATGCAAATAATAATATGAATAACTTTTTCATCTCAATTATTGATTTAATAATATAAAATATTGTGCAGATGATACTGTGACAATAATTAAATCAATAATATGAGATACTATGCAGCCATTACTATGACAATAATTGAATAAAATTGAGTGGCTTCTCACGTAAGCATCAATAATCAAGATACTGTACAATGCCGTATGCTACTATGCAACCACGCGTATTACTGAACTTTTATCACCGGGTATTTCAACAGTTAACAATAAAACTTTTGTCGTTATTTTTATAAAAAGTTATTTATGTCATTTTCTAACTCCGACAATAATTTCGTTGTGGGGTCTACCAATGATTGTGCCATCGTATGAATATTCCCTGATAAAACGAATATTCCCTGACTAAATGAATATCTTATGACAACTTACTTACTTTGCAAAATTTGTAAAGATTACCCACAACTATAACATTATATCAAATCTACACCATAATATTCAAAATGATATTTAGAAGAAAAAAATTTAATCTTTATTCATAAAAGTTGGGGTCTTACAACCTCCCCTTCTTATGAAATTTCTTCCTCGAAATTGGTGTACGTACCTGGTATGTCGAAAATGTGAGGATACCTTGACTTTATTTCAAATTCTAACTCCCAGGTCATTTCCTCAACATCGTGGTTTCTCCATAAAACTTTGACTTGAGGTATAACCTTGGAGCGTAGAATATGTTCCTTCATATCTAAGATTTTAACAGGTACCTTTTCATACTTAAATCTTTTGCTATCTCGTCTGGTTCTAATTCCATAATATGGTTTGGGTCTTCCGCATATTTACATATATAAATATGTGAAAAATATTATGAACACGAGACATACTTGGCGGTAAGGCGAGTCTATAGGCCAAAGTTTTTACTCGATCGAGGATTTCAAATGGGCCAATGAATCGAGGATTGAGACTTCTTCTCTTTCCAAATCTCGTAACTCCTTTCCATAGAGCAACACGTAACAACCAATGCTCTCCAACATTGAATTCAACGTCCCTTCGATGAAGATCATCATAACTCTTTTACCGATCTTGTGAGATTTTTATACGTTGTCGGATCATTTGAATCTTTTCCGTTGTCATGCATACCAATTCCGGTCCCAACAACGTTGCTTCACCCATCTCATCTCAACATACTGGAGAACGACACTTTTGTCCATACAACGCCTCGAATGGAGCCATGCCTATACTTGCTTGATAACTGTTGTTATAGGAGAATTCCACTACTATCAAGAACTTGTCCCAACTTCCTTTGAAATCTAGGACACAGAGTCTTACTAGATCTTCAAGAGTTTGAATAGTCCTCTTTGACTGCCCGTTCATTTAAGGATGATATGCCAAACTGAATCATAAATCCTTACCCATAGCTTTTTGCAAACTAACCCAAAATAGTGAAGTGAATCTGGGTCTCGATCAGAAACTATGGATACTGGCATACCATGCAGTCTTACAATCTCATTTATGTATATACGAGCAAGATGTTCAAGTGAATAAATTTCTCGTATAGGTAAGAAATGAGTAGACTTGGTTAATCTATCAACAATGACCCAAATTGTATCTATGCCTTGAGAAACCTTGGGAAGACCAGTAATGAAATCCATGGTAATGTGCTCCCACTTCCATTCTGGAATTTTAAGTGGTTGCAATAGACCTTTTGGAACTTGATGCTTCGCCTTGATTCATTGACAAGTTAAACACCTTGAGATAAACTCCACGATCTCTCTTTTCATATTGCTCCATCAAAATGTATATCGAAGATCACGATACATTTTGGTACTCCCAAGATGGATTGCAAACGGTGTGTTGTGTGCTTCCATCATAATTTTATACTTCAAATTAGAGTCGTTAGGAACACAAAGTCTGGAGTTGACTCGAAGTATTCCTTCTTCATCGATTCTTTCTTCTGGAATAATACCTTCTTATACTTTCTTCCTCATACGCATCAGCTCCAGGTCCGTAGCTTGAGCAACTTTAACCTTATCGATTAAAGTCGATTCTACTCATATATTTGACATCATCACGTGTGTCCCTCGAATCTTTAACTCTATCTCTATCTTTTGTAAGTCATACTAAATGGGCCTTTGCGTTGACAATATCGCACTCGTACTCGCATATGATCTTCTGCTCAACGCGTTAACTACCATGTTCGCTTTTTCAGGATGGTATTGAATGGTATGATCGTAATCTTTCAACAGCTCGAGCCAATGTCGTTGCCGCATGTTGAGTTCCTTTTGGGTGAAGAAATATTTGAGACTTTTATGATCCGTATAGATCTCCACTTTCTCCCCATATACGTAATTTCTCCAGATTTTAAGCTCGAAAACGACTGCTGCCAACTCTAGATGATGAGTAGGATAATTCCTCTAATATTCTTTGAGTTGTCGCGAGGCATATGTTATTACTTTCCCATGTTGCATGAGAATACATCCTAACCCTCAACCTGAAGCATCGCTGTAGATAACAAATCCCTCCGAACCAGATGGTATAGTCAGAACATGTGCTAAAATAAGTCTCCTATTGAGTTCTTGAAAACTTTTCTCATATTCCTCGCTATAACCGAATTTTGTATTTTTTCGAGTCAGCTGAGTTAATGAAGTAGCGATTCAAGAAAACCTTCCACGAATCTCCGATAATAACCAGCTAAGCCCAGAAAGCTACGTACTTCGGTTACTGACTTATGTTGCTCCCAGCTTTGCATTGCTTCAATCTTCGCCAGGTCAATAGATATTCAATAATTTGATATCACGTGCCCAAGGAATGCTACTTCCTCAAGCCAAAACTCACATTTCTTTAACTTGGCATATAGCTTATTTTCACGAAGCTTTTGGAGTATCAGCCTCAAGTGTTGCTCAAGATCTTCACGGCCTTTGGAGTAAATGAGGATGTCATCAATAAAGACAACCACAAAATGATCTAAATATTCCTTGAATACTCGGTTCATCATATCCATGAAGGCATCAGGAGCATTAGTCAATCTAAAACATATGACTAGAAATTCGTAATGCCCGTACCGAGTTCTGAAAGCAGTCTTTGGAATGTCATCAGTTTTAATTTTTAACTGATGATATCCGGAATGAAGATTGATTTTTGAAAAGAATTTGGCACCTTGTAACTGATCAAACATGTCATCAATGAGAGGCAACAGGTACCTATTTTTGATGGTGACATGATTCAACTCCCGATAATCAATACAAAGTCGCATACTCACATATTTCTTCTTTATGAATAGAATATGAGCACCCCAAGGAGACGTACTAGGATGAATGAAACCGATGTCTAACAATTCCTGTAGTTGGATTTTTAACTCCTGAAGTTCAATAGGAGCCATTCGATATGGGACTTTAGAAATGGGTCTTATACCGGGTTCAATGTTAATACAAAACTCGATTTCATGCTTTGGGGGTAGGCCAAGAAGTTCTTTAGGGAATACGTCAAAAAATTTGTTAATAATAGAAATATCATTCAAATTTGACGTATTTTTGTTTAAATCCGTGACATGGGCTAAGAAAGCTTGACATCCATTTTTCAATAAACGAATGGCTTTATGGCTTGATATGACAGTGATTGACTTTAGTTGTTTGTTTGCTTGAATTCGCATAATAGGTTGGTTAGGAATATGAAAACTAACAACCTTACGACAATAATCAATTTTAGCATGATGAGTAGTTAACCAATCAATCCCTAGAATTACATCGAATGTAAGTATTTTCAAAGAGATAAGATCGACAGGTAATGTGAGGGTGCCGATTTGTATCAAACAAGATTTATAAACAGTGGATGTAATGAAGGTTTCTCCTAACGGAGTTTCAACAGATAAGTCAAAGTCTAATTTCTCTGGAGTCAAATTTAAATGTTGAGCGCACATAGGTGAAATAAAAGAATGGGTAGAACCGGTATCAAATAAGGTATAGATTGTAAGAGTTTATGATTAGCTTACCTGTGATAACTTCGTTCGGGTTCCTCGCTTTTTGGGAGGTCACGACAAGCGCTCTCCCTTGAACTGCCGGCTTTAACTTGTCTGGGACAGCCTTTGGTGTCACCGTCCCAGCTGGACTTGACTTAGTTGCATAACAAAATCGAGCTAAATGACCTTCCTTTCTATAATTTTAACACACTTTGGGTTGCTGCGTACAGTTTAGACTGATGTATCTATCTTGTCCGCATTTGTAGTATACGACCGGTTGTCGTTCTCCTTCCTTGAAAACAGGTGGTTGTGCTGCTGTCTTTCCATTATTGTTGAATCTCCTCTTCTTAAAACTTTCACTTCTATTATCTTGGCTAGGATTACCACCGAAGTGGTTACCATTTTTGGCATGTTGATTTCCTCCACGTTTATTGTCACCGCTTCGATGACTGCTACCATTGGTATTATCGTTTTACTGGCTGCTATCTCTTGGTTGGGTTGACTCATTATTGCGGTCCAATAACTGAGCCCTATTCGCAATATCTGAATACAAGCAAAGTTTGTGAGAAATGAGGTATTGACGTATTTCGGGTTTCAAACCTCTTAGAAATATTCGCGTCATACGCTCCTCATTATCTACCAAATGGGATGCAAACCGGGATAACTCAGCAAACTTAGCCTCGTACTGTGACATGGTCATATTGTTTTACTCCAGCTTGATGAATTCCACCTCCTTCATGTGACGAATACTTTAAGGAAAGTACTTGTCGTTGAACAATTCTTGGAACTTCTCCCAAGACTTCTTGAGTGCGGCAGGCTGAGTATATTTTACAGATTCCCATCAGTAATCTGCCTCTCCTCGCAACATGAAGGTGGCAAAGGGAACCTTTTGCTCCTCAGAGCATCCCAAGACATCAAATATCTTGGTGATCTGCTTTATCCACGTCTCTGCCTTAAGTGGTTCTGACTTTTCCAAAAACTCTGGTGGTCCCAGCTCCTTAAACTGCTTAGCAGTGACCATCCATGAGTTGCCAATGCTTGCACTTGCATTTTGAACAGGAGTCTCTCTTGCCTGATGTTGCATGAATTGCAGAAAACTCCTAAACATTCCGTTGTTTATCATTTGGTCGGTGTTGTTATTTACCTGAGGATTATTGCCTTCTTGATGAACATTATCCTGGGTATTGATTAGCGGTAACTTAACGGTCTCATGTGCTGCATTGCTTAACTCAATATTTTCAGATGACATTTTCAAACTATGCAACAAAATAAGGGTTAATTGACATGCCACATATAATCTCTATATTTTGACTGACCAATTAAATAACAATTAAGCTTAGGTAGGTCATACTAGCGAATGATTTACCCGTCTCTCCCCTCCTAGTTTTAGTCTCACATCTTAGCCAGGGATCATATCCTTAAGCTTTGATACCAACTGGGACGCTCCCAAAATAGGTATACACAGCCCATTCTGAGTTGCCAAATACATGGTACGTAATTTAAATACAAACTTCGTTTATACAATACAACAAAACGTAGCTGAGAGTTTTAACACGAATATTATCTCATAGACAATATCCAAACTCAAATAGAGTCCTCATTACAATTATTATCACACTATTTTATAGAATAGTGAGGACAACTATAGCCACCATCTCGGACCGTCACTCTATTCCCCGACTAGTCCCGGCTATGTTCCCATTTACTGAAGAGAATAATGAAAGCAAAGGGTGAGCTCAACTAGCCCAGTAAGAAATATTATGACAAAGATAATGCAGAATAAATTATCGTTAGCCTTCAACAGTTTTAAACTGATAGAATACAATAAACAACAAGTTTAACTGCAACGGAACAAGCAATCCACTAGAGCATGATATCTATTATCTTCTATGATTTAAAAGTTTATCATCAATATTTTATCGCTGTAACACAGCTCAATAAATAATCCACATCACTGAATTATCCATGCACTACGGGCCAATATTCGTTATTATCACCAATGGTCATGATCATGCCAACAACTGTCCATCAATGCACTACGGGCCAATGAGGACTTTTACCACATCATTTGTAACATTATAGGTCATGATTATACCGATACATAGTCATAATCATACCAATCAACAGTCCATCTATACACTACGGGCCAAAGATGACTTTCATCACAATAAAAGCATGAGGATGATGACAATGATTTCAGAATTCAATTAAATGAGAGCAAGGATAAATTTTAAATATTTATAATTCAATTTATCCAGAGTTCAAGAATGTCCAAATTGTCAACATGATAACTGCTTTGTGGAGTAAAATTCAAGAATAATATTCATGTATTAAAAATAATTTGGGCAAAAAAGAAATCAATTTTTGTCGTGAATAGTACCCTGGCATAAAAAGATTAAAATTTAACAAGAATGTTCAGAAAAATATTTTCGTGAAAAGATACTAGATGAAGCGCAAATTTCAAGGATATTCTACTAATTTCAAGGAGTATAGAAGCAATACTTATCAACATAAGTGTAGAATTAGGAATATGAAACGAAATAATATTACTTACATACTACAGAGCATGGAAGAAAATATTATTTCTTACGAATATTGAACAAAAATAATATCCCTTACCTTAGTAGGAAAGTAATTCCGACTGGTATAGCAGATATATTCTTGAAGAAAACGTGTACTGTTTTCTACACTCAAAGCTTCCTTAAACTCAAAAGAAATACGTTCAATATTATAGAAGAAGAATTCTCTGATTCTGGTGTGATTTTCATTTCTAAATTAAGCATCCTATTTGTTGGGAGATTGCATATTAAAATTTGGTGTTGAAAGTAAATATTCATAATTATATATAAAGTCCTTCAAGGAATATATGTACAAAGACTTAGTGGTAGATCAAATTTGTTAGGTTGATCTAAGCTTTTAATGTTTATCATTCTGTAAATGAATGTATAGATAAAGAGATCAAAGCTGTTAGGTTGATTTATGCCTTGAGATGTAATAGATAGGCTTCAACAGAACCGTGGTCTATCGAGCTGATTAAGAGATTGTAGAAGCCAAGGCAGAATCGTAAAGCATCGAGAATCGTAGTGTGTCTGTCTTGAAGGGCCTCTCCTGAAATCATAGAGTGGTCCAAACGTTTGCTAAGCCAACTCAGAGATCGTAGTGTGCTCTCGAAAACGTAGAGTCTGCAAGACAAGCAAGTGAAGATCGTAGTGTGCCATTCCTTAAGAGAAATCGTAGTGTTCTTATTTGCTAGTATCGGATCAAGCACCAAGGTGACAAGACACCACGATCAGAATCGTAGAGCATCATCTGCCTGTGTCAGAAGCATCGAGTCTTACCCATTTGTTTAAGGATAAATCCCAACAAATGTGGAATGGATTATAAATGTTGAAGTTCTCAGTAGTCCCAATGACACAAAAGATATCCTTAGTATACAACAAAGAAACGTATTGAAGAAGCTAAGGAAAGTACTATGGGTCAGCAGAAAATACCTTTTCAGGTGTTAGGTAAGATAGCAGTCTGCTATGTCAGTGGGTCAGACTGCTAATCAGAAGATGTGCAGAAAGTCTCCATCAAAGCTCAAAAATGTCAAAAGCATTTAATAATTCAACGGATACATTTCAAAGACCATATATATTCAAAACATCAGCAGATGATTCAAGCAAGCAAGCATTGAACAAAAACGCTGAAGAACACTAAACGCTCAACTCTACGATCTAAAAAGAGAAAGCTTGCTCAGCTACTCAGTTCTTTCAAACAAGAGCTTAACGGCAACTAAGTAGCACCAATCAAGAACTCATCAACAACTATCAAGTGAAGTAAGAAGTTCCAAGTCAGAAGGACTTGAAGAGTTCTAAGTGAACTGTGAAGAACCAAGTCTGCTGGACTTGAAGAGTTCAAAAGTGAACTGAGAAGTACCAAGACTTCTGGTCTTGAAGGAATCTGTGAAATTCGGAAAGTGTAAAAGATATTCTTAGTAGATTTCCTACTCGAGGAGTAGAAGAGTGGACTAGGAGCTTTAAGAGCCCTAAACCACTTAAAATTGACGTGTCTCTTACATTCATGATATAACTGCCATAACTTTTATAACTGCTTCACTCTCATTAACTTACTATATCTTTAAGGGAGAACAAACAAATCTTAATTCCGCTGTGTTTGAATCATTATTAAAACTAACAAAGTATTTCGAAAAGAATTTAAAATATCTATTCAACCCCCCTTCTAGATAACTGTTGTGCTTCGGGAACTAACAATTGGTATCAGAGTAGGTTCTATCAAATAGCCTACAAAGCTTAAGTAGATCTAATGGCACATCTGATAAGCGAATCAAAGACTAGAGGAGACAGCAAGCCATCTATGTGAAACAAAGACAAGTTCGCCTACTGGAAAGTTCGTATGCAAGCATGCATGGATTCAATAGATGAAGATCTATTTAAAACTGTTCAGAATGGGCCCTACATTCCTACAAAGCTTACACCAACTACAGACGACCCAAACAGAACTCAGATCAAGGTCAAAGAAGAATGGACAGACAACGAAAAGAAAGCTGTTCAACTCGACAAAAAGGCAAAGAACATTTTATTCTAATCTTTAGAAGATGATCTGTTTGAGAATGTGGTCAATAGCAAAGCAGCAAAGGAGGTATGGGAAGCATTGCTCATCATGCATGAAGGAACAGAAGAAGTTAGAGAAAATAAGCAATCTCTCCTGACTCAGCAATATGAGATGTTTGCACACATTCAAGGAGAAAATGTCACTTCCACCTACGAAAGATTCAATGTACTGCTCAACTCTCTCCGAGCTTATGGAAAGATCTATCCAAATAAAGATCTAATCATAAAGTTCATGAGAGCTCTACCTAGAAAGTGGCATGCCAAACCACTGCCATCAGAGAATCAAAGAATCTCCATGGAATGACTATTCAACAATTATATGACAAGCTTCTTACATATGAACTGGAGCTGACTCAACGTGCAGTAACTCTATCTGAAGGAAGAAAGAAGGATAAAGGGTTGCTCTCAAAGCAACTGACAACATCTTTAAAGTCAATACTGAAAATGACTCTGACTACGATGAAGATGATGATGAGGACTTTGCAATGCTGGTGAAAAGACTCAGAAGGTTCATGCGTCAAGGCAGAATCAACAAACCAAAGAAAGTCAACAACTGTAGCAGCCAGGAGCAGATAAATGACCTATGCTAGAATTGCAAAAAACCTAGCCATTTCATTGCAAACTGCAACAAACCTCTTAGAGAAAAACTGAAGAAGAAATCACGCTCAAAGAAGGAATTCAAAGGCAACAAAAGGCCTCAGAAGAAAGACAAAGGTCTTGTAGCTGGAGGATCGTGGAGTGACTCAGACAATGACTCAACTCCCGAATCTGGAGATGATGAAGATCCTCAAATGTAAAATTTGTGCCTGATGGCCAAGCATGCAAAGGATAAAAAGAAGTCGAACATTTATGAAGTAAGTATAGATGAGGTATTTGACTTTAACTCTCCTGATGTAGACATTGATGATTTAAAAACTGCACTACATGGCATAACATCTGATATGTATCAATACATGAAATGGTTCAGAGTTCTGTCCAAAGACTATTCACTTCTTCAAAAGGAGAAAGAGAAAGTTCTGGAAGAACTGTAAATAGCTCTTCTAAGTACTAACTCTCTCTCCAAGTTTGAAGCTGAAAATAAGCTCTTAAAACAAACCAACGAGCTCAATGCACAAAGAGAGCCAAGTCTAACCTCTAAAATTGAGGAACTAGAAAGGACAATCTCTACATGGAATAAATCCTCTTCATTCATGAACTCCCTGATCTCTAGTCAGAGAAGTGCCTCTGACAGAACAGGTTTAGGCTTTGGGGAATCTACCTTAGAGCCATATATGGAAAAGATAAAGGAAACTAGAACTAGTAATGCTCCAAGTTTTAGTAGAGGCATTATATTTGTGAAATCCTCATAGAAGGAAGAACCAGTCCAACCTTGCTCTTCTGATTCAATCCATATTTCAAGGAATAAAGGATCTCATGCTGACCTGGGTTTCAGAAAAGAGAAGAGTAACCTAGCCACTACTTTCCAACCTCGAAAGATCGTAGAGTCGAGTAAAATCAACTCAATGGGCCAACTGGGAAGGAACAGTAGAGGAAAGGTACACTCCTCACAAATCATAAAACACAAGGATACATGGAAGAAGGAAAACCAGTTTAAAAGAAGGATGACTGAGAACCCACATAAGTCTAAATGGAGGAAGAATCCACATACACACACAAGCATGTATCATATTAGATGTTTTATCTGCAATAAGGTTGGTCACAAGGCTGCGATATGCTATCATAATCCTACGCATGTGAGACCCAAAATTAAGCAGATTTGGGTTCTCAAGGGTACTAACAAAGTAGGACCCATGAAAGTATGGGTACCAAAATGAAAGTTTAATGTTACCACAGGAACAGAGATCCACAATCACAACCTGGTATCTGGACAGTGGATGCTCAAGGCACATGACTGGGAACAAAGCCCTTATGTCTAACTACATAGAGAAGGAGGGTGCTTCAGTCATCTTTGGAGACAATGGCTCTAGCACGACAAGAGGATATGGCTCAGCTGGGAATGGTGCAGTGTCCTTCTGTAAAGTAGCCTATGTGGAAGGACTACAACACAATCTTTTGAGCATAAGCCAACTCTGCGACAAGGGTCATCAAGTCACCTCAACAATCAATGCCAAGTCAGAGATCTGAAGACATCCGCCATAAAGCTGATCAAAACAAGAGAAGGAAATGTCTACACTGTAAATCTTGGTCAACTAAGCTCAGACGAGACAATATGCTTTCTAGCTAAAGCATATGAAGAAATGAGCTGGCTATGGCATAGAAGACTATCTCATCTCAACTTCAAAAGCATGTCTAAATTGGCCTCAAAAGATCTAGTTGCAGGCTTACCCAATTTCAGCTTCGTCAAAGAAAGGTCGTGCAATGCCTATCAGCTTGGAAAGCAGACTAGAAGCTCATTTAAGAGCAAAACTGCCAACTCAATTGACAAGCCCCTGCAGCTGCTTCACATGGATCTATTTGGGCCAATTCCAACAACAAGCCTTGGAGGGAAGAGATACTCACTAGTCATAGTGGATGATTATACCAGGTTCACATGGGTGTTCTTTCTAAACTCAAAAGCTTAAACGAGCTCCCAACTAATCAAGATATTCAGACTAGTGATGAACGAGAAAGGGGAGAAAATCAAGGCTATACGGAGTGATCATGGCAGAGAATTTGACTTCTCTGAGATGGACCAGTTCTGCACAGACAATGACATTAGTCACAACTTCTCAGCTCTACGAACTCCTCAATAAAATGGAGTAGCTGAGAGAAAGAACAGAACGTTGATACAGGCTGGAAGAACTCTATTAGCAGCAACCCATCTTCCTGAATACTTCTGGGCAGAAGCTGTCAACACTGCATGCTACACTCAGAACAGATTGCTGGTACACTCTACGATTAAGAAGACTCCCTATGAACTGTGGAAAGGAAGAAAGCCAAATGTCAGCTACTTCCATGTATTCGGCTGTGCATGCTACATTCTCAACAATGGGAAGTAGTATCTGACAAAGTTCCAACCCAAGTCAGACAAAGGAATCTTTCTCAGATATGCCATAGACAGTAAGGCCTATAGAGTGTTCAACAAAAAGACACTAAGTTTTGAAGTCTCGATCCACATCATCTTTGATGAAACAGACTTGGACAAAATAGTGTCTCAAGACACTATGAACGATAATTCAGACACTGCGAACGAGGTCGTCGAGCTCAACACCATGATCGTAGTTCTAGACAATGAAATCGTTGAGCTAGGAAATGAGATCGTAGAGAGGTCTATGCAAGACAACGAACCCCCACATCAAGAAGCAGAAATTGATCTTGAAGATCTCAGACAAGAAGGCATCAGGACAGATGTTCCAATAGAAAATAGATGGGCAAGAGACCACACTCAAGACTTAATCATTGGAGAACCAAATGCAAGAGTCAAAACAAGAGCCGCCACCCAAAATGAGTGTTTCTATTTGAGCTTTCTGTCACAAATGGAACCCAAGAAGATAGAAGAGGCTATGGAAGACTCCAGCTGGATAGAAGCCATGCAGGAAGAACTAAATCAATTTGAAAGAAGTAAAGTATGGATATTAGTTCCAAAACCAAAGAATCATCCCGTTATTGGAACCAAGTGGGTATTCAAAAACAAGATGGATGAAGATGGAGTAATAATAACTAGGAATAAGGCAAGACTAGTGGCCAAGGATTACTCTCAAAAAGAAGGCATTGACTACGATGAGACCTTTGCACCTGTTACCAGAGTAGAAGCCATCAGAATATTTCTTGCCTTTGCTGCTCACATGAAATTCAAAATCTTTCAGATGGATGTCAAAAGTGCATTCCTGAATGGTGAACTTCAAGAAGAAGTATATGTAGAGCAACCTCCAGGTTTCATCAATCTATCTCTTTCTAATTATGTTTATAGATTAGACAAAGCCTTATATAGTCTTAAACAAGCACCTAGAGCATGGTATGAAACACTAACTAACTTTCTTATTGAAAATGGGTTCACTAGAGGTAGAGTAGATACCACATTATTTCTTAGAAAGAATAAAGACAAAGTATTATTAGTTCAAATATATGTTGATAATATTATCTTTGGCTCTACTGATGAAAAACTATGTAAGAGATTTGCCAAGCTTATGCAGAGCAAGTTTGAAATGAGCATGATGGGTGAGCTAAACTTCTTCCTTGGATTGCAAGTAAAGCAAACTAATGAAGGAATCTTCATAAACCAAGCCAAGTACATTAAAGACTTACTTAAAAAGTATGGCATGGAATCAGCCTCTCCCATGAAAACCCCAATTGCTCCAGCAACCAAACTTGACAAAGATGAAAAAGGTAAAAGTATTGATATAACTCAATACAGAGGTATGATAGGTTCTTTTCTATATCTAACTGTCAGTAGACCAGACATAATGTTTGCAACATGCATATGTTCTAGATTTTAAGCTAATCCTAAGGAATCACACTTAACTGCTATAAAAAGGATTTTCAGGTACCTTAAAGGCACACCTCACTTGGGGCTTTGGTATCTCAAGGAGTCCTCATTTGAACTAACAGGATACACAGATGCTGACTTTACATGTTGCAAAATAGACAAAAAAAGTACCAGTGGCACCTGTCAACTGCTAGGAAACAGACTTGTGTCCTGGTTTAGCAAGAAGCAAAACTCAGTATCTACCTCAACTGCAGAAGCTGAATACATTGCTGCTGGCAGCTATTGTGCTCAAATCTTATGGATGAAAAATCAGCTAGCAGACTATGGGTTTGAATTCAAATCTATACTTGTTCACTGTGATAACACAAGTGCCATAGCAATAAAACACAATCCTATCATGCATTCTAGGACTAAGCATATATAAATAAGATATCATTTCATTAGAGATCATGTGCGAAATGGAACCATATCTTTACAATATATTCCCACTAAAAATTAACTTGTTGATGTCTTTACAAAGCCTCTAGATGAATCCAAATTTAATAAATTAATAAGTGAGCTAGGCATGCTAAATTTACAACCATAAAATCTATGCTCTAGTTTATGCTAACCATGCAGATATAAAGGCTATGTTCGAAATCTTAGACATGACCAAGGGAAGTCCACGATCGTAGAGCTGCAGTGATATAAAAGACCACGATCGCAAAGCTCCATCAACAGAATAAAGGAGCATCTTGTGATGACAAAGTTCAACAAATCAAAGCAATCTCTCTGTCAAGCGCCTCAGGGACAAACCTAACCCTTGATTCACTCTAAGAGGTTGGCCCTTCCTGAGCTACCTTAACTCGAGAGAAATGCTAAGTCAAAAGTTCATCACAAGGACCGGAGTAGACTCAACAGCAGACTCGACGATCGCAGTGTAGACTCAACGATCATAAAGACTACCTCAATGACCGTAAAGACTACCTCGATGATTGTAGCCTTCCGAAGGAATACACTAGCTCAGGAGGAGCTAAGGACAATTCAGTACATTCCACATCAGTTAAATTCGTGGAGCGAGCAGAATTTGACACATGCCCCACTAAGCAAATGGAGAGAGGGAAGTTACATGTACAGTTTGAAAATACCTTTTTGAAATCAGAAGTTCAAAAAGCTCTTCTCTCTCTCTACAAGCAGAAACCCTAGCTTTCCGAAAAGCTCAATCAACCATCCTTAGAAATCTATGGCTGCTTCAAATGTCATCTCTGGTTACCGACTTTGTTTCGATGAGTTCAAGACAGTTGATCCCAAATTTCACAAAACTTTATCTCTGATAAAGAAAGCTGGTCTTGAAGAGGCTCTGGGTACAAGCACATGGATCTACCCTAAGCTGATAAAGGAGTTCTACAAAAATGAAACGTTTTAGAAAAATGCCATCACCACAAAGGTCAAGGACGTGGGAATCAAACTCAAGACTGAGGATATAAACCTAGCCCTAGGTTTCAAATCGAAAGGATTTCCATTCATAGAGGGCATCGATTTTCATGAAGGCTTAAAGAAGATGCATCACAAGAAGTTTTTGATTGTCAAAGGTTACAAAAAGAAAGAGTTCTCCCAAAGGTATGAATTTTTGGCTGACATTATTGGGAAATACATATGTTGCAAGAGCTCTGGCCATGACTCTGTGAACGAAGTGCAGCTTAAGCTCATGATAGCAATCAGTTATGGGATTCAACTCAACTATGGAGCCCTACTACTTGACTGGATTAGGAAATGGATACTCAGTTCGAAGAAATCAAAGAGCTCTAGAAAGATGCTCTACGAATGATTTATAAGTATCATCCTCTAGTCAACATTGGGAGATAAGATTTGGGATGATGAAGGAGAATCCATCAATCTGAACAGAAGAATGACCCAGCAGCTGTTTGAGAACTGGAAAAGAAATTCAGCAGAAAATGTAAGGATGATGTCTGAATCCAATGGAAGAACTGGTGATGCAAAGGAGTCCGAGATTCCAGGAAATATGTCAGTTGTAAAGCAGACTAAAGAAGAAGAAGAAGAAATCAACAAGGAAGAACCCATTGCCTTAGTCAGAAAAAGCAAAGGTAAAAGAAAATTGAAGGCTCAAATGGTAGAGGAACTTCAAGGTTCAACTACTGATGTACCTCAAGAGTGTTCTAGCACTAAAACTCTGAGGAACTTGAGAAGGAAAGAACAGCAGGCTGAGGAAGATGAAGACAGAGCTACCATTTCTCAGCTACTTAAAAAGAAAAAATACAGTCACAAAACAAATAAGCCCTTTGTCTCTTCGATCATAGAGTCTCTACCGATCGTAGAGACCAGACTGGACACCACTCCTGAAGAAGATGATGCAACCGCTTCTTAAGCTGATTAACCATTTAGAGCTGAAGCTGAAGAAAGTGCTAAGGCTGTGGCTCAGCCTAGGAAGCTAAGAAGAAAACTGGTCAAGAAGTACATCCTTGTCAATGAAGGAGTACTAAAAGTAGTAGACAAAAAGATAGTTGCTGAGAAAGGATTACCCGAAGCTGAGAAGGGGCCATCCGAAGCAAGTCAAAAGAACACAGCTCAAATTGAAGGGGAACTGTCTAAAGTTCTTGCTCTAGAGAATGCTCCAGCTGAGGGGGAGTTGTTTGAAATACAAATGAATGATCGACTTGAGGGGGAGCCTCATTATGTCCCTATGTTAGAAGAAGTTGCACCTGAGGAGGAACTGCCAAGAGATCATCATAAATCTCCCTCAGTCCCTCAAGAGATTCTAGCTTCAGAAATTGCAAAAATCGAAAGAAGTGAAGCTTTGGAGGTTGAGAGAGCAGAAGAGCAAAGAAGTCCAGTGGAGGTAATTGATGTAGTGGTATCTTCACAAGAAAACAGAGAAGAAGAAGAGGATGATGAAGTTAAGATTATATCTGTGGGCTATGGTGGTTATAGGAGAGCCAATTACAATAAACTGTTCTCCTATCTACCCGTGATGCCCTTTCATAGAGCCCAAATTCTCAACTCCTGGGATCACATGTTCTGGACCTTTAAAGCCTATCCAGCAATCTCGGTGCTATCTCATGGATTCCCATGCAACCTCAACTTTGTTAGAGTTTATGCCCTAGAGGCCAATTATTTGATATAATTGCTTAACATTTGATATTATTGTTGATTGAATAAATAAATGATTTTATTATGGTTTTATTTACTGCGTAATATAATTGTTAACATAATAAAATTCCTTAGAATAGTGATACAAATTATATAGTTTCAAGTATGTGACTTGAACATGAGATTATATAATTACAATTAGTATCATTGTTCTTAAATGTCCCTAGTCGAGTATCATTGTTGATGGGACAACAATGATGCATTGAGACTAGTATGTGGATTGACTGATGACCAAATCTCATTGGTCATAAATATATGAGATATTAAGTCAATGCATAGGTACATGTTAGAGAACGATGTACTGGACAGACCCACCATGAGAATTCTATATGGAGCATTATGCGAAGTGTCATTAGCAATTCTCATAGTGACAATGATGTAATGGTCCTTCGACCTGAAACCGCTATATTACTACACGAGAATTTATGTACTTTGATATCATCAAATGTCACCTTTAATAGGGTGGACTATAAAGGTGATTATTGGGTTCATTGTGAATCGTGTGAGAAATATGAGTGATCTAGATGGAATTTAACCATCCTATATTTTATAGGTGATATCCATAGGCCTCTTGATTGAGTAGGACTATGAAATGCATGCCCATGCTCAAATAGTGATTTGTTTCATATAGTCTACTCATTGATCAAGAAAACTCAGATTAAATTATGAAGAGTATGACACATTCCATGACTCGAGTTTAATCTAGGATACTATGGTTAAAAGGATTAAATTACATTGAAACATTGGTCACAAAAAGGTTGCATCGAATCATCGATCTTATTATTACTTGGGCAGCAGTGATGCATTACTAGATGCCGCTCACCGTTTATAACTTTATAATATGATTTTAAAGTTATTGCCAACGTAATAATAACCTATAGGGTCACACACAAAGAACGTAATTAAAAGGAAATTAATTTAAATTGTAAAGATTTAAATATGTCAATATGATTGATATAATTTTAAATCACGAATTTAAATTAATAGGATAATTTATATATAGGTATATTAATTAAGTAAGACTTAATTAAGATATATATAAATTCGGATTTTAATAACATTAAGTTTTGATTAATTCCTCCTAACTGCTATATATATGATATATATCAGTCACTTTAGGTTTTACGTCAAAACAAAAACCCTAGCCACTCTTAGAGAGAGACTAGAGAAAAATAGTTTAAAAATCCTCATCCTTGGTGGCTAGTACTGCGTTTCCTTCTTCTGTAGATCGTAGGACGATTCGTGTGGAGCGTTCGTGTGGATACCGTAGAGACGCAGTCCGTTTGAATTGCGTTGGAGATTCGACTGCATCGATTCTAGCTTTTACAATCGGTATAATTTCTTACCACTGAATTAATTGTTTTTCGCATGGATCCTATTTTAGGGTTTCGAAATTGCTTTAAATTTTAATTTCCGCTGTGCGTTTCTGTATCAAAACCCCAACAAACTTTTCCCGAAAGCTGATCACCAATGGCTCTTCTTCAGAAAATGGGCATGAGGTACAGACTATTCCCATCTCTTTTAGGGTTAATCACTGTCCACCATCATTTTTCAACCAATTCTATGAATTACCAAGATGGTTGGAAGTGATTCTTCATCCACTCAATCAATTCCCAGTTACAGAATCCCAACATTCTATAACTGATAAACTAAATGTGCCAAACTTTATTTTGATATGATCTCCTATCATCTCTCACTCTACGATTACTGATCCAAGCCCAAACGTAGAGTCAAATGCTCAAGTCGTAGAGTCACCTCCTCTTGAAGCTCAAACACCAACCCCTCCATCAGATATCCCTTCCTCGTCCTCTAATGAATATTTCAACCTTGATCTTGCTCTCTACACTTTGCAAGATCAATACATAAGGGCCCCTCCTCCAAACAGTCCACAACTCCTTGAGCTCATATCAGATCTTCCCACCAAATAGAGCTGTCAGAAGCATCTAAGAAAGTGACCAAGGACATAGAAGACAATCTTGAAGTTCACTCTGAACTTGTTCACATGAGGCTGACTAATATGATCAATGCTGCCAATGCTCTCCCAAGCACCCTAAGTTCTAAGCTCACAAAGAAGCTTAGGGAGATTATAAAGGAGATGCTTCAGAGCATAAATGAACGGGATCAAATCCACTTTCAAGCTGCTAAGAAACACAGGGATGTTGTTCTTATCTTATAGAATACTCAGGAGTCCCAGAACAACCTTATGATGGAGAGTCTCACGAGTCTACGAACTGCAATGAAAGAATTCCAAGGTTTCTCCATGGGCCAAATGAAATAGACAGAAGATGTTCTGGCCATTCTCCAAAGAAGGGAAGCTTGAACTGATTCTCTAATTAAAGAGAATCGTGAAGACATTGCTCAATCCTAGATTCAGCTCAACGAGCTTGTCCAAGGTATGACTCGCCTATCTGAAGACATTCGAGCCCTTGATGCTGACATAAAAGGGGAGAATAAAGGGAAAGGAGAAAAAGGCAAGGGCAGAGGCAAAAGAACATTCATCGCTTAATCATCGAGGAGTCCTCCTACAAGACAGCCTCACCATCAGACTCCACGATCTGGACATCAGACTCCACGATCTGATGTGCAGCTAATTATAATGGCACAACCACTAAGGAGTCAAGGGCCTCCTTCCAGCTCATAAGAGGTGACCACCACAGGCCTAAGAATGCCAATTGGAGATCATGCATTCATGAATAGGCACGATCATCATGAAAGACTAAGTCAAAGCGAGCTGGAAGATATAGCACGGAGAGACGAAATGAGCAGGAAAAGAAGACCTGAGGAGTATGCAAATCCTCCAAGAAACAAAAGGCAAAAGAAATAGAGATAAGTTAAAACTCAATTCTTATTGATGTAAGGCTTAATTGTAATATCTGTTTTTACAAACATCAATAAATTCATGCTTATTCTCTAAAAATTTTAGTTGCTCACTGAAACACTAAGTCATATTTACTTTCTAGCAAATGCATCTAGAAATTAATAATCATAACACAAATCTCCTTGGTTATGTCAACATCAAATAGGGAGAGATTGTTGGGAGATTGCATATTTAAATTTGATGTTGAAAGTAAATATTCATGATTATATGTAAAGTCCTTCAAGGAATATATGTACAAGGACTTAGTGATAGATCAAATTTGTTAGGTTGATCTAAGCTTTTAATGTTTATCATTCTATAAATGAATGTATAGATAATTAAAGAGATCAAAGTTGTTAGGTTTATCTATGCCTTGAGATGTAATAGATAGGTTTCAATAGAATCGTGGTCTATCGAGCTGATCAAGAGATTGCAGAAGCCAAGGCAGAATCGTAGAGCATCGAGAATCGTAGTGTGTCTGCCTTAAAGGGCCTTTCCTAAAATCGTAGAGTGGTCAAAACGTTTGCCGAGCCAACTCAGAGATCGTAGTGTGCTCTCGGAAACGTAGAGTCTGCAAGACTAGCAAGTGAAGATCGTAGTGTTCCATTCCTTAAGAGAAATCGTAGTGTTCTCATTTGCAAGACACCACGATCAGAATTGTAAAGCATCATCTTCCTGTGTCAGAAGCATCGAGTCTTACCCATTTGTGTAAGGATAAATCCCAACAAATGTGGAATGAATTATAAACATTGAAGTTCTCGGTAGTCCCAATGACACAAAAGATATCCTTAGTATACAACAAAGAAACGTATTGAAGAAGCTAAGGAAAGTACTATGGGTCAGCAGAAAATACCTTTTCAGGTGTTAGGTGAGATAACAGTCTGCTGTGTCAGTGGGCTAGACTGCTAATCAGAAGATGTGCAGAAAGTCTCCATCAAAGCTCAGAAATGTCAAAAGCATTTAATGCTTCAAGGGATGTCTTCAACGGATACATTTCAAAGACCACATATATGCAAAACATCAGCAGATGATTCAAGCAAGCAAGCATTGAACAAAAATGCTGAAGAACACTAAACGCTCAACTCTACGATCTAAAAAGAGAAAGCTTGCTCAGCTACTCAGTTCTTTCAAATAAGAGCTTAACGACAACTAATTAGCACCAATCAAGAACTCATCAACAACTATCAAGTGAAGTAAGAAGTTTCAAGTCAGAAGGACTTGAAGAGTTCTAAGTGAATTGTGAAGAACCAAGTCTACTGGACTTGAAGAGTTCAAAAGTGAACTGAGAAGTACTAAGAATGCTGGTCTTGAAGGAATTTGTGAGATTCAGAAAGTTTAAAAAATATCCTTAGTGGATTTCTACTCGAGGAGTAGAAGAGTGGACTAGGGGCTTTAAGTGTTCTGAACCACTTAAAATTGATATGTCTTTTACATTCATGCTATAACTGCCATAACTGTTATAACTGCCTCACTCTTATTAACTCACTATATCTTTAAGGGAAAACAAACAAATCTTAATTTCGCTGTGTTTGAATCATTATTAAAACTAACAAAAGTATTTTGAAAAGAATTTAAAATATCTATTCAACCCCCCCTTCTAGATAACAATTGTGCTTCCGGGAACTAACACTATTTATAGGAGAATGATAGGGTACTATTTAAGAAAAAAAATCACGGACGCACAGTAAATAATTCACAGGCGCAATTCTTCGGCTGATTTCGTTAATTTACTATGCAACACTATGCAATAAAATATTGTAATAAAACAAAAACTTTATATAAAATATAATATATTCTATTTTATATAAAATTTTTTATGTTTTATTACTATTATAATACTAATAAAATAAAACTTATAATATATATATATATATATATATATATATATATATATATATATATATATATATATATATATATAAGTAATAAAACAAAACTGAGATAACTTTCTACCGACGATTTTGAAAAATGAGTAAGTGAGGGTCCATGTAATAAGCCAAATTTATAATAAATACTTCATAAAACCCTCTCTATTTATCTCAATTCACTTGGCTTCATTAAACACATTTTTAATAACGTTTATTCATCATTAATATTATAACTCACAATATTAATAACCAGATCATTCTCAGGAAAGAGGGAATTTTTCGTTAAGGACTTCTCCTTATTGGCGCGCAATTAGGTGGCCAAACCCCTTTCCTTGACATAACTTTCTAGACATTGTCAATAATGCAAATAATAATATGAATAACTTTGTCGTCTCAATTATTGATTTAATAATATAAAATATTATGCAGATGATACTGTGATAATAATTGAATCAATAATGTGAGATACTATGCAGCAACTACTGTTGCAATAATTGAATAAAACTGAGTGACTTCTCACGTAAGCATCAATAATCAAAGATACTGTAAAATACAGTGTGCTAGTATGCAACCACACGTATTATTTTACTTTTATCACTGGATATTTCAATAGTTATTTCTATCGATTTCTAACTCCGATAGTAATTCCTTTGTGGGGTCCACCAATGATTGTGTTGTCGTACGAATATTTCCTGATAAAACGAATATTTCCCGACCAAACGAATATTTTATGACAACTTTCTTACTTTGTAAAATTTATAAATATTACTCACAACTAAAATATTATATCAAATTCACACCTTATTATTCAAAATACTATTTAGAGAAAAATTAATCTTTATTCATAAAAGTTGGGGTCTTACAAATTATCCGTGTCTAGCCGAGTCGAATGACTTTGACACTGCTTTAATGTATTTAAAATATTGGAAATCATTTTATGATGCATAGTGTCGCACTATTTTTAATAGTCCTTTGAGAATGCTATCATTTTAGGACTTCGTCATGCTATATCATGCCATAGTGGAATGATGATCCATAAATCATATCTAACAGTAGATTAGATTGGATTGATGACTCCATCATTTGTCATATCTACATCATATTAATGATGCAATAATGACGAAAATACATTTTGATTTTTTTTGTAAATTTTGTCTAGCCGAATCAATTAGCATAGACATAAGAAATAACCGAACCTTTTAAAAATTATTGGTTGAACAATTTGGCCCAATATTTATATGTATATTTTTCTTTTAAAACAACAGAGAAATTATTTGCACGATGCCAATAAATTTTGAAATTTAGCATAACTAGAAGAATTGAGAATATACATGTATTCCTTCATCTGCTTCAGCTTTCCTTATAGCTTCAATATATAATCCTATCACTAATACCTAATATACTGAAATTAATCATTTCTAAATCTATAACACTCTTATACCGTAGTATGATTCATCAAACTTACCACACTTTATGTTTTTAGGAACTTGCCATAAAAATACGAGTTTAAGAACTTGTCCTAGCAGTCGTAGTCCAAGAACCAATCAAGGGTTGTCCATACGCTTAGGGATTCAAAATATATCATATGATTATGAATCACAAACTCATCATAAGAATGATTTTTAAGAATTCTCACCTAATCTTATATTCTTTACTATCAGATATAGATATGAGAGAAGAATCACCTTCTCGACATACGTATACTGACAGCGTGACACCGATATTTCAATGATTATCAGTGTAATAGACTAAGTGGTCATTAAACCAAGCACAAGACTCCAGCTCATACGAAAGGTTTGTACAACTAAGTTGTCATATGAGTCATCAATTGAAATCCTACCCAATCCTATCTTGCTCTTTGCTCAATACAAATTTCCTTTAATTCACATTCCATCATCTTTATAACTATTTTTGAGCTTTATTCATAGCATCTTCTTATAGCATTCGGCTATAATTTCAATTCTTCGATTGATTATTAACCCTTTTTGAACTTAATAGGATCATGTAATGATCATTACCTATAATTTAGGTTAGGTGTTCCCTGATCCTTCGGGTTTTTCTTTGAATCTTTGCGTATTATCTTATCGCATTCTTTATGAATTTCTAAATTTATTTTAAGATCATTTAAACCTCATTCAAGCTTATACTTAGCATTCCTTTTCTTTCCATCTATCTTGTTTACGATTATAGCCTAGGGTATGCTTACCTAAGGTTTATAACCCATAGCTCAGATACCACTATGTGACGACCCCAAAATCGGGACCAACTTAACACAATATTAGGATTAATATTAGTCTCAACCTTGTGCGTTCAATACTATCTCGAATCAAATGTTCATTATGCAAAGATGAAATAACAGCAAAAAATGCGGATAATTAAAACTTTCTTTCTTCTTTCCTGTCTTTCTTTTCCCGCATTCCTTAAATATCAACCTTCACGATTCCCTGTATTATCAGAGTAATTGAACTATGAGAGTTCAAATATTAATGCTTGACATCTTTATATATAGATGTTTCATCTGTATAACTCTACATACAAACAATCACGACAATACATCTCATTTCAAAACAAATACTCTTTATTGAATATCTTAAAAATTTACATAGCTACCAACTATACATATTGAAAGAACCATCCTTCTAGTTTAATAAACATCCTAATTGAAGAAGAAATATCTCTTTACATGTCATCTAGTCTTCATCATTCAGGTAGCACATAAAATTACATTATGTCCTTAACCTATAAAAAGTTTATTTTTGCAAGATTGAGCTCGAAAGCTCAGCAAATCCAATAGTTTTCATGCATCATATAGTAAATAATATCATGCTCAACATATATCTCAATTTAAAACGATTATAAGATTACATGCTTAGCATAAATATAAGTTTAACATAAATATAAGTTCCACATGCTTGATATATAACATACCACATATTGAATTCCATAACTCAACCAAATATAGTCAAAATTTGACTTTCGAAATATATATACACATCATATGTAATATCGCATGCTCATTGCAGTATAGTTTATAAAAAATCCATATCGAATTCATGTAGCAAATAGGAACTGGAAGACTTGCCTTGCGCATAGATTATAACTTATAGCTACATGTGCTTCGCGAATCCTACACAAACAAGTATACGTATATGCCACATCAGTTATACTTATTCAGTGTGAACTTAGTTTATATTAACTCTTAGTCTTGTTTATTGAGTTTTATTCAAAAACTTCTTATTCATCTTCCCTTGATATAATCATTCTATTCTAGGTCATGCTAAACATCTTCTGTTTAAAGTATTACATACTAAAAGTGTGACGCCCCCAAAATAGTTATACACAACCCATTCTGAGTCACCAAATACATGGTACAGAATTCAAATACAAACTTAATTATACAACTGTCGTGTAAAATACGACAAAACATAAGCTGAGAGTTTTAACACGAATATTATCTCGTAGACAATATCCAAACTCAAATGGAGTCCTCATTAAAATTATTATCATACTATTTCCTGACTAGTTCCGGCTATGTTCTCATTTCCTAAAGATAACAATGAAAGTAAAGGGTGAGCTCAACTAGCCCAGTAAAGAATATTATGAATAAGATAATATAGAATAAATTATCGTTAGCCTTCAACAGTGTAAAACTGATAGAATATAATATACAACAAGTTTAACTGCAGCGGAACTAGCAATCCATTAAAAGAGTCACGTAGTGCATGATATCTACTATCTTCTATGATTTAAAAGTTCATCATCAATATTTTATCACAGTAACACAACTCAATAAATAATTCACATCATCGAATTATCCATGCACTATGAGCCAAGGATATTCGTTAGTATCACATCCACGAATTATCCATGCACTACGGGCCAATGATATTTGTTATTATCACCAATGGTCATGATCATGCCAACAACTGTCCATCAATGCATTACGGGCCAAAGAGGACTTTCACCACATTATTTGTTTGTAACATTATAGGTCATGACTATACCAATATAAACTTTTCTGGTCATAATCATACCAATCAACAGTCTATTTATGCACTACGGCCAAAGATGACTTTCATCACAATTTAGGCATGGGGATGATGACAATGATATAAGAATTCAATTAAGTGAGAGTAAGGATAAATTTTAAATATTTATAATTCAATTTATCCAGAGTTCAAGATTGTCCAAATTATCAACATGATAACTGCTTTGCGGAGTAAAATTCAAGAATAATATTCATGTATCAAAAATAATTTGAAAAGAAAAGAAATCAATTTTTATTGTGAATAGTACTCTGGGTGAATAGTGCCCCGAGTGAATAGTACCCCTTCATGCAAAGTACCCCGAATCCCCGAGTAAATAGTATTCGAGTGAATAGTAACCCGTGAATAGTACTTCGTGTGAAAATATTAAAATTTAATAAGAAAGTTTAGACCAATATTCCAATGAAACGATACTAGATGAAGCGCAAAACTCAAGGATATTCCACTAATTTCAGGGATTATAGAATCAATATTTACTATAGTAAGTTTAGATTTAATAATATGAAAAGAAATAATACCCCTTACCTTAGTAGAAGACTGGATACTGTAATAGTGAAGTAACAGAATACTATTCTTCTTTCTCTCTATAGTTTCTATCTCTACTGTTTCTCTTGTTAGTCTTAGTGAATTGGTGAGAATGAAAGAAAAAATGAGCTTCTATTTATAGGAAAACATAGTTTCGATAATTGCATGTTAAGGGCTCAACTTATTACAGTTTAGTACCTCAATAATTGCACCTTAGTCCAGGTGACATCATCATGACATCATGATGATGTCATTGCTTACATCATGATGATGTCATGCTTACATCATGCTTGCATCATCTCTTCTATGATTGGTTGATTCAAGTTCACCTGGATTGGTTAACTTATTACATTTTGGTACCCCTAAAGTTTTTCAAGTTTGCATTATTCCCCTTTAACTTTTATAATTCACTTATCTTCAATGAACACATTTTTAATATTTGAACAATTATTCATTATTAATATTATAACTCACAATATTAATAACCAGATCATTCTCAAGAAAGAGGGGACTTTTCCGATAAGGATTTCTCCTTATTGGCACGCAATTAGGTGACCAAACTCCTTTTCTCGACAGAACTTTCTAGACATTGTCAATAATGTAAATAATAATATGAATAACTTTGTCGTCTTAATTATTGATTTAATAATATAAAATATTATTCAGATGATACTGTGACAATAATTGAATCAATAATATGAGATACTATGCATCAACTACTGTTGTAATAAGTGAATAAACTGAGTGACTTCTCACGTAAATATCAATAATTTAGAGATACTATGCAATACCATGTGCTACTGTGCAACCACGCATATTACTGTATTTTTATCACCAGATATTTCAATATTTTAACGGTAAAAATTTTGCCGTTATTTTTATAAAAAGTTATTTCTGTCGTTTTCTAACTTCAACAGTAATTCCGTTGTGGGGTCCACCGTCGTACGAATATTTCCTGACAAAAAGAATATTTCCCGACCAAACGAATATTCTCCGACACAACGAATATTTTATATTAACTTGCTTACTTTGTAAAATTTTCACATATCACTCTTAACTTTAACTTTTTATTAATTTAGCCATTTACTAAATAGAATAATAATTATAAGAAAATTGAATACGTTCATTTCATAAAATTTAGGGTCTTACAATCTCCCCTCCTTATGAAATTTTGTCCTCGGAATTGATGTGCGTACCTGGTATGTCGAATAGTCGAAGATACCTTGTTTTTATTTCAGATTCTAACTTCCAGGTCATTTTCTCAATATCGTGGTTTCTCCACAAAACTTTGACTTGAGGTATAACCTTTGAGCGTAGAATATGTTCCTTTTTATCCAAGATCTTAACAGGTACCTCCTCATACGTTAAATATTTGGCTATCTCGTCTGATTCTAATTCAATAATGTGATTCGGGTCTTCCACATATTTACGTAACATAGATATGTGAAAAACGTTATGAACACGAGACATACTTTGCGGTAAAATGAGTCTATAGGCCATAGTTCCTACTCAATCGAGGATTTCAAATGGGCCAATGAATCGAGGGTTGAGCTTTCCTCTCTTTTCAAATCTCGTAACTCCTTTCCATGGAGCAACACTTAATAATACATGGGTCTCCAACATTGAATTCCACTTCCCTTCGATGAAGATCATCATAACTCTTTTGTCGATCTTTTAATGTTTGTATACATTGTCGGATCATTTGAATCTTTTTCGTAGTCATACGTACCAATTCTGGTCCCAAAAATATTTCTTCAGCCACCTCATCCCAGCATACTGGAGAACGACACTTTCATCCATACAATGCCTCGAATGGATCCATGCTTATACTTGCTTGATAACTGTTGTTGTAGGATAATTCCACTAATGGAAAGAACTTGTCCCAACTTCCTTTGAAGTCTTGGACATAGAGTCTTAATAGATCTTCAAGAGTTTGAATAGTCCCCTCTGACTGCCCGTCCGTCTGAGGATGATATGCAGAACTGAATCGTAAATCTGTGCCCATAGCTTTCTGCAAACTGACCCAAAATCGTGAAGTGAATCTTGGGTCTCGATCAGAAACTATGGATACTGGCATACCATGCAATCTTACAATCGTATTTATGTATATACGAGCAAGACGTTCAAGTGAATAAGTTTCTCGTATAGGTAAGAAATGAGCAGACTTGGTTAATCTATCGACAATGACCCAAATTGCATTTATGCCTTGGGAAGACCAGTAACGAAATCTATGGTAATATGCTCCCACTTCCATTATAGAATTTCAAGTGGTTGCAATGGACCTTTTGGCACTTGATGCTCCACCTTGACACGTTGACAAGTTAGACACTTTGAGATAAACTCCGCGATCTCTCTTTTCATATTGCTCTACCAAAATGTATGTCGAAGGTCATGATACATTTTGGTACTCCCAGGATGGATTACAAATGGTGTATTGTGCGCCTCCATCATGATTTTATACATTAAATCAGAGTTGTTAGGAACATAAAGTCTAGAGTTGACTTGAAGTATTCCTTCTTCATTGATTCTTACTTCCGAAATAGCACCTTCTTATACTTTCTTCCTCATACGCATCAGCTCCAGGTCCGTAGCTTGAGCAACTTTAACTTTATCGATTAAAGTCAGTTCTACTCGTATATTTGACATCCTGGAATCTTTAACTCTATCTCTATCCTTTGTAAGTCATAAAAAATAGGCCTTTGCATTGACACACTCAACGCATCAGCTACCACGTTCACTTTTTCAGGATGATATTGAATGGTATGATCGTAATCTTTCAACAGCTCGAGCCAACGTCGTTGCCGCATGTTGAGTTTCTTTTGGTTGAAGAAATATTTGAGGCTTTTATGATCCGTATAGAACTCCACTTTCTCCCCATAAGTTAATGTCTCCGGATCTTTAGTGCGAAAATGACTGCTACCAACTTTAGATCATGAGTAAGATAATTCCTCTCATATTCTTTGAGTTTTCATGAGGCATAGGCTATCACTTTTCCATGTTGCATGAGAACACATCCTAACCCTCTGTCTGAAGCATCGCTGTAGATGACAAATCCCTCCGAACCAGATGGTATTATCAGAACAGGTTCTGAAATGAGTCTCTTTTTGAGTTCATAAAAACTCTTCTCACATTCTTCGCTCGAACCGAATTTTGTATCTTTTCGAGTCAGATGAGTTAATAGAGTAGCGATTCAAGAAAATCCTTCCACGAATTTCTGATAATAACAAGCTAAGCCCATAAAGCTACGTACTTCGATCACTGACTTAGGTTGCTCCCAGCTTTATATTGCTTCAATATTCGTTGGGTCAACAGATATTTCGTGATTTGATATCATATGCCTAAGGAATGCTACTTCCTCAAGCTAGAAGTCGCATTTCTTCAACTTGGCATATAGCTTATTTTCACGAAGCTTTTGGAATATCAGCCTCAAGTGTTTCTCAAGATCTTCACGACTTTTGGAGTAAATGAGGATGTCATCAATAAAGACAACTACAAAATGATCTAAATATTCCTTGAATACTCGGTTCATCATATCCATGAAGGCAGCAGGAGCATTAGTCAATCCAAAAGACATGACTAGGAATTCGTAATTCCCATACCGAGTTCTGAAAGCAGTCTTTGGAATGTTATCAATTTTAATCTTTAATTGATGATATCCGGAACGAAGATTGATCTTTGAAAAGAATTTAGCACCTTGCAACTGGTCAAACAGGTCATCAATACGGGACAACGGGTACTTTTTTTTGATGGTGACATGATTCAACTCGCGATAATCAATACAAAGTCGCATACTCCCATCTTTCTTCTTTACGAATAGAACAGGAGCACCCCAAGGAGACGTACTAGGATGAATGAAATCGATGTCTAATAATTCTTGCAGTTGGGTTTTTAACTCCTAAAGTTCAATAGGAGCCATTCGATAGGTGGTTTTGAAAATGGTTTGTACCGGGTTCAAGATCAATACAATATTCGATTTCACGCTCTAAGGGTAGGGTAGGAAGTTCTTCAGGGAATACGTCAAGAAATTTTTTAACAATAGAAATATCATTCAAATCTGACGTATTTTTGTTTAAATCCGTGAATAAATGAATGACTTTATGGCTTGATATGACAATGATTGACTTTAGTGGTTTGGTTGCTTGAATTTGCATAATAGGTTGGTTAGGAATATGAAAGCTAAACAACCTTACGAAAATAATCATTTTTAGCATGATGAGTAGTTAACTAATCAATTCCTAAAATCACATCAAATGCAAGTATTTTCAAAGAGATATGATCAACATGTAATGTGATGGTGTCGATTTGAATCAAACAAGATTTATAAACAGTGGATGTAATGAAGGTTTCTCCCAACGGAGTTTCAACAGATAAGTCAAAGTCTATTTTCTCTAGAGTCAAATTTAAACGTTGAGCGCAAGTAGGTGAAATAAAAGAATGGGTAGAACCGGTATCAAATAAGGTATTGACTTCACAAGAGTTTATGATTAGCTTACCCGTGATAACTTCGTTCGGGTTCCTCACTTTTTGGGAGGTCACGACAAACGCTCTCCCTTGAACTATCGGCTTTAACTTGTCTGGGACGCCCTTTGGTGTCTGTATCCCAGCTAGACTTGACTTCACTACACGATAAAATCGGGTCAGGTGACCTTCTCTTTCGCAATTAAAACAAGCTTTGGGTTGCTACGTACAGTTTGGACTGATGTGTCCTTCCCCTCCGCATCTGTAGTATACGACCAGTGGTCGTTCTCCTTCCTTAACAATAGGTGATGGTGCTGCTGTCTTTCCATCATTGTTGAATCTCCTCTTTTTAAAATTTCCACTTCTATTATCTTGGCCAGGATTACCACCGAAGTGGTTACCATTTCTGGCATGTTGATTTCCTCCGCGTTTGTTATCACCGCTTCGATGATTTCTCCCACTGATATTATCGTTTTGCCGGGTACTATCTCTTGGTTTGGTTGACTCATTATCGCGCTCCAATAACTGAGCCCTATTTACAACATCTGAATACAAGCAAAGTTTATGAGAAATGAGGTATTAATGTATTTTGGGTTTTAAACCTTTTAGAAACATCAGCATCATAAGCTCCTCATTATCTACCAAATGGAATGCAAACCGGGATAACTCCACAAACTTAGCCTCGTATTGTGATACGGTCATATTGTTTTGCTCCAGCTTGATAAATTCTACCTCCTTTATGTGACGAATACTCTCAGGAAAGTACTTGCCGTTAAATAATTCTTGGAACTTCTCCCAAGACATCTTTAGTGCGGAAGGCTGAGTACATTTTACAGATTTCCACCAATGATCTACCTCTCCTCGCAATATGAAGGTGGCAAAGGGAACCTTTGCTCCTCGGAGCATCCCAAGACATCAATATCTTGGTGATCTGCTTAATTCACGTCTCTACCTTAAGTGGTTCTGGCTTTTCCAAAAACTCCGGTGGTCCTAGCTCCTTGAACTGCTTAGCGGTGACCATCCATGAGTTGCCAGTGCTTCCACCTGCATTTTGAACAGGAGTATCTTTTGCTTGATGTTGCATGAATTGCAGAAAGCTCCTAAACATTCCGTTGTTCATCATTTGGTCGGTGTTATTGTTTATATGAGGATTATTGCCTTCTTGATACACATTATCCTGGGTATTGATTGGCAGTGACTTAACGGTCTCATGTGCTCCATTGCTTATCTCAACATTTTACGATGTCATTTTCAAACACTATCACAAAACAGGGGTTAATTGACATGCTACATATTATCCATATATTCTGACTGACCAATTAAACAACAATTAAGCTTAGGTAGGTCATACTAGCGAAGGATTTACTCGTCTCTGCCCTCCTAGTTCTAGCCTCAAGTCTCAGCCATAGATCATATCCCTAAGCTTTGATACCAACTGTGACGTCACCAAATATATGGTCCAGAATTCAAATACAAACTTAATTATACAACTGTCGTGTAAAATACGACAAACATAAGCTGAGAGTTTTAACACGAATATTGTCTCGTAGACAATATCCAAACTCAAATGGAGTCCTCATTACAATTATTATCATACTATTTTATAAAATAGTAATGACTACTACAGCCACCATCTCGGACTGTCACTCCATTCCCCGACTAGTTCCGGCTATGTTCTCATTTCCTGAAGAGAATAATGAAAGCAAAGTGTGAGCTCAACTAGCCTAGTAAAGAATATTATGACTAAGATAATACAGAATAAATTATCGTTAGCCTTCAACAGTGTAAAACTGATAGAATATAATAGATAACAAGTTTAACTGTAGCGGAACAAGCAATCCATTAGAAGAGTCAAGTAGAGCATGATATCTACTATCTTCTATGATTTAAAAGTTCACCATCAATATTTTATCGCTGTAACACAACTCAATAAATAATCCACATCATCGAATTATCCATGCACTACGGGCAAATTATATTCGTTATTGTCACCAATGGTTATGATCATGCCAAAAAATGTCCATTAATGCACTACGGGCTAAAGAGGACTTTCATCACATCATTTGTATGTAACATTATAGGTCATGATTATACCAATACAAACTTTCCTGGTCATAATCATACCAATCAACAGTCCATTTATGCACTACGGCCAAATATGAATTTCATCGCAATTTAAGCATGAGGATGATGATAATGATATACGAATTTAATTAAGTGAGAGCAAGGATAAATTTTAAAGATTTATAATTCAATTTATCCAGAGTTCATGAATGTCCAAATTGTCAACATGATAACTGCTTCGTGGAGTAGAATTCAAGAATAATATTCATGTATCAAAAATAATTTGGACAGAAAAGAAATTAATTTTTATCGTGAATAGTACTCCGGGTGAATAGTATCTCGATTGAATAGTACCAAATGAATAGTATCCCGTCATGTAAAGTACCCCGAATCCTCGAGTGAATAATACCCGAGTGAATAGTACTCGAGTGAATAGTAACCCGTGAATAGTACTTCGTGTGAAAATATTAAAATTTAATAAGAAAGTTCAGACTAATATTCCAATGAAATGATACCAGATGAAGAGCAAAACTAAAGGATATTCCACTAATTTCAGGGATTATAGAATCAATATTTACTATAGTAAGTTTAGATTTAATAATATGAAAAGAAATAATACCCCTTACCTTAGTAGAAGACTGGATATTGCAATAGTGAAGTAGCATAATACTCTTCTTCTTTCTCTCTATAGTTTCTCTCTCTACTATTTCTCTTGTTAGTCTTAGTGAATTGGTGAGAATAAAAGAAGAAATGAGCTTCTATTTATAGGAAAACATAGTTTCGCTAATTGCACGTTAGGGGCTCAACTTATTATAGTTTAGTACCTCAATAATTGCACCTTAGTCCATGTGACATCATCATGACATCATGATGATGTGATTGCTTACATCATGATGATGTCATTGCTTACATTATGATGATGTCATGCTTATATCATCTTTGTGTTTCTTTAAGGATGATGTCATGCTTACATCATGCTTGCATCATCTCTTCTATGATTCGTTGATTCAAGCTCACCTAGATTGGTTAACTTATTACACTTTGGTACCCCTAAAGTTTTCCAAGTTTGTATTATTCCCCTTTAACTTTTGTAATTCACTTATCTTTAATGAACACATTTTTAATATTTCAACAATTATTCATTATTAATATTATAACTCACAATATTAACAAGCATATCATTCCCACGAAAGAGTGGGCTTTCCGATAAGGACTTCTCTTTATTGTCACGCAATTAGGTGACCAAACTCCTTTCCTCGACAGAACTTTCTAGACATTATCAATAATACAAATAATAATATGAATAACTTTGTCGTCTCAATTATTGATTTAATAATATAAAATATTGTTCAGATGATACTATGACAATAATTGAAACAATAATATGAGATACTATGTGTGACGCCCCCAAAATAGGTATACATCATCTGTTCTGAGTCGCCAAATACATGGTACAGAATACAAATACAAACTTAAATATTCAACATGAGCTGTGAGTTTTAATACAAGTATTGTCTTCTAGGAAGTATTCAAACTCAAAATAAGTCCTCATTTATTATAACACTATTTTACAGAATAGTGAGGACTACTAATACAAACATCCGAATCGTCACTCCGTTTCCCGACTAGTCCCAGCTATATTCTCATTTTCTGAAGAGAACAATGAAAGCAAAGGGTGAGCTCAACTAGCCCAGTAAAAAATATTATGACTAAGATAATGCAGAACAAATTATCGTTAGCCTTCAACAACGTTAAACTGATAAAAATATAATAAACATCAAGTTTAACTGTAGCGGAACAAGCACTCCATTAGAAGAGTCAAGTAAAGCATGATATCTATTATCTTCTATGATTTAAAAAGTTTATCATCAATTTTATCGCTGAGACTCAACTTAATAATTAATCCACATCATCGAATCATTCCTGCACTACAGCCAAGGATATTCAATAGTATCACGACCACGAATTATTCATGCACTACGGGCCAAGGATATTCGTGTTTTCATCAATGTTCATAATCAAATCAACAACTGTCCATTATTGCACTACGGGCCAATGAGGACTTTTACCACATCATTTGTAACATTACGGTCACGATTATACCGAATAATCCCTGGTCATAAGCATACCGATCAATAGTACATCTATACACGTAAGCCACAGATAACTTTTATCACAATATAAGCATGAGGATGATGCCAATGATATAAGAATTCAATTAAAAGAAAGCAAATGATAAATTTTTTAAGTTTATAATTTAATTTATTCAGAATTCAATAATGTCCAAATTGTCGACATGATACTGCTTTGTGGAGTAAAATTCAAAAATAATATTGTATCAAAAATGATTTGGACAAAAAAGAAATTAATTTTTGTCATGAATAATACCCCGGGTGAATAATATCCCGTAAATAGTAACCCATGAATAGTAACTCGATAAGAAAAGTACCCCGAATCCTCGGGTGAATAATATTCGAGTGAATTGTAACTGAGTAAATAGTAACCCGTGAATAGTACCCCGGGTGAAAATATTGATATTTAATAAGAAAGTTCAGATAAATATTTCAATGAAACGATACTGGATGAAGCGCAAAACTTAAGGATATTCCACTAATTTCAGGAATTATAGAAGCAATACTTACCATAGTAAGTTTAGATTTAAGAATATAAAAAGAAATAATATACGAAACTGCAAATGAATTTTCACCCGTCATGCGGTAGTTCGCGAAAACAGGTCATTTCCACAATTTAATAACAATTGAATACGAAGGGTTATTCACCAGGCATGCGGTAGTCCGCGTAGACAGGTTATTCCCACAGAATAATAAAGAATGGAATAACAAAAGATTTCACCATGCATGCGGTAGTCCGCATAGACAGATTATTCCCACAAAATAATAAAGAATGAAATAACAAAAGATTTTACCATGCATGCGGTAGTCCGCGTAGACAGGTTATTCCCATAGAATAATAAAGAATGGAATAACAACCCTTACGAGTATTAAAAGAAAATAACTCTCTTCATGAATACGAAAGAAATAATACCCCTTACGAATACAACAAATAGTATCCCTTACGAATATTGAACGAAGATAATATTTTTTACGAATACGAAAAATAATATCGTAAGTGAATATGAAATAAATAACACCCCTTACCTTAGTAGAAGATTGAATACTGAAGTAGGGTAGTACCAGAATACTCCTCTTCTTTCTCTCTATAGTTTTTCTCTCTAGAATTTCAGTGAATTCGTAAGAAATAATGAAGGAACGAGCTTCTATTTATAGGAAAAAAGACTGAATAGTAACTAATTCATCAACGGCCCAGATTAATTTACTTTTAAATGGACGGTCCATATTCATTTACTATTAAAACTTAAAACAACGGTCCATACTGATTTACTATTAAAACTTTAAACCAGCGATCCATATTGATTTACTATTATAACTTTCCACCAGCGGTCCATATTGATTTACTATTATATCTTTAACCAACGGTCTGAAAAATTAGCACATCCCCTCATGGAATAATAAGCCAAACTTATAACAACCACCTCATAACAAACCACTATATTTATATCAAAAATTGAATAAATATTTATCACAAATCACTTATCTTTAATCAACACATTTTTAATCTTTTAATAATTATTCATCATTAATATTATAACTCACAATATTTAATAACCAGATCATTCTCAGAAAAGATGGGACTTTCCGATAAGGATTTCTCCCTATTGACGCGCAATTAGGTGACCAAACCTCCCCTCGACAGAACTTTCTAGACATCGTCAATATTACAAATAATAATATGAATAACTTTGTCATCTCAATTATTGATTTAAAAATATAAAATATTATGTAGATGATACTGTGACAATAATTAAATCAAATAACATTAGATACTATGCTGCAATTACTGTAGCAATAATTGAGTATAACTGAGTGACTTCTTACGTAAGCATCAATAATCAATATTGTGTGCTACTATGCAACCACGCGTATTACTGTACTTTTATCACCGGGTATTTCAACAGTTTAACGGTAAAATTTTTGCCTTTATTTTTATAAAAAGATATTTATGTCATTTTCTAACTCCGACAGTTATTCCGCTGTGGGGTCCACCAATGATGGTGTCGTCGTACGGATATTCCTCGATAAAAAGAATATTTTCCGACCAAACGAATATTCTCCGACAAAACGAATATTCTATAACAACTTGTTTACTTTACAAAATTTTTAAATATCATTCTTAACTTTAAACTTTTATCAATTTAACTATTTACCAAAATAGAAAAATTGAATACTTTTATTTCATAAAATTCGGGGTCTTACACTATGCATCAACTACTGTTGCAATAATTGAATAAACTGAGTGAATTCTCACGTAAGCATCAATAATTTAGAGATACTATGCAATACCGTGTGCTACTGTGTAACCACGCGTATTACTGTATTTTTATCACCGGTTATTTCAACAGTTTAATAGTAAAACTTTTGCCGTTATTCTTATAAAAAGTTATTTCTGTCGTTTTCTAACTCCGATAGTAATTCTGTTGTGGCGTCCACCAATGATTGTGCTGTCGTATTGATATTCTCCGACCAAACGAATATTTCCCAACACAACGAATATTTTATATCAACTTGCTTACTTTGTAAAATTTTCACATATCACTATTAACTTTAACATTTTATCAATTTAACCATTTACTAAATAGAATAATAATTATAAAAAAATTGGATACTTTCATTTCATAAAATTCGGGGTCTTACAAAAAGACTCATGCTCACATGTCCCAAAGCTCAATTTATATCAAACAGGTTTTGACAGATCTGCAGCACGGCGCGGTTGCGCTACATTTATGCTTGGGAGTGGCGCGATCGCGCTACTCTCTAACCAGCCCAGAACTAAGATTTTGTAACTCTGCTTATTTCTTGGCATGCAAAGACCCTAGTTCATTTCAAACAATACATTTCCAACAAGGTTTTATCACCAATTATGGTTTCCTTTGGAAGACATTCAATTCACTATCAAATTAATATTCCATTTGATTTCTCTTAGAAAACTTATATGTTTTTATAACTCCTTAGTCCTGCTAATTCACATCTGAAATACCTATAAACACGTCATAAGAATACCATGGTTTTGAAATTAAAAACCAAGTTAGGTTCTTATATTGCTTTAAAAACTTCTTTAGTTTTCTTTTGAAAATCTTTATTAAACCAATACTAAGGCAACACACTACCTTCAAGACTATCATGGACATCCTATTTGGTACGCTTGGAAGCACATAAAGTCCATTAACACATGTCCAAAACTTCAGAACACCAAAAAAATATTTTGAGAAGACTGCAAACCGGCGCGACTGCTCTTGTTTTAGGCCTTGGAAGTGGCGCGGCCGCGCCACTTCGGCTTCAGGCGCAGACATACTCTGCTATCTGCAGAGTTTCCATTTCTAATCATACTACATGGGTAATTGGTTTTACATTATTCTATAAACTTATGTCACATTCATATATGTTTTATTATGCTACCCATCCAACAATCAATTTCCAATTTTCTCATTGAAGCTTATAATCAAATAAATAGAGATCATCTATTAAATCTTTGTTTTACAACTATATAATCATTATCTTTAATCTAGATTTTAGTAGAAATCAAACCTATCCATCTCAGTAAAAACATAGCATACCAATTCTTCTATATATAACTACTTCTTTGATACATAGCAGAGTAAAGAGATACATTTGAATCTTTAAATACTATTTTGGTTCTTCTTCAATCCTTCTCCTAATTAGTCCCTTATTTAGCTTCCCTTTTTATTAACTTGCTAGCACAACTCTGGAGGTTAGATGAAGTCTTTTTTTTGAATTTTTTTTAACTAAAAAGAAATATGCAACTTAGAGATGAAGAATAGGGAACATAAGACTACGAGAATTTATGGAGGAACTTCTTTGCTCCCTACAACTTGTAGCAATGCTGTGTATATAGGTCTATTAAGTTAATATCCTAACAGCTCCTGCTTGAAACTCACGAGTCAGCCAAAAAAATTTTACAGCTCCTACTTCATTGTCCCACCTCCTACTTTTATTATATACCTCATGTTTATATTACAGTACACATTACAAATTAAATATTATATCAAAAAAAAAATTCATAAAAATGGAAACTACACATTAAATAAAAATAATTTATATAATATAATAATTTTATTATATTCAAATAATTTAATATCATACATTATTTTAACCCACTTTAATGTAAAATTGTATATATCACAATTATATTATAATTTATATTCCTCTTTAATTTATGTATAATATATTAAATATTACACGTATTCAAATATTTTCCATAAAAATCATACATTAAATATTACATTTAATGCAAAACTGCCTTGCCTTTAAAAAAATAATTTTCTTTTACAATTTATTTTCAAGCCATGTATAAATTGTATTTCCCCACAATTTATTTTTAACTAATAGATATATAATAATATATCCAATCCTTTTTTCTTTAATAAATTGTGTTCAACAATTTCAATCACATATAATAATATATTTATTATTATTCCATTGCATAGCACAATTCTATTTATAAAATCAAATATCACATTTTTTTTAATAATTATCGAAAATTTAGATCGCTACACAAGCTGGGTTTTATAGCTAACAAAACTTTCTCTCCAAGTCATAACAAAATTCCTAGAATACGGAAACAAAATCCTAGCAAACTTCCTATATTTATGGAAATAAAATCCTAACAAGTAACAACTTCTCTTAAAAGATTTACTTCCTAATAAAACTCTACTATCATATGTAAGACCTCAACTTTTATGAATAAAGATTTAATTTTCTCTAAATATTATTTTGAATAATAATGTGTGGATTTTATATAATGTTATAGTTGTAGGTAATATTTATAAATTTTACAAAGTAAGCAAGTTGTCATAAAATATTCGTTTGGTCGGGGAATATTCTTTTTGTCGGGAAATATCCGTACGACTATACAATCATTGGCGGACCCCACAACGGAATTACTGTCGATTATAGAAAGCGATAGAAATAACCTTTTTATAAAAATAATGGCAAAACTTTTACTGTTAATTGTTGAAATATCCGGTGATAAAAATATAGTAATACGCGTGGTTGCACAGTAGCACACGGTATTGTATAATATATTTAATTATTGATGCTTACGTGAGAAATCACTCAGTTTTATTCAATTATTACAACAGTGGTTGCTGCATAGTATCTCATATTATTGATTTAATTATTGTCACAGTATCATCTGCACAATATTTTATATTATTAAATCAATAATTGAGACGGCACAATTATTCATATTATTATTTGCATTATTGACAATGTCTAGAAAGTTCCGTCGAGGAAAGAGGTTTGGTCATCTAATTGCGCGCCAATAAGGAGAAGTTCTTATCGGAAAGCCTCATCTTTCCTGAGAATGATCTGGTTATTAATATTGTGAGTTATAATATTAATAATGAATAATTAAAAATATGTTTATTGAAGACAAGTGATTTGTGATAAATGGAGGGATTTTTTTATGAAGTATTTGTCGTAAGTTGGCTTATTACATGGACCCCAACTTACTCATTTTTTAAAATCGTCGGTAGAAATTTATCTCAGTTTTTATTTTATTATTATTATAATAGTAATAAAACAGAAAACTTTTTATATAAAATAAAATACTTTTTATAAATAGAATATATTATATTTTATTTTATTGCATAGTACTGTATAGTGTTTGTATAATACTGCATAGTATTGCATAGTACTGCACAGTGTTTGTATAGTACTGCATAGTGTTTGCATAGTGCTGCATAGTAAAATCAAAAAAAAATTCGCCAAGGAATTCGGCGTCCGTGATTCCTTACTGTGCAGTCCGTGATTTTTTTTCCTAATTAGTATCCTGCCATTCTCCTATAAATAGGATGCTTAGTTTAAAAATAAAAATCACACCAGAATCAGAGAATTCTTCTTCTATAATATTGAGCGTATTTTTTTTTAGTTTAAAGAAGCTTTGAGTGTAGAAAATAGTATTTTCAAGAATATCTTCACTATATCAGTCAGAATTACTCTTCTTTTAAGGTAAGAGATATTATTTTTGTTCAATATTTGTAAAAAATAATATTTTCTTCCATACTCTGTAGTATGTAAGTAATATTATTTCATTTCATATTTCTAATTCTATACTTATTTTGATAAGTATTGCTTCTATACTCCTTGAAATCAGTAGAATATCCTTGAAATTTGCGCTTTATCTAGTATCGTTTCACTGAAATATTTTTCTGAACATTCTTGTTAAATTATAATCTTTTCATGACGGAGTACTATTCACGGGGTACTATTCACCCGGGGTACTATTCACGATAAAAATTAATTTCTTTTCTGTCTAAATTATTTTTGATACATGAATATTATTCTTAAATTTTACTCTAAAAAGCAGTTATCATGTTGACAATTTGGACATTCTTAAACTCTTGATAAATTAAAAATCTTTAATATTTATCATTGATCTCATTTGATTGATTCTTATATCATTGTCATCATCCTCATATTTATATTGTGGCGAAAGTCATCTTTTGACCCGTAGTGCATAGATGGACTATTGATTGGTATGATTATGACCAGAAATTATGTATCGGTATAATCATGACCTGTAATGTTATAAATAATGTGGTAAAAGTCTTCATTGGCCCGTAGTGCATTGATAGACAGTTGTTTGGCATGATCATGACCACTGATGATAATAACGAATATCTTTGGCCCGTAGTGCATGGATAATTCGTGGATGTGATACTAACGAATATCATTGGTCCGTAGTGTATGAAAAATTCGGTGATATAGATTATTTATTTAGATATGTTACAAAGATAAAATATTGATGATGAACTTTTAAATCATAAAAGATAGTAGATATCATGCTCTACTTGACTCTTCTAATGAATTGCTTGTTCTGCTGCAGTTAAACTTGTTATCTATTGTATTCTATCAGTTTTACACTGTTGAAGGCAAAGGATAATTTATTTTGTATTATCTTAGTCATAATATTCTTTACTGGGCTATTTGAGCTCACCCTTTTCTTTCATTGAACCTTCAGGTAATGAGAATATAGCTAGGACTAGTCGGTGAATGAAGTGATGGTCCAAAATAGTGGCTATAGTAGTCCTCACTATTTTATAAAATAGTGTGATAATAATTATAATGAGGAGTTCATTTGAGTTTGGATATTGTCTACGAGACAATATTCATGTTAAAAACTCTTAGTTTATGTTTTGTCGTATTCTGCACAACTCTTAACAGTTGTATAAATTAAGTTTGTATTTGAATTATGTATCATGTATTTGGTGACTCAGAATGGGTTGTGTATACGTATTTTAGGGGTATCACACCATAAAAGAACTAACAATAGTTAAACCAATCTGTCGAACTCCCACAGTCATGACGCTATCCAATCTCCTGAAGCCAACCCTCTAGTTCGTAGCCGAAGGCATTAATGACCTCCGCGCCTGCGACGATCCTCCAACTCATAATACTCCAAGGCCATCAACATGTTATCTGACAGTTCTTCATCATCAGCCTCAAATCCTCCTACATCAGTAACCCCAAGTTGGAAAGAACTCATCCTCGAGTTCACAGTTTTATCATTAGAATGCTCAAAATAAGGGCTCAAATGCTTCACGTTGAAAACATCCGAAGTTTGCAAATGACAAGGAATGTGCAACCGATAAGCGTTGTCATTCATCCGTTGCAGAAACTGGTAAGGACCAATTTTTCGATCCTTAAGCTTATTATAGTCACCAACAGAAAAACGATTTTGGGTTAGTATGACCCAAAAAAAATTACCAACTTTAAAAAAAACCGACGACGGTGACTGTTAACCCGATCCTTGTAGGTAACATTATTTTCTATAATGGATTTGCACAACTGATCATGGATAACCCGAAGATGATCTTCCATTTCATCCACTTTTGGGTGCACTCGTCCAATTGGAGGAATAGGAACCAAATTTAGGAACCCACAAGGGATCTGGCCACAAACTATCTCAAAAGGACTCATATTAATAGTATGATTCTTCGAACATTTGTAAGATCAGCATATTTTGATAATAACTTTTGGGCATTGGTCGATACTTCTGCGTGTTCATCTGCCGAACTTTTCTCATAAGGAAGTAACACATATATCACGCCTTCAAACTCAACCTCTGTTAGAAATCTCGTCATAGATAATAGGTTTGGGTTCTCGACTACTTGAGCCGAACCATATTCCTTCCTCTGTGGTGCTAACACAATCTTCTTCCCTTTTATACTAATGGAGTACGTGTTCTTCCGACCATCATGAATGACTCTTCGGTCATACTGCCAAGGTAGGTCCAATAACACATGGCATGCATCTATAGACACCACATCGCACCATGCATTATCAAAGTAGTTCTTACCTATTGAAAACGAAACTAAACACTTTTTATTGACATTCACCTCCTTACATTTATTTAGCCATGACAGCTTATATGGCTTTGGATGTCGATCTGTCTTCAACTACAATTTCTAAAAAGCTTCTTCAGATATGATGTTTTCGTAGCTGCCACTATCGATGATCATCTTACAGACTTTATCTGCCACTTTACTGTTAGGTTTGTAATATTTATGAACGCAATCAAATTGCACAAAATAAGCAGAAACGTGATAAACAAGAGTTTTAAAATTTTACAAACCATATACTCGGATCACCCTTTATGCACAATTATTAATTAAATGAAAATATGAAGAACAAAAATCATACCCTTGAAGATTCGAGCTTCCTCAGGTACAAGTTCACCTCCAATCTTTTTCGCGTTCAACTTGAATCCACCGAGTTTGGTTCCTTCCTTCGATCAACGTTAGCCACCCAAGTGTTTGACCTCTAGAGGTAATCCACCAAGAAAGAAGAAATATTTAAGAAGAAGGGTGGTTGGCTAAACCCTAATTTTCTATCTATATAGAAAAAGAACGTACTCTCCAACTATTGGAATTGCGTATATCTGATATATAATATAAGACTCCTCTTATAAAGATATCAGGTAACCCTATTTAATTAAAATAAGGTATTATTTATTTAATCAAACTCTTTTAATTAAATGGGCTCCCTAATCTTATTAGGGATAATTAATTAAACTCTTTTAACTAATTTTTTCTCCTAATCCTATTAGGAATAAATGAGAGTACTTATATTAAATTAATTTCTAAACTCTTTTAGAAATTAAAATAATAATAATTGTAATAATATTAATAAGACTCCTCTTATTAATTTATATTTAATATTTTTAAAATATTAAATAATAAATATTAAGCTATTTAATTTATTCTATCACCATAGATTAAATTAAATATACTTAACATATTATTACGATTATGCCATTAACTTCTTAAATAATTATTCTTCCTTTTATGGTGTGACCCTTTAGGTTCTCCATATTAAACCGGTTGTGAATAAATTAATTAGAACAATTCTAATCTTATTTAAATAAATAAATTAAATGATTAATTTATTTAAATAAATAATATTTATTCTACAATAGGGATAAGCCTCCCTAGCGATCAACGACTTTCTAGATAATATAGATTTTAACATTAATCATAAAAGAACCTTTGAGTTAATAGTTACCGTACAATTCAATCATTCCACCATACAATGTCCCAATTAAATATAAGACATAGAATTACTTTCAAGTCTTATTTTATTTAATTATATGTATTTTGACTCTTAAATGCACAACTCTAAATAATGCAAATTAGAAACTCTTTTCTAATTTCATTCTGCCTTGGCCAAGGACTACTGAGTTGTCATTTAACGAATCACATAGGACATTTCTCTTCTTTTACTAGAAGTGGTAGATTCTTTATTGATCATACATTATCTCCATGTACAACTTATTATACTCAAGCATACCCTTTAATATACCCTAAGTGTGACGCCCCCAAAATTAGGTATACATCACCCATCTTGGGTCGTCAGATACAAAGTACAGAATACAAATACAACTTACTAATACAACTGTCGTGTACAATACGACAAAACATAAACTGCGAGTTTGAATACAAATATTATCTTCTAGAGAGTATTCATACACAAAAGGAGTCCTCATTTATTAACACACTATTACATAGAATAGTGAGGACTACTAACTAATACTATCATTCGAACCATCACTCCGTTCCCCGACTTGCCCCAGCTACGTTCTCATTTCCTGAAGAGAACAGTGAAAGAAAGGGTGAGCTCAACTAGCCCAGTAAGAAATATTATGACTAAGATAATGCAGAATAAATTATCATTAGCCTTCAACAATGTTAAACTGATAAAATATAATAGACATCAAGTTTAACTGCAGCGGAACAAGCAATCCATTAAAAGAGTCAAGTAGAAAATAAATTCTACTATTTTTTATGATTTAAAAGGTTTTTCAACACTGTTATTGCTGGGACTCAGCTTAATAAAATAATCCACATCATTGAATCACCCCTGCACTACGGCCAAGGATATTCGTGTATTCGTTAATGGTCATGATCATGCCAACAACTGTCCATCAATGCACTACGGGCCAATGAGGACTTTTACCACATCATTTGTAACATTACGGTCATGATTATACCGAATAATCCCTGGTCATAATCATACCAAGTCCATCTATGCACTACAGGCCACAGATGACTTTCAATATTTTATAAATATGAGGATGATGACAATGATATAAGAATTCAATAAAACAAGTTCAAGAATTAATTTATCCAAGAATTAACAACGTCCAAATTGTCAACATGATACTGCTTTGTGGAGTAAAATTCAAGAATGCTTAGAAGAATATTTTCATGAAAAGATACTGGATGAAACGCAATTATCAAGGATATTCCACAAATTTTATGGAGTATAGAAGTCAAAACTTAACCAACTGAGTATAATAAAGAATGGAATAACAAAAGAAATCACCATGCATGCGATAGACCGCACATACAGGTTATTCCAACAGAATAATAAATAATAGAACCAGGTCCGGCGTAAACGCACAGACAGGATATTCTGACAGAATAATAAATAATGGAATCAGGTCCGGCGTAAACGCACAGACAGGATATTCCGACAGAATAATAAATAATGGAACCAGGTCCGGTGTAAAACACACAGACAGGATGTTCCAACAGAATAATAAAAACGGAGCCAGGTCCGGTGTAAAACACACAGACAGGATGTTCCAACAGAATAATAATAAAAACGGAACCAGGTCCGGTGTAAAACACACAGACAGGATGTTCCAACAGAATAATAGAAGAATGTCACCAAGTATAGGGTAGATCCGCGTATACAGGTTATTCCAACAGAATAATAAGAAATAGAATAACAACAGTTCTCTTCATAAATAAGAAAGAATAACACCCCTTACCGTTTTAAAGACGAGCTGAAATAAGGAAGTAGTTAAGTAGCAGAATACTCTTCTTCTCTCTCTCTATGGTTTCTCTCTATAGTTTCTCTCTCTAGAGTTCAGTGAATTCGTAAGAAATAATGAAGGAATGAGCTGCTATTTATAGAAAAATAGAATGTATAGTAACTAATCCATGAACGGTCCAGATTGATTACTTTAATCTGACGGTCCATATTTAAAGAAAAATCTTTTAAATAAAATATAATATATTCTATTTATAGAATAACTTTAATAAAGTATTCTGTTTTATATAAAAAGATGTTTCTGTTTTATTACGTTAATAATACGAATAAAACAAAACGTCATTATCGCTAAATAATTCATATTATTAACTGACAATAATTGAATCAAACTGAGTGACTTCTCACATAAGCATTAATAATCAATACCGTGTGCTACTATGCAACCACACGTATTACTGTACTTTTACTACCGAGTAGTTCAACAGTAACAATGGTAAAATTTCTGCCGTTATTTTTAATAAAATATTTTTGTCGTTTTCTCAATCCGACAATAATTCCGTTGTGGGGTCCACCAATGATTGTGTCGTTGTACGAATATTCCCTGTTAAAATGAATATTCTCCGACCAATCGAATATTATATAACAACTTGCGTACTTTGCAAAATTTATAAATATTACACACAACTATAACATTATATCAAATTAACTCCATAATATTCAAAAATGATATTTATAAAAAATTCATCTTTATTTATAAAAGTTGGGGTCTTACAACCTCCCCTTCTTATGAAATTTCGCCCTCGAAATTAGGGTACGTACCTGGTATGTCGAAGAGGTAAGGATACCTTGATTTCATTTCAGATTCTAACTCCCAAGTCATTTCCTCAACATCGTGGTTTCTCCACAAAACTTTGACTTGAGGTATAACCTTGGAGCGTAGAATATGTTCCTTCTTATCCAAGATTTGAACAGGAACTTCTTCATACGTCAAATCCTCCGCTATTTCGTCCGGTTCTAACTCAATAATGTGGTTCGGGTCTTCCACATATTTGCGTAACATGGATATGTGAAAAACGTTATGAACACGAGACATACTTGGCGGTAAAGCGAGTCTATAAGCCACAGTTCCTACTCGATCGAGGATTAAAAATGGACCGATGAATCGAGGATTGAGCTTTCCTCTCTTTTCAAATCTCGTAACTCCTTTCCATGGAGCAACACGTAAGAACACATGATCTCCTACATCAAATTCCACGTCCTTTCGATGAAGATCAGCATAACTCTTTTGTCGATCTTGTGAGGTTTTTATACGTTGTCGGATCGTTTGAATCTTTTCTGTAGTCATACGTACCAACTCCGGTCCCAACAACGTTGCTTCACCCACCTCATCCCAGCATACTGGAGAACGACATTTTCTTCCATACAATGCTTCGAATGGAGCCATGCCAATACTTGCTTGATAACTGTTGTTGTAGGAAAACTCCACCAATGGTAAGAACTTGTCCCAACTTCCCTTGAAGTCAAAGACACAGAGTCTTAATAGATCTTCAAGAGTTTGAATAGTCCTCTCTGATTGTCCGTCCGTCTGAGGATGATATGCTGAACTAAATCGTAACTCCGTGCCCATAGCTTTTTGTAAACTAACCCAAAATCGTGAAGTGAATCTTGGGTCTCGGTCAGAAACTATGGATACTGGCATACCATGCAGTCTTACAATCTCGTTTATGTACATACGAGCAAGACGTTCAAGTGTATAAGTTTCTCGTATCGGTAAGAAATGAGCAGACTTGGTCAATCTATCAACAATGACCCAAATCGCATCAATACCTTGAGAAACCCTAGGAAGACCGGTAACGAAATCCATGGTAATGTGCTCCCACTTCCATTCTGGAATTTCAAGTGGTTGCAATGGACCTTTTGGTACTTGATGCTCCGCTTTGACTCGTTGACAAGTTAGACACCTTGAGATAAACAACGCTATCTCTCTCTTCATATTGCTCCACCAAAATGTATGACGAAGATCATGATACATTTTGGTACTTCCAGGATGGATTGCAAACGGTGTGTTGTGCGCCTCCATCATGATTTCATACTTTAAATCAGGGTTGTTAGGAACACAAAGTCTGGAGTTGACTCGAAGTATTCCTTCTTCATCGATTCTTGCTTCCGGCATAGCACCTTCTTGCACTTTCTTCCTCATACGCATCAGCTCCAGGTCTGTAGCTTGAGCAGCTTTAACTTTATCGATTAAAGTCGGTTCTACTCGTATATTCGCCATCATCACATGGGTCCCTGGAGTCTTTAACTCTATCTCCATCCTTTGCAAATCACACAAAATGGGCCTTTGTGTTGACAATATCGCACTCGTACTTGCATATGATCTTCTACTCAATGCGTCAGCTACCACGTTCGCTTTTCCAGGATGGTATTGAATGGTATGATCATAATCTTTCAACAGTTCAAGCCAACGTCGTTGTCGCATGTTGAGTTCCTTTTGAGTGAAGAAATATTTGAGGCTTTTATGATCCGTAAAGATCTCCACCTTCTCCCCATACAAGTAATGCCTCCAAATTTTAAGTGCAAAGACAACAGCTGCCAACTCTAGATCATGAGTAGGATAATTCCTCTCATATTCCTTGAGTTGTCTTGATGCATAGGCTATGACTTTTCCATGTTGCATGAGAACGCATCCCAACCCTTTGCTCGAAGCATCACTGTAGATGACAAATCCCTCCGAGCCAGATGGTATTGTTAGAACAGGTGCTGAAATGAGTCTCCTCTTGAGTTCTTGAAAACTCTGCTCACATTCTTCGCTCCAACCGAACTTTGTATCTTTCCGAGTCAGCTGAGTTAATGGAGTAGCGATTCGAGAAAATCCTTCCACGAATCTCCGATAATAACCAGCTAAACCAAGAAAGCTACGTACCTCGGTCACTGATTTAGGTTGCTCCCAGCTTTGAATAGCTTCAATCTTTGCCGGGTCAACCGATATTCCACGGCTTGATACTACGTGCCCAAGGAATGATACCTCTTCCAGCCAAAACTCGCATTTCTTCAACTTGGCATAAAGTTTGTATTCACGAAGCTTTTGGAGTACCAACCTCAAGTGTTGCTCATGATCTTCACGACTTTTGGAATAAACAAGGATGTCATCGATAAAGACGACCACAAAGTGATCCAAATATTCCTTGAATACCCTGTTCATCATATCCATGAAGGCAGCAGGAGCATTAGTCAATCCAAAAGACATAACTAAGAATTCATAATGCCCATACCGAGTTCTGAAGGCAGTCTTTGGAATATCCTCAGTTCTAACCTTCAGCTGATGATATCCAGAACGAAGATCGATCTTTGAAAAGAATTGTGCTCCTTGCAACTGGTCAAACAGGTCATCAATACGTGGCAATGGGTACCTATTTTTGATGGTGACATGATTCAACTCCCGATAATCAATACAAAGTCGCATACTCCCATCTTTCTTCTTCACGAACAGAACAGGAGCACCCCAAGGAGAAGTACTAGGACGAATAAAACCAATGTCTAACAATTCCTGCAGTTGGGTCTTTAACTCCTGAAGTTCAATAGGAGCCATTCGATACGGGGCTTTGGAAATGGGTTTTGTACCGGGTTCAAGATCGACACAAAATTCAATTTCACGCTCTGGGGGTAGGCCAGGAAGTTCTTCGGGAAATACGTCAGGAAATTTATTAACAACAGAAATATCATTCAAAACTGACGTATTTTTGTTTAGATCTGTGACATGAGCTAAGAAAGCTTGACATCCATTTTTCAATAAACGAATAGCTTTATGGCTTGAGATGACAGCGATTGATTTTAATGGTTTGGTTGCTTGAATTCGCATAATAGGTCGATTAGGAATATGAAAGCTAACAACCTTACGAAAACAATCAATTTTTGCATGATGAGTAGTTAACCAATCAATCCCTAGAATCACGTCAAATGCAAGTATTTTTAATGAAATAAGATCGACAGGTAATGTGTGGGTACCAACTTGAACCAAACAAGACTTATAAACCGTGGATGTAATGAAGGTTTCTCCCAATGGAGTTTCAACTGCTAAGTCAAAGTCTAATTTCTCCGGAATCAAATTTAATCGATGAGCGCAAGTAGGAGAAATAAAAGAATGGGTAGAACCGGTATCAAATAAAGTATAGACTTCGTTAGAGTTTATGATAAGCTTACCCGTGATGACCTCATTCGGGTTCCTTGCTTTCTGGGAGTTCACAACAAACGCTCTTCCTTGCACAACCGGTTTTGACTTTTCTGGGACGGCCTTTGGTGCCTCCATCCTAGCTGAATTTGTCTTCGGTAAACGACAAAATCGGGCTAAATGACCTTCTCTTCCACAATTATAACATGCTTTGGACGGCATCGCGCAGTTTGGACTGATGTGCCCCTCCCCTCCGCATTTGAAACATATGATAGGTGGTCGTTCTCCTTCCTTAACGACAGGTGCTGGTGCTGACGTTTTTCCATCATTGTTGAATCTCCTCTTCTTGAAATGCCCATTCTTATTGTTTTGGCCCTGATTACCACCGAAGTGGTTACCATTTCTGGCCTGTTGATTCCCTCCACGCTTGTTGTCACCGCTTCGATGACTGCTTTCACTGGTATTATCATTTTGCCGGCTGCTCTCTTTTGGTTGCGTTGTCTCTTTATCGCGCTCCACCAACTGAGCCCTATTTACAACATCTGAATACAAACACAATTTATGAGAAACAAGATGTTGACGTATCTCCAGCTTCAAACCTCTTAAAAACATCCGCGTCATTCTTTCTTCATTATCCACCAGGTGGGACGCAAACCGGGATAACTCCGCAAATTTTGCCTCGTACTGCGACACGGTCATATTATTCTGCTCCAATTTGATGAACTCCACCTCCTTCATGTGACGAATACTCTCGGGAAAGTATTTGTCGTTAAATAGCTCTTGGAACTTCTCCCAAGACATCTTCAGTGCGGCAGGTTGAGTACGCTTTATCGATTTCCACCAGTAATCTGCCTCTCCTCGCAACATAAAGGCGGCAAAGGGAACCTTTTGCTCCTCGGAGCAACCCAAGACATCAAATATCTTGGTGATCTGCTTTATCCATCTTTCAGCTACAAGTGGTTTGGGTTCTCCCTTAAACTCCGGTGGTCCCAGCTCCTTAAACTGCTTAGCGGTGACCGCTTGAGAGTTTTCAGTATTTCCACCTACGTTGTGGACAGGAGCCGCTTTCACCTGTTGTTGCATGAATTGCATAAAATCTCTGAACATTCCATCATTCATCATCTGGTCAGTGTTGTTGTTTGCATGAGGATTGTCACCTTCCTGATGAACATTATCCTGATTATTGATATGTGGTGAATCAATAATCGCCTGTGCTCCATTGCTATTCTCAACATTCTCAGATGCCATTTTCAGATACTGCCACAAAATAAAAGTTAATTGATATGTCATATATTATCCTTATATTATGACCGACCAATTAAATACCACGCAAATAAACTTAGGTAGGTCATACTAGCGAAGGAATTCCCCGTCTCTCCCCTCCTAGTTCTATTCTCACATCTTAGCCAGGGATCATATCCCTAAGCTCTGATACCAACTGTGACGCCCCCAAAATTAGGTATACATCACCCATCTTGGGTCGTCAGATACAAAGTACAGAATACAAATACAACTTACTAATACAACTGTCGTGTACAATACGACAAAACATAAACTGTGAGTTTGAATACAAATATTATCTTCTAGAGAGTATTCATACACAAAATGAGTCCTCATTTATTAACACACTATTACATAGAATAGTGAGGACTACTAACTAATACTATCATTCGAACCATCACTCCGTTCCCCGACTTGCCCCAGCTACGTTCTCATTTCCTGAAGAGAACAGTGAAAGAAAGGGTGAGCTCAACTAGCCCAGTAAGAAATATTATGACTAAGATAATGCAGAATAAATTATCATTAGCCTTCAACAATGTTAAACTGATAAAATATAATAGACATCAAGTTTAACTGCAGCGGAACAAGCAATCCATTAAAAGAGTCAAGTAGAAAATAAACTCTACTATTTTTATGATTTAAAAGGTTTTTCAACACTGTTATCGCTGGGACTCAGCTTAATAAAATAATCCACATCATCGAATCACCCCTGCACTACGGCCAAGGATATTCGTGTATTCATTAATGGTCATGATCATGCCAACAACTGTCCATCAATGCACTACGGGCCAATGAGGACTTTTACCACATCATTTGTAACATTACGGTCATGATTATACCGAATAATCCCTGGTCATAATCATACCAAGTCCATCTATGCACTACAGGCCACAGATGACTTTCAACATTTTATAAACATGAGGATGATGACAATGATATAAGAATTCAATAAAACAAGTTCAAGAATTAATTTATCCAAGAATTAACAACGTCCAAATTGTCAACATGATACTGCTTTGTGGAGTAAAATTCAAGAATGCTTAGAAGAATATTTTCATGAAAAGATACTGGATGAAACGCAATTATCAAGGATATTCCACAAATTTTATGGAGTATAGAAGTCAAAACTTAACCAACTGAGTATAATAAAGAATGGAATAACAAAAGAAATCACCATGCATGCGATAGACCGCACATACAGGTTATTCCAACAGAATAATAAATAATAGAACCAGGTCCGGCGTAAACGCACAGACAGGATATTCTGACAGAATAATAAATAATGGAATCAGGTCCGGCGTAAACGCACAGACAGGATATTCCGACAGAATAATAAATAATGGAACCAGGTCCGGTGTAAAACACACAGACAGGATGTTCCAACAGAATAATAACAAGACGGAACCAGGTCCGGTGTAAAACACACAGACAGGATGTTCCAATAGAATAATAAAAACGGAACCAGGTCCGGTGTAAAACACACAGACAGGATGTTCCAACAGAATAATAATAAAAACGGAACCAGGTCCGGTGTAAAACACACAGATAGGATGTTCCAACAGAATAATAGAAGAATGTCACCAAGTATAGGGTAGATCCGCGTATACAGGTTATTCCAACAGAATAATAAGAAATAGAATAACAACAGTTCTCTTCATGAATAAGAAAGAATAACACCCCTTACCGTTTTAAAGACGAGCTGAAATAAGGAAGTAGTTAAGTAGCAGAATACTCTTCTTCTCTCTCTCTATGGTTTCTCTCTATAGTTTCTCTCTCTAGAGTTCAGTGAATTCGTAAGAAATAATGAAGGAATGAGCTGCTATTTATAGAAAAATAGAATGCATAGTAACTAATCCATGAACGGTCCAGATTGATTACTTTAATCTGACGGTCCATATTTAAAGAAAAATCTTTTAAATAAAATATAATATATTCTATTTATAGAATAACTTTAATAAAGTATTCTGTTTTATATAAAAAGATGTTTCTATTTTATTACGTTAATAATACGAATAAAACAAAACGTCATTATCGCTAAATAATTCATATTATTAACTGACCATAATTGAATCAAACTGAGTGACTTCTCACATAAGCATTAATAATCAATACCGTGTGCTACTATGCAACCACACGTATTACTGTACTTTTACTACCGAGTAGTTCAACAGTAACAATGGTAAAATTTCCGCCGTTATTTTTAATAAAATATTTTTGTCGTTTTCTCAATCCGACAATAATTCCGTTGTGGGATCCACCAATGATTGTGTCGTTGTACGAATATTCCCTGTTAAAACGAATATTCCCCGACCAATCGAATATTATATAACAACTTGCGTACTTTGCAAAATTTATAAATATTACCCACAACTATAACATTATATCAAATTAACTCCATAATATTCAAAAATGATATTTATAAAAAATTCATCTTTATTTATAAAAGTTGGGGTCTTACACTAAGGGTCTTAAGGAATAAGTCAAAGTATAACTCATCATACACAAGATACTATGATGATCTCAAGTCCAAGGATCACTTGTACTACTATCACTACAGGAATTCCTATTAACACGCAAGTAAAACTCCATTAAGTATTCCTTAGCGAGCCACGTTCAGTGAACTTATTCTCTAATATGTACCTACATATTTACTTTAGTGTCTCCACATAAATGATCATGAGATCAATCATCCTCATCCAATGAGCAAGCAACGCATGTACCAATCTATCCGGATTCACTAATCCCCAATTTAGTAATCCAACGATTGGGAACTATTTTAGTTTTAAGCTTTCTAAGAATTTAGATCTCATTTGAATGATCATCATCATTATTCTAAAAGTATTGCTTAAAACTATGGGTTTATCACATATTATAAAACAGTATCATATAGATAATTAAAAGCCTTTAATAAATTAATATTTTTTATTAATAAATGAATAAGATTGTTACAAAGTATATGCTTTATCATCAAACATGATTGGCATGTGTGCATACTACTTTCAATCTCCCACTTGCACTAAAGCCAATCGCCATGGTATCTTATATCCTTCTTCTATAAGTGACGATTATCCTGCTGTTGAATAAGCTTTAGTTAATGGATATGTAATGTTATTTTTTTTAGAGTCCACTATCTCTATAGTGATTTTCCATCTTTCAATTATTCATTTAATCGAATGAAAGTGTCGCAACATATGTTTAGATCCAAGATGAGACTTAGGAACTATTCCTAGTTCTGTAATGAACTTTTCACCAAAACAATCAACTTGCATCTTCATTTACAGTTATATACTTTGTCTTTATTACTTAACCAACAACTCTTTGCTGTTTGGAACCTTTCAAATTTTACTGCACCACTGTTCAAGATAACACTTTACCTTAAAATGGATTTTCTGTCATCTTGGTCTGTTTGAAAAACTTGAGTCTGTTAAGTCCTCTAGTTTTAATTTAGACCCGCTATGAATATGATCACATCCTTAGTGTAGGTTAGGTACTTTAAGATATTTTTCACTGACTCATAGTGAACTTCTCCAGAATATGACTGATCAACATTAGGTCCCGTACATTTCATTACATACATGATTGTTACTCATGCGATCTCTCTTTTATGAGTCTATGGGGACTATAAAGAGAGATAAACTCCAGGGCTCATCAACATGAGACATCTCTTGGAGTTTTTCATACTAAACAACTTAGCATCAAATGAATATACGTTCCTTGGGTTAAGCCGAGCATCTTTTTAAATTTATCTATATAGATTTGTATCCCCAATTAAGATACTCTTCCCAAATCATTCATGGAGGAATGTTTAGATAATTTTATCTTTACTGATTGTAGCATTAGTATGTCATTCCTTATCCATAGTATATCAATATATAATATTAGGAATGTCACGGCGCTCCCACTGACCCATTTTGTACACACTAGAACTGTTACCTCATCGTATGTAACTCTGGATCATCATCTTCTATGATGTGTACCTCATCATCATCATCTATGACGAATCCATACCTCCTAGGTATCTTCGGTACTATTCCAAATTTACGATTCGATTGTGGTACAATAGTTTTATCTATAGGTTTCTCTTATTTGACTTATAGTATTTTGTGGTTCTTGAACTCTTTAAGATCTATTATCCTCTCACTAGCCCCTTCAATGATAAACACCTTTATCTTAGAAGGTTGCGTGTTTTGCAACAAACACCTTTTGCTAAGTAGGATTATAGAACATATATCCTAAACTTACTTTAGGATGTCCCACAAATCTGTACATGTCAAATCTTATCCCCAAGCTTATCCTTTGAAACCTTTTCATATAAGTTGGACAACCCCTTATCTTAACATACTTAAGATTAGAAATCCTCCTTGTCCATAACTTTTATGGAGTCTTGGGACTGGATTTTGAGGTTACTTTTTTGTAGATATACAACTATTTTTAGGACATGACCCTAGAGGGATACTGGAATGTCAGTAAAATCATTATGGACCGCACCATGTCCAACAAGGTACAATTATTTCCTTTCAGATACATCAATCAATTATTGCGTATCAGGAGGCGTCCATTATGAGAAAACCATTTGAGATGATCTAGAAACTTATTGTACAAGTATTTAATTATTCCTTGATCTAATCAAAGAATCTTAATACTTTGTCAATTTGTTTCACTTCTAAATTCTTTAATTCTTTCAAATAATTCACACTTGTATTTCAGTAAATACACACATTCAACTCTTTGAATGATCATGTCCTTTTCTTATACTAGTTTGTTCAATTTGTAAAATATATTTTTACGTAAGTCAAGTACACCAAAATCCATTAAGTAATATTTCAGTTCTATACAAAATATTATTATTATAAATAGAACAACAATTGTTCTTAAATATAATACCAAAGATTTTATTGTCCTACAACAAAATAGAAAGAATGTTTCTAACAAGTATTGGAATACAATAACAACTTATTGACTTAATAGATTTGCCCGTAGGCAGTGCCAAACTATAAGTTTGTATGGCTAATGCAGTAACTTTTGCTTCATTTACCAGACATAGGATTACTTATCCTTTATTTAACTTTCTACTTCTGCTTGGTCCCTTCATAAATCTATATTTATGATAACCAAAGTCGGTATCCAATACCCAAGTAGAACCTCGACTTAAAGAAAAATTTATTTTAAATCATGAATAAATTTGTATTTATAACCGAAACTTCACTAAGCTTCTTTGGTTAGCCTCTACAAGATGCTTCTTGTAGTTTTCTTTCTAGTGTCCAGGCTTATTGCAGTGGAAACAAACTCCTTTGCTATCCGTATCAGTTTTATTCTTATTATCCTTTATTTTTGCCTTTCTATTTACCTTCTTTGAATCGTTCTTCTTTTCAGAAGATCATTTGGCCCCTACCAGTAAGACATGGTCTTTTTTAGTTGAAAAGTGACTCTCAACATTTTTCAACATGTTAAGCAAATCAGCGAGGCTGATATCTAGCTTGTTCATATGAAAAAGTCATAACAATTGTGAAAGGAGTCCGAGAGTGAGTGCAAGATCAAATCTTGGCTCAACTCTCCATCCATGACAAAACCAGTTGTCCTAATTGATCAATCAAATTGATTATGTTAAGGACTTTTATCTGTATTGTATTGTCATCGGTCATTCTAGATCGGAAGAGCTGCTTAGATATCTGATATCTACTAGTCCTACTTTTCTCACCATCAACAACTTGATGTGCAGGAATATAGTAAGAGCATCCATAGTTTCATGCTGACGCTGAAGCTCGTTACTCATGGATGCGAGCATGATGCATTGAGCCAACTGTGCATCATCTTACCACTTTCTAAAAGTAGCAATCTCTTCCTCCGAGGCATTGTATGCATCTATTGCAGGGATAGGCGTATTAAGGACATAAGATAGCTTTTAGCCATGAGAACTATTCTCAAATTTCTTAACCAATCCATTTAATTCGGTCTGGTTAAATAGCATCTAATATGCTTCACAGTGATAGTAATTTAGACATTGTAAAATTTTGTAAATGAATTTGTAATTAACAATCTTTTAGCATACATTCTTTTATTAATTACCAAAATAAATTAGGTCTTGTTTTAAATTGGTATCTCCCACTATTTTTATCAAACTATATTACCCCCAATTTATATAGTTCGGCGATATCTAATTAAAGATATGCTAGTGAGAATAAGGATCTCATTTCAAATGTATATAACATTGTGTGTGCATAACAAACTATATATAAATAAATAGGTAGACAACTCTTGTCAATTACATCAACTATGTAACTCCTTGTATTTTGCCTCTTAAATCATAATGGTCAAGTGTGTGCACATTCGAACTAAAATGATTTAAGTTAAGTCAGACCCAGCATTTTCATATAAGTGAAGAGAAAACTATAGCCCTTGTGTGTGCACAACAAAGCAGTAATATTCAATTTCTTATAAACATCATATGTAATAAAAATAACATCTTAAATATTTAATACTTGCCTTGTGTGTGCATAATAAACTCATATTAAATATTCAATACTCTATTATTTCTATCATGCTAGAAGGCGACGTTCGATATTCCAAATATCTTTGAACGTTACAACATAATATAAAATATTTGAGGGGTTTGTTATTAATTTGTCTCATCTTATTTAGCACGCATGCACACACACACACACACACACACACACACACACACACACACACACACACATATATATAATACGCTTCATATTAATTAACATGCGAAGCATGTTTGCATAATATATAATATATATAGTATAAGCATGCACATATAGAATACTATGTTCTACCTGGATTGATTATGGACTTTTATTCTAGTTTGGTTCACTAGAGCCACCGAGTGAACCAAAAGGTCAAACCCTAGGGATTCAAGAATTAATATTTAAATATAACTATTACATTTAAACCCGGACTCCATTACAAAAGGGTCTTCAAGTGCTCCTTGCTCCTTGATCTCCAATTTTTTAAAATTAATTCTAACTATTCCTATTACAAAACTATTTAAAATAAATAGAAACCTTGATCAGCAGTCAAGGGGAAGTACATAGAAGGGAGATAGAATTTACATTAAGAAAAATTAGAGAAGACGAGGTACGCATACCCCATTTAATAAAATCCATACATTCATGCATCCAACTAAAATAAAATCCAATCAGATTGGTCAATAGTCCATAATCAATCCCATTTATTATCATACACATCACCATATGCATCAATAATTAACATTCATCTCATGAATAATAAATATTCAATATATATATTGATATCATTTAATGGGCAAAATTAGTTAGCATAAAATCTAATTTTGAATCAAAATAAACTCTTTTATTTTAATCCACATTTAAATCAAAATAAACTCTTTTATTTTAATTTATCTAATTTTGAATAAAATAAACTATTTTATTTTAATCAAATTCTTTAATCAAAATAAACTCTTTTATTTTAATTAATTATGGAATCTAATTCCAAGTAAAAAAAACTCCTTTATTAAAGGAAACACGGATTCTCTTTCCTATTCTCAAATAAACTTTTTTATTTTTGAATAATATGAAATCTTATTCCATATCTAAATAAACTCATTTATTTAAGGAAATATGGATTCATTTTCCTATTCACAAATAAACTCCTTTATTTTGAATAACATGAAATCTTATTTCATATCTAAATAAACTCCTTTATTTAAGGAAACATGGAATCCAATTTCAACTCCAATTAATTATCATGGAATTCAAATCCAACTTTAATTAGTTAGCATGAAATTTAATTTTAAAATTAAAATAAACTCTTATTTTAAGATTAAAATAAATTTTTTATTTTAATTATAAAATTGTTAAGAATATATATATATATATATATATATATATATATATATATATATATATTACCGAAGTAGTCATGTATCCTGTTTCCTGACTTATAAACATACTGCAATCCAAAAGTGATTCAAGTGGAATCTAATTAACCATAATACATAAATATATATATATAAGTATAATCAGGTGACCCATGAGGCCATGACTTTCCGGGATGAGTCACTTGAATTACGCGAATGACGGAAGAAAAAAAAAATCGGGATTACCAATTTTAAAAAACAGCTTCCGTTTTCTTTATTTTTTTTATTTATTTTTTAAATAAATTTTATACAACAAATTATGTCTAATTAAATTGTTCTAAACACATATTAATATACATATTAAATATAAACAAATAATAATTTGCATAAAGGTTTGGCTCTGATACCACTGTTAGTTTTGTAATATTTATGAACACAATCAAATTGCACAAAATAAGCAGAAACGTAATAAACAAGAGTTTTAAAATTTTACAAACCATATACCCGAATTACCCTTTATGCACAATTATTAATTAAACGAAAATATGAAGAACAAAAATCACACCCTTGAAGATTCGAACTTACTAATGTACAAGTTCACCTTCAATCTTTTTCGCGTTCAACTTGAATCCATCGAGTTTGGTTCCTTCCTTTGATCAACGTTAGCCACCCAAGTGTTTGGCCTCTAGAGGTGTTCCACCAAGAAAGAAGAAATATTCAAGAAGAAGGGTGGTTGGCTAAACCCTAATTTTCTATCTCTATAGGAAAAAAACGTACTCTCCAACTATTGGAATTGCGTATATCTGATATATGATATAAGACTCATCTTATAAAGATATCAGGTAACCCTATTTAATTAAAATAAGGTATTATTTATTTAATTAAACTCTTTTAATTAAATGGGCTCCCTAATCTCATTAGAGATAATTAATTAAACTTCTTTAACTAATTTTTTCTCCTAATCCTATTAGGAATAAATGAGAGTACTTATATTAAATTAATTCCTAAATTCTTTTAGAAATTAAAATAATAATAATTGTAATAATATTATTAAAACTCCTCTTATTAATTTATATTTAATATTTTTAAAATATTAAATAATAAATATTAAGTTATTTAATTTATTCTATCACCATAGATTAAATTAAATATACATAACATATTAATACGATTATGCCATTAACTTCTTAAATGATTATTCTTCTTTTTTTGGTGTGACCCTTTAGGTTCTCCATATTAAACCGGTTATGAATAAATCAATTAGAACAATTCTAATCTTATTTAAATAAATAAATTAAACGATTAATTTATTTAAATAAATAATATTTATTCTACAATAGGGATAAGCCTTTCTAGCGATCAACGACTTTCCAGATAATATAGATTTTAACATTAATCATAAAAGAACCTTTGAGTTAATAGTTACCGTACAATTCCATCCTTCCACCATACAATGTCCCAATTAAATATAAGACATGGAATTACTGTCAAGTCTTATTTTATTTAATTATATGTATTTCGACTCTTAAATGCACAACTCCAAATAATGCAAATTAGAAACTCCTTTTTAATTTTATTCTGCCTTGTCCAAGGACGACTGGGTTGTCATTTATCGAATCACATAGAACATTTTTCTTCTTTTACTAGAAGTGGTAGATTCTTTATTGATCATACATTATCTCCACGTACAACTTATTATACCCAAGCATACCCTTTGATATACCCTAAGGGTCTTAAGGAATAAGTCAAAGTATAACTCATCATACACAAGATACTATGATGATTTCAAGTCCAGGATCACTTGTACTACTATCACTACAAGAATTTCTATTGACAGACAAGTAAAACTCCATTAGGTATTCCTTAGCGAGCCACGTTCAGTGAACTTATTCTTTAATAAGCGCCTACATATTTGCTTTAGTGTAACGACCCCAAAATAGGTCCATTCCATCCAACCCATTCTGAGTCGCCAAATATATGGTACAGAAAATAACTACAACTTTATTACAACAATTGTCGTATAAAATACAACAACACATATGCTGTGAATTTTGAAACAAATATATACTAAATGTGACTCATGTCCCAACCGTGGACATCACCTCACAATGACACCTTACATAAAGGTATAGTCAAAAATTATTTTAGAAATTAAAATATTTGGGAAGTGCTCAAGGAAACCTTCGTACATGGGAGGCCATGCGCCTAGGTTGTGATAGATATCATATGGCCACAAAATTATTCTTGGTTGACCCAATATACCCCAAAGAAAAACGAGAAGATTACTATCATATTCTTCCCAATGGTGAGTCTTCTCTTAACTTATCATTATCTCCACTGTCTCTAATTGAGAATTATACTTCAAACAAACACCAAGATTATATAGGTAGTGCTCGTAAATATACTCAGCAAGTGGATGAGCACAATCCTGTCTTATGATGACACGAGGTTATATTGCATTAGACATCTTGTATGGTAGTGGCAAAACACCCTTCCGACATTGGGTTCACCTCACCCTATTGGATTCACCAAATATAACTATTAAATGAACATTTTTATACTGCTTAGTGGGAACTCCACAGCTAGAGACCACCGTTCTATTCCCTTTTTACCCTCGCTCGACCCAGCTACACTCTTATTACCTGAAAAGGAATTGTGAAGGAAAAGGGTGAGCATAACTAGCCTAGTAAAGAATATCATGACTAAAGATAATTAAATTGTCAATAGCCTTCATCAGTAATAAATCAGAGATTTAGAACATATGGTAGATGATAAAACTTCTCAACTATAGTTGCAGCGGAACGAACAATCCATTAGAAGAGTCAAATAGACTATAAAGTCTATTATCTTCTCCACGTTAAAAGTCCACCAATAATATTTTATCCCTGTAACATCAATCAATAATTCTTGTCCACAATCACGTGTATAACTCATAATCGTAATTGTAGTTCTAAATTCCTTTTCTTATCCAGGACAAAGATAATTTTCATCACCTGAAACATCAAACATCATGGTTATACCAAATCACAGTTCATGTTCATAATCATACTAATAAATTCATCTCTGCACAACGGCCGAAAGATATTCATCAACAAGTCATCTTTGCACTGCATGCCAAAGATATTCAACAACCGGTCATCTTTACATTACGAGCCAAAGATATTCATCAGCAACTCATTTTTGCACTACAGGCCAAAGAAATTCAACAACAAGCTATCTTTGCATTACAAGCCAAAGATATTCATCAATAATTCATCATTGCACTACGGGCCAAAGATATTCATCAATAATTCATCTTTACACTACAGGCCAAAAATATTCCTCAACAGTTCATATTTTCACTACAGACCAAATATATTCATATCTCAAAGAAAGATATAATCATTTTAGAACTTATATAAACAATAATTATAACTTATATAAACAATAATTATAACCATGTTGATCAATTCACATTTGCACTTTAGCTAAATATATTCAATTATAAATTCAATGGTCATGATCATACCAGTCACAATTTAACTTTTCCACTACTGGCCAATGAGAACCCTAGTCATGATCATACCAATAATCTACCCATCTTTACACTCAAGTGAAAGAGAAATTCAACATCAGAATTATAAAAATGTTATATATGATAATAAAAACAATATGATCAACAACTGTATTTATTTTCAAGAGCAATAATCATAAATCAACGATAATTTGGTCAGAAAAAGAAACCAATTTTTTCATAAATAGTAACTCGTGAATAGTAACCCATGAATAGTAACTCGTGAATAGTAACCCATGAATAGTAACTCGTGAATAGTAACTCATGACTAGTAAACTCGACACAAAAAGGTAAAAATTCCACAATAAAATCCACACCAATATTTTGGTATAATGATATTGAAATAACATTTCTTAAACTTATAAATAATTTATTTTAATTGTTTACACTTTATTAAATAATACATTTAATCATCATAAAATGCCAAGCTCTTAAGATTTCATTAACAATACCCAAAACCCTCATCAAAAATCTGCATATAACTCATATATGATATTCAAGCCATAAAATCATATTTTTCAATTTTCTTACTTCACATAACATATTTAATTCATTTACTCATAATTAGACTATTTTCATGAAAAATATCAAATCAATTCCAAAAATATTTCCTTCCTGAGATTTAGCAGAATATAGTCCCATATTGGACATATATTTTTATCGGAATTTTTAAAATTCATTTACTATTTTTCATATGGCCAAAACCGCCGAATATTTAGACATTTATCATAAATCGTACTTTTATCCAAAAATTCTGAAATTCACAGAGCATACTGATATTATATAGATATACTTCCAATAAAAATTTCATAAATTTTGGAGTTAACCACAAGGAGTTATACGCGATTACTTTTAAAATAGTCTTTTCTCATAAAATTCATAACTCTTAATCTATACATCCAAAAATCACCATTTTTGGACACAATCAATAAAACTCATCAAAATATCATTTCAAATTTTTCCAGAATTTTCAGAAGGTCGGAAGAAGTACGAACTGAAAAACATAATAACCCTTAAAATCCCTTACTATCCCTTACCTCAAAAGAGAAGCACTTCCGACTAGATATCGGATAAGACGCTGAAGGAAACTTGCACAGATGAATAGTAACTCACCAAGTATCTAAATACTCATAAAATACACTCGATAATCTAGAGAGAAAAAGTGAGAAAACTTATGTTTCTGGTATGATTTTTAATTCTAACTTAGCCCTCTATTTATAGGAAAATATTAGCACGCCGAAGTAGACTTAACCTGCAACCTGATGGCTTTACCTGCTACTACTCCCACCCACCACATTTGAATAAAAATCTCAGCACATTTCTTCACCAACTAAGAGTGGGGCCCACCAATTCTAGAATTTTCTAACAAATTATTAACTCCGAAAATTCAACAATTTCTGAATCAGTCATCTCGTAAAATTCATAACAAATTATGCATTCATTTTTAACGGTTCAAAATTTGTGGACATATACTCAACTTATATATGTATAATATATCCAAATATTACCATAATTTAGCAGTCGGATTAAAAATTATAACCCTCGAAAAATATCTCAAAAATCCTAATTTGATTTTCAATACCTCCGTTCCGACAAAAATACAGATAAAACACCTCAACATCAACTCCTTCATTTTTAACCACAAAAATATATCCCTCATTTATATCCATATAAAATAAATATTTCCTTATCATATGAATCAATAATTAATTATTCACAAATAATATTACAGAATCACATTTATGATAACCAGGCCGTTTCCAGGAAAGAGGGGGCTTTCCAATAAGAATTTCTCCTTACAGGCGCGCAATTAGGTGACCAAACCTCTCCTTAGACAGAACTTTCTAGACATTACCAATAATGTTATCTAATAATATTATTCAAATAATATTAATTATTGATCTGATAATGAGAAATACTGTGCAGTGACAATTATTGAACAACAATAATATAAAATTTCAACGTAGCAATTATTGAATCAATAAAATAAACAGTAATTACTGTAACAATTATTGAGTAGTGCTTTCTTACATAAGGATCAATAATTCAACAATACTGTGCAATACCGTGTGGTACTGTGCATCCATGCGTATTATTGTATTTTAACCACTGGGTATTCCAACAGTGTTAACGGTAACAATTACGCCGTTATTTATAAAAATTTAAATTTGTCGTTTTCTTCATCCGACCGTTATTCTGTTATGAGGCCCACAAATATCTGCACCGTCGTACGAATATTTCCCAACAGAAAGAATATTCCACGACCAAACGAATATTTCCCGACAACAATGAATATTTTATAACCACTTGTGTATTTTGAAAAAAATTCATATATCACCCTTAACTTTAACATTTATCAATTTAATCATTTACTGAATAGTAATTATAAGAAAAATTGAATACTTTTATTTCATAAAATTCGGGGTCTTACAATCTCCCCTCCTTATGAAATTTCATCCCCGAAATTTACGTACCTGGTATTTCAAAGAGTTGAGAATACCTTGCTTTCATTTCATATTACATCTTCCCTGTCATCATGATTTCTCCATTGCTCATCTCCTGTATTTTAGATATCATTCTAGAATATAGTTTTAAAAGAAGGGTTAATTTAACAAATTAACATATCACATAATATCTCGATATTATGGCTGACCAACAAATAAGCATAGGTAGGACACACTAGCGAAGGATTTACTCATCTCTCCTCTCCTAGTTCTATTTCTCGATTCCCGCCAGAGATCATATCCCTAAGCTCTGATACCAAAATGTAACGACCCCAAAATAGGTCCATTCCATCCAACTCATTCTGAGTCGCCAAATACATGGTACAGAAAATAACTACAACTTTATTACAACAATTGTCGTATAAAATACAACAACACATATGCTGTGAGTTTGGATACAAATATATACTAAATGTGACTCATGTCCCAACCGTGGACAACACCTCACAATGACACCTTACATAAAGGTATAGTCAAAAACTGTTTTAGAAATTAGAATCTTTGGGAAGTGCTCAAGAAAACCTTCGTACATGGGAGGTCATGCGTCTAGGTTGTGATAGATATCATATGGCCACAGAATTATCCTTGGTTGACCTAATATACCCCAAAGAAAAACGAGAATTACTATCATATTCTTCCCAATGGTGAGTCTTCTCTTGACTTATCATTATCTCCACTGTCTCTAATTGAGAATTATACTTCAAACAAACATAAAGATTATATAGGTAGTGCTCGTAAATATACTCAGCAAGTGGATGAGCACAATCCTGTCTTATGATGACACGAGGTTGTATTGCATTAGACATCTTGTATGGTAGTGGCAAAACACCCTTTCAACGTTGGGTTCGCCTCACCCTATTGGATTCACCAAATATAACTACTAAATAAACCTTTCTATACTGCTTAGGGAGAACTCCACAGCTAGAGACCACCGTTCTATTCCCTTTTTACCCCCGCTCGACCCAGCTACACTCTTATTACCTGAAAAAGAATTGTGAAGCAAAAGGGTGAGCATAACTAACCCAGTAAAGAATATCATGACTAAAGATAATTAAATTATCAATAGCCTTCATCAGTAATAAATCAGAGATTTAGAATATATAGTAGATGATAAAACTTCTCAACTATAGTTGTAGCGGAACGAGCAATCCATTAGAAGAGTCAAATAGACTATAAAGTCTATTAACTTCTCCACGTTAACAGTCCAACAACAATATTTTATCCCTGTAACATCAATCAACAATTCCTGTCCACAATCACGTGTATAACTCATAATCGTAATTGTAGTTCTAAATTCCTTTTCTCATCCAGGGCAAAGATAATTTTCATCACCTGAAACATCAAACATCATGGTTATACCAAATCACAGTTCATGTTCATAATCATACTAATAAATTCATCTCTGCACAACGGCCGAAAGATATTCATCAACAAGTCGTCTTTGCACTACATGCCAAAGATATTCAACAACAGGTCATCTTTGCATTACGAGCCAAAGATATTCATCAACAACTCATCTTTGCACTACATGCCAAAGATATTCAACAACAAGTCATCTTTGCATTACGAGCCAAAGATATTCATCAATAATTCATCTTTGCACTACGGGTCAAAGATATTCATCAATAATTCATCTTTGCACTACAGGCCAAAGATATTCCTCAACAGTTCATATTTGCACTACAGGCCAAATATATTCATATCTCAAAGAAATATATATTCATTTTAGAACTTATATAAACAGTAATTATAACCATGTTGATCAATTCACCTTTGCACTTAAGCTAAATATATTCAATTATAAATTCAATGGTCATGATCATACCAGTCACAATTTAACTTTTCCACTACTGGCCAAAGAGAACCCTAGTCATGATCATACCAATAATCTACCCATCTTTACACTCAAGTGAAAGAGAAATTTAACATCAGGATTATAAAAATGTTATATATGATAATAAAAACAATATGATCAACAACTGCATTTATTTTTAAGAGTAACAATCATAAATCAACGATAATTTGGTCAGAAAAAGAAACCAATTTTGTCATGAATAGTAACTCGTGAATAGTAACCCATGAATAGTAACTCGTGAATAGTAACTCATGAATAATAAACCCGGCACAAAAAAGTAAAAATTTCATAATAAAATTCATACCGATATTTTAGTATAATGATATTGAAATAACATTTCTTAAACTTATAAACAATTTATTTTAATTGTTTACACTTTATTAAATAATACATTTAATCATCATAAAATGCCAAACTCTTAATATTTCATTACCAATACCCAAAACCCTCATAAAAAATATGCATATAACTCATATATGATATTCAAGCCATAAAATCATATTTTCTAATTTTCTTACTTCACATAACATATTTAATTCATTTACTCATAATTACACCATTTTCATGAAAAATACCAAATCAGTTCCAAAAATATTTTTTTCCTGGGATTTAGCATAATATAGTCCCATATTGAACATATATTTTTATCGGGATTTTTAAAATTTATTTACTATTTTTCATATGGCCAAAACCGCCGAATATTTAGACATTTATCATAAATTGTACTTTTATCCAAAAATTCTGAAATTCACAGAGTTTACTGATATTATATAGATATACTTCCAATATAAATTTTATAAATTTTGGAGTTAACCACAAGGAGTTATACGCGATTACTTTTAAAATAGTCTTTTCTCATAAAATTCATAACTCTTAATCTATACATCCAAAAATTACTATTTTTGGACACAATCAATAAAACTCATCAATATATCATTTCAAATTTTTCCAGAATTTTCTGAAGGTCGGAAGAAGTACGAACTGAAAAACATAATAACCCTTAAAATCCCTTACTATCCCTTACCTCAAAAGAGCAACACTTCTAACTAGATATCGGATAAGACGCTGAAGAAAATTTGCACTGATGAATAGCAACTCACCAAGTATCTAAATACTCACAAAATATACTCGATAATCTAGAGAGAAAAAGTGAGAAAACTTATGTTTCTGGTATGATTTTCAATTCTAACTTAGCCCTCTATTTATACGAAAATGTTAGCACGCCGAAGCAGACTTAACCTGCAACCTGATGGCTTTACCTGCTACTATTCCCACCCACCACATTTGAATAAAAATCTCAGCACATTTCTTCACCAACCAAGAGTGGGGCCCACCAATTCTATAATTTTCCACCAAAATGATTAACTCCGAAAATTCAACAATTTCTGAACCAGTCATCTCGTAAAATTCATAACAAATCATACATTCATTTTTAACGGTTCAAAATTTGTGGACATATACTCAACTTATATATGTATAACATATCCAAATATTACCACGATCCAACGGTCGGATTAAAAATTATAACCCTCGGAAAATATCTCAAAAACCCTAATTTGATTTTCAATACCTCCGTTCCGACAAAAATACAGATAAAACACCTCAACATTAACTCTTTCATTTTTAACCACAAAAATATATCCCTCATTTATATCCACATAAAATAAATATTTCTTTATTATATGAATCAATAATTAATTATTCACAAATAATATTACAGAATCACATTTATGATAACCAGGCCGTTTCCAGGAAAGAGGGGGCTTTCCAATAAGAATTTCTCCTTACTGGCGCGCAATTAGGTGACCAAACCTCTCCTTAGACAGAACTTTCTAGACATTACCAATAATGTTATCTAATAATATTATTCAAATAATATGAATTATTGATCTGATAATGGGAAATACTGTGCAGTAACAATTATTGAACAACAATAATATAAAATTTTAACGTAGCAATTATTGAATCAATAAAATAAACAGTAATTACTATAACAATTATTGAGTAGTGCTTTCTTACATAAGGATCAATAATTCAACAATACTGTGCAATACCGTGTGGTACTGTGCATCCATGCGTATTATTGTATTTTAACCACTTGGTATTCCAACAGTGTTAACGGTAACAATTACGTCGTTATTTATAAAAACTCAAATTTATCGTTTTCTTCATCCGACCGTTATTCTGTTATGGGGCCCATAAATATCTGCGCCGTCGTACGAATATTCCCCGATAGAAAGAATATTCCACGACCAAACGAATATTCCCCGACAACAATGAATATTTTATAACCACTTGTGTATTTTGAAAAAATTTCATATATCACCCTTAACTTTAACATTTATCAATTTAACCATTTACTGAATAGTAATTATAAGAAAAATTGAATACTTTTATTTCATAAAATTCGGGGTCTTACATTTAGTGTCTTCACACAAATGATCATAAGATCTATCATCCTCATCCAATGGCAACGTATGTACCAATCTATCCGGATTCACTAATCCCCAATTTAGTAATCCAACGATTGGGAACTATTTTAGTTTTAAGCTTTCTAAGAATTTAGATCTCATTTGAATGATCATCATCATTATTCTAAAAGCATTACTTAAAACTATGGGTTTATCACATATTATAAAATAGTATTATGTAGATAATTAAAAGCCTTTAATAAATTAATACTTTTTATTAATAAATGGATAAGATTGTTACAAAGTATATGTTTTATCATCAAACATGATTGGCTTGTGTGCATACTACTTTCATGTACAAGTAGTGTGGAAGATATTGGTCCTCAACAAATCTTCTTTGGATTCTCCTTTAGGAGTCAGTAGACTTTTACGAATCACCAGAGTCTCAGACCATCTCTATACAATACATCTTCGTCTCGTACTCATCATATATAGGTTCTCCGAACTCCTCTGTCTCATCGGTCACACCTTCTTCGATCAAAAGGTTCTTACCCTTCTGGTTAGCAGGTTTTTGACAGTCTGTTGCTCTATGGGCTGGTTCCCCACATCTGAAACACTTAATACCATAATTGAAATTACCCTGTGGTTATTGTGGCGTAGTACGAAGTTGCGGAGGTTGGTTCGTTCTGTTGGTTAGATTGTTCCTCAGTATCGACTTACTATTCTATTGTTACCCCGCCTCATGCGCTCACTGATATGCCTCAAAAACAGTTCATAGTGATTGGAGGTTGAGGGCATTTTGCAACAGCTATTTTAATCCTCCCAAATATCTTGCCACCATTTGTTCCTCTATTTTCGATAGATCATTCCGTGTTATTAACTGGTAAAACTCTTCGATATAATCATCCACAGATCTAGTACCTTGCCTTAACAGATGAAATCTCTCGAACAGAGACTGGGTATTATTGAAAGGAAGAAAGTTACTCTGTATTTCTTTCCTTATCTTTTCCTACTTTATAGTTTTAGTTTTTGCTTGTCTCTCCCGTGAGCGCCTCATCTGTTCCCACTAAGCAGATACTCTACCTTTCAATTTGATTGCAACCAATTTTACTTTAGCGTTATCTGAAACCTCTTTATACCCAAAGATGCACTCTACTTCATTCATTCAGTCAATGAATCCTTTTGCTTATAGTGTACCAAAAAATATGGTAGCTCCACTTTAAAACCCAGATCACTACTAGGGGTGAGCAATTCGGTTATATCCTAATCGAATAGCTTATTCGGATATAACCGAATACCGAAATCTTCCAAATTTCACTATCCGAATAATTAATCGAATGGAGAAATAACCGAATTACCGAATAAACGAATTTTACATTCGGTTATTTCGGTTAATAACCGAAATTAAGTTCTCTATCCTCCTAGTAAGTTAAATTATAGAGCTGCATTGTTCCCCTAGCTTATCTTCTTTCTCAAACAGATGGATGTTGTATTGCTCTAATCAAAACCCCCAGCCCCAATTCCCTTACCCTCAATATCTATCTTTTCTTCTCTGATGTCCTATCTGGATTACTTTGCTTTGGGTTAATTTCATGGTCATGGTGCTTCTACATCTACCCAAGCTCTTAATCACATTCATCTTTTAATTAGTCATCACTTGTGTAATGATGATGATGTAACATTCCGATGCAACCCAGATCGATGATACCAGCAACAGTCACTGGGGGAGACCGGAAGAGCTGTAATTTGTGAAGCTGGAGTAGGGCTGACTGGCTGTGGAGAAGGAGGAGAGTCAGCAAAGTTGTGACTGTGAGTCTGTGACAACGAGAGCAAAGTTAACTCTAAAGAGTTAAAGAGTACGGCTTTATTTATTATTATCATTTCAAAAATCTATTCTATTATTCGGTTACCCAAATAACATTATTTCAATACTCGTATCCATACCCGAATATCGGAATATTAAAACGGTTATAACCGAATTAATGAAAATAACCGAATAACCGAAATAATTCGGTTAAAAAAATTTGATTCTAATCGGTTATTCGGTTTTATCCATTTTTTTGCTCAGCCCTAATCACTATGACAGTTGTCACGATCATGTCATTCCCATAGTTTTCTCATATGGTGGTAAGGGTTATCGAAACTCGACTCAAAATCATAGGATTCTTTATCGTGATCAAGGTGTGGGACTTCCTCCGCTGGAACTTGTCCACGACGACCCAGATTTTGCGCAGCTAGACGCTGAGTTAACTCTGCAACCTGTTTCTACAAATCCTCAATCATCACGTCCTCAATCATCACGTCCTGAACGTTACGATCACGGTTCAGGATTTTCTCAACCGAATCTATCCACGACAACCACGACCACCAGCCATTGAAATTGATGAAGTCTATTCCCAGGAAGATGTTGATGCTTTGATACCAACTGACGCCAAGTAGAATAGCGATTATCCCGCGGGCTAGGTAAACAAATAAATTCATAGGCAAAGGAAAAAGAGGTTCACCAAAAACACAGAGAAATCTCTTTTATGTGTAAATTATATTTATCAAAATCAAAAGTTATCATCTATTCACCCATAAGCCGGGTTTTATAGCTAACAAAACTTTCTGTCCAAGTTATAATAGAATTCCTAGAATACGGAAACAAAATCCTAACAAACATCTTATATTTATGGAAATAAAATCCTAACAAGTAACAACTTCTCTTAAAAGATTTACTTCCTAATAAAACTCTACTACCATAAAAGAGCTAACAATAGTAAAACCAATCTGTCGAACTCCCGAAGTCATGACGCCATCTAATCTCCCAAAGTTAACCCTCTAGTACGTAGCCGAAGGCGTTAATGCCCTCCATGTCTGCGACGATCCTCCAACTTATGATACTGCAAGGCCAACAACATGTTATCTGACATTTCTTCATCATCAGCCTCGGATTCTCCTGCATCATTACCGCAATCATATGAGCATGAACTTAGTGATGTAAAGATGATTGTAGTGCAGAAAACTATAGAGAATTCCCATTGAAAAAGCTCAAGAAACCATTGAAGAAGCAAATATTATGGTTAATAAGCTTATGATAGCAAATGAAACCAACAAGCTTGAGATCGAAGCGATGAAGAAAGAGAGGGTTGTCTTTATCATTGAGAGGGATATCCTAATCAATGAGGTCTAGAGCAACAATTATTGTAGTACTAAGAAATCTTCCAAGTTACTCATAGTCAAAATCTAAGGAAAAAAAGGAAGAAAAAGGATAATAAGCATTCATAATTTGTGTCTTTACATAACCTTAACAACTGTAAGATACTTAGACTACACAAAATTATAGCAATAAGAAAGTGTTTCCATGGAAAACTGTCTCCTCAAGGAGAAGATTATGGAATGTGAAGTACTGATGAGGGAATACAAAAGTTTTCAAAGCAAATATGTGACGCCCCCAAAATAGGTATACATCACTCATTCTGAGTCGCAAAATACATGGTACAGAAATAAATACAACTTCATTACTACAATTATCGTGTAAAATACGACAACACATAAACTGTGAGTTTAAATACAAATATTGTCTAATAGACAGTATTAAAACTCAAAAGGAATCCTCATTACAATTATTGATACACTATTTTACAAAAATAGTGAGGACTGCTAAAATAATTTTTCAGAACCATCATTCCATACCCCAGCTAGTTCCTGCTATTTTCTCACCTCCTGAGAAGAAAAATGGAACAAAAAGGAAAAGAGTGAGCTCAACTAGCCCAATAAAGAATATTATGACTAAGATAATACACGACAAATTATTAATAGTCTTCAACAGGAAAAAAAAATCTGATAGAATATAATCGACAATAAGTTTTAGATCAACAACTGCAGCGGAAACAATAATTCATTAGAAGAGTTAAGTAGATAATGAAATCTACTAACATCTATGAATTTAAGAGTTCATCATCAATATTTTATCCCTGTAACATCAATCAATATACATCTTGAATCAAATATTCATCCTTGCACTACGGGCCAAAGATATTCATTTGTATCACCAGTTGGTCATGTTCATCTCAACACATGTTCATCTTTGCACTACGGGCCAAAGATATTCATCAAATAATCATTCATCTTTGCATTACAGGCCAAAGATATTCATCAAGTTTCACCATTAAGGACTGAGGATGATGAAAAATATTTTAAAGAAAACGAATCCAGTGAGACAGAAGGATAAATATTAGGGATTCATATTACAGTTTATCTAAGATCAATAATACTTTATAATAACCAATTGTGAAGCAGAATTCAAAAAAATAAAGATCAAAACATGGATACAATCAAAGATAGTAACTATAATAGACATCTTGGACAAAAATAGAAATTTTTATTTTTCGGTGAATAGTGTCGTATTCGTAAATAGTGCCGTATACGTGAATAATGACATATACGTGAATAGTAACCCCGACACAAAAAGGTAGAAATTCCACAAGAAAAATCATACTTCGTTAACAATACTCATGAATTATACCGTATTCGTGAATAATGCTGTATACGTGAATAATGTCATATACGTAAATAGTGTCGTATACGTGAATAGTAACTCTGACACAAAAAGTTTTAAATTTGATAAAAAGTTCAAACCAATCTTTCGGTATAATGATATTGAAAGAAATAATATCATTTACGAAAAAAATAACATCTCTTACCTCAAAATGATAGTACTTCTGATCAGAATATCGGATATGATGCTGAATGAAACTTGTACTGAATAGCAACTCTTAAAGTATCTAAATACTCACAAAATACACTCGATAATATAGAGAGAAAGAAAACTTATATTTCTGGGGTGATTTTCAATTCTAACTTTGCCATCTATTTATAGGAAAATATTAGCACACCGAAGCAGACTTGACCTGCTACCTGATGGCTTTATCTGCTACTATTGCTACCCACCACATTTGAAATTCAATTTGAGCACATTTCTTACCAACCAAAAGTGGGGCCCACAAATTCTAGAATTTTCCACCAAAATGATAAATTCTGAAACTTTAACAATTTCTGAACCATTCACCTCTTAAAATTCATAACAAATCATACGTTCATTTTTAACGGTTCAAAATTTGTGGACATATACTCAACTTATATATGTATAACATATCCAAAAATCACAACGGATCCAACGGTCGGATTAAAAATTATAACTTACGCAATATATCTCCAGAACACTGGTTTGATTTTTAATACCTTCATTCCGACAAAAAAAATTGATAAAACACCTCAACATTAATTCCTTCATTTATAACAACATAAATAAATCCATCATTTATATCCACATAAAATAAATATTTTCTTATCATATAAATCAATAATTAATTATTCACAAATATTATTATAGAATCACAATTATGACAACCAGGCCGTTCCCAAGAAAGAGGGGGATTTTCAATAAGAATTTCTCTTTATTGGCGCGCAATTAGGTGACCAAACCTCTCCTTAACAGAACTTTCTAGACATTGCCAATAATGCTATCTAATAATATTATTCAAATAATATGAATTATTAATCTGATAATGGAAAATACTGTGCAGTGACAATTATTGAAATAACAATAATATAAACTATCAACGCAATAATTATTGAATCAATAAAATATTGAACAGTAACTACTGTAACAATTACTGAGTAGTGCCTTCTTACGTAAGGATCAATAATTCAAAAATACTGTACAATACCGTGTGCTACTGTGCAACTACGCGTATTACTGTATTTTAACCACCAGGTATTCCAACAGTGTTAACGGTAACAATTATGACGTTATTTATAAAAACTCAACTTGTCATTTTCTTCATCCTACAGTTATTCGTTATGGGGCCCACAAATGGCTGCGCTGTCGTACAAATATTTTCCGACAGAAAGAATATTCTATGACTAAATAAATATTTCCCGACAAAATAAATATTTTACAACCACTTGCTTATTTTGTAAAATTTGTACATTTCACCCATAACCAAAGCATTATATCAAATTAACACCTTATTAATTTAGAATAATGAATAGAGGAAAATTCAATTTTATTTATATAAAAAATTCGAGGTCTTACAAAATACGTTGCTTGTTTTAATGAGAAATCAGAGCTTGCAAATTTATTAAAACTGGAAGTATTTGAAAATGGTATTCTTCAAAGTGAACTATCCTCTTTGAAGGAAAATTTAAAAATTCTCGATGATGCTGAATTTAATAAGTCTGTTGTTACAAAAAAAAATCTGCAAAAGATTATTAACTTTCTGCAAGATAAGTTGGGAAGTTTGTTGTCATCTTATGCCAAGCAGTTAAGTGAACAAACTCTGTTGAGTACTTCTCATTTCCAGGAATCAAAGTTCAAGGATTTCAAGGGCATCATTGTAAGACCCCAACTTTTATAAATAAAGATGAATTTTCTATAAATATCATTTTTGAATATTATGGAGTTAATTTGATATAATGTTATAGTTGTGGGTAATATTTATAAATTTTGTAAAGTACGCAAGTTGTTATATAATATTCGATTGGTCGGGGAATATTCGTTTTAACAGAGAATATTCGTACAACGGCACAATCATTGGTGGACCCCACAACGGAATTATTGTCGGATTGAGAAAACGACAAAAATATTTTATTAAAAATAACGACGGAAGTTTTACCATTGATACTGTTGAACTACTCAGTAGTAAAAGTACAGTAACACGTGTGGTTGCATAGTAGCACACGATATTGATTATTAATGCTTATGTGAGAAGTCACTCAGTTTGATTCAATTATTGTCAGTTAATAATATGAATTATTTAGCGATAATGAAGTTTTGTTTTATTCGTATTATTAACGTAATAAAACAGAAATATCTTTTTATATAAAACAGAATACTTTATTAAAGTTATTCTATAAATAGAATATATTATATTTTATTTAAAAAAATTCTTTAAATATGGACCGTCAAATTAAAGTAATCAATCTGGACCGTTCATAGATTAGTTACTATGCATTCTATTTTTCTATAAATAGCAGCTCATTCCTTCATTATTTCTTACGAATTCACTGCACTCTAGAGAGAGAAACTATAGAGATAGAGAAGAAAAGTATTCTGCTACTTAACTACTTCCTTATTTCAGTTCTTCTTTAAAACGGTAAAGGGTGTTATTCTTTCTTATTCATGAAGAGAACTTTTGTTATTCCATTTCTTATTATTATGTGGGAATAACCTGTATACGCGGTCTACCCTATACTTGGTGACATTCTTCTATTATTCTGTTGGAACATCATGTTTGTGTGTTTTACACCGGACCTGGTTCCGTTTTTATTATTATTCTGTTGGAACATCCTGTTTGTGTGTTTTACACCGGACCTGGTTCCGTCTTGTTATTATTCTGTTGGAACATCCTGTCTGTGTGTTTTACACCGGACCTGGTTCCATTATTTATTATTCTATCGGAATATCCTGTCTGTGTGTTTTACACCGGACCTGGTTCCATTATTTATTATTCTATCGGAATATCATGTCTGTGCGTTTACGCCGGACCTGGTTCCTTTATCTATTATTCTGTTACAATAACCTGTCTGTGCGGTCTATCGCATGCCGGGTGATTTTTTTTGTTATTCCATTCTTTATTATACTCAGTTGGTTAAGTTTTAACTTCTATACTCCATGAAATTAGTGGAATATCCTTGATAATTGCGTTTCATCCAGTATCTTTTCATGAAAATATTATTCTAAGCATTCTTGAATTTTACTCCACAAAGCAGTATCATGTTGACAATTTGGACATTGTTAATTCTTGGATAAATTAATTCTTGAACTTGTTTTGTTGAATTCTTATATCATTGTCATCATCCTCATGTTTATAAAATGTTGAAAGTCATCTGTGGCCTGTAGTGCATAGATGGACTTGGTATGATTATGACCAGGGATTATTCGGTATAATCATGACCGTAATGTTACAAATGATGTGGTAAAAGTCCTCATTGGCCCGTAGTGCATTGATAGACAGTTGTTGTCATGATCATGACCATTAATGAATACACGAATATCCTTGGCCATAGTGCAGGGGTGATTCGATGATGTGGATTATTTTATTAAGCTGAGTCCCAGCGATAACAGTGTTGAAAAACCTTTTAAATCATAGAAGATAGTAGATTTTATTTTCTACTTGACTCTTTTAATGGATTGCTTGTTCCGCTACAGTTAAACTTGATGTTCGTTATATTTTATCAGTTTAACACTGTTGAAGGCTAATTATAATTTATTCTGCATTATCTTAGTCATAATATTTCTTACTGGGCTAGTTGAGCTCACCCTTTCTTTCACTGTTCTCTTCAGGAAATGAGAATATAGCCGGGACGAGTGGGGGAACGGAGTGATGGACCAGATGATTGTATTAGTAGTCCTCACTATTCTATTAAATAGTGTGACAATAATTGTAATGAGGACTCCTTTTGAGTTTGTATAGTCTCTAGTAGACAATAATTGTATTCAAACTCACAGTTATGTTTTGTCGTATTGTACACGACAGTTGTATTAGTAAGTTGTATTTGTTTTCTGTACCATGTATCTGACAACCCAAGATGGGTGATGTATACCTAATTTTGAGGGCGTCACAGTTGGTATCAGAGCTTAGGGATATGATCCCTGGCTAAGATGTGAGAATAGAACCAGGAGGGACAGACGGGGAATTCCTTCGCCAGTATGACCTACCTAAGTTTATTTGCATGGTATTTAATTGGTCGGTCAGAATATAAGGATAATATATGATATATCAATTAACTTTTATTTTGTGGCCGTATCTGAAAATGGCATCCGAGAATGTTGAGAATAGCAATAGAGCACAGGCGACTGTGGATTCACCACATATCAATAATCGGGATAATGTGCATCAGGAAGGCGACAATCCTCATGCAAACAACAATACTGACCAGATGATGAATGATGGAATGTTCAGAAGCTTTATGCAGTTCATACAACAGCAGGAGAGAGCGGCTCATGTTCAAAATGTAGGTGGAAATACTGAAAACTCTCGGATGGTCACCGCTAAACAGTTCAAGGAGCTGGGACCACCGGAGTTTAAGGGAGAGCCAAAACCACTTATAGCGGAAATATGGATAAAACAGATCACCAAGATATTTGATGTCTTGGGATGCTCCGAGGAGCAAAAGGTTCCCTTTGCCGCCTTTATGTTGCGAGGAGAGGCAGATTACTGGTGGGAATCGATTAAGCGTACTCAACCTGCCGCACTGAAGATGTCTTGGGAGAAGTTCCAAGAGCTGTTCAATGACAAATACTTTCTCGAAAGTGTTCGTCACATGAAGGAGGTGGAGTTCATAAAATTGGAGCAGAATAATATGACCGTGTCGCAGTATGAGGCTAAATTTGCTGAGTTATCCCGGTTTGCGTCCCACTTGGTGGATAATGAAGAGCGAATGACGCGAATATTTTTGCGAGGTTTGAAACCTGAGAAACGTCAATATCTTATTTCTCATAAAATGTGTTTGTATTCAGATGTTGTGAATAGGGCTCAGTTAATGGAGCGCGATAACGAGTCAATGCAACCAAAAGAGAGCAGTCGGCAAAATGATAATACCAGTGAGAGCAGTCATCGAAGCGGTGACAACAAGCGTGGAGGGAATCAACAGGCCAGAAATGGTAACCACTTCGGTGGTAATCAGGGCCAAAACAATAAGAATGGTCATTTCAAGAAGGGGAGATTCAACAATGATGGAAAGACGTTAGCACCAGCACCCGTTGTTAAGGAAGGAGAACGACCACCTATCATATGTTTCAAATGCGGAGGGGAGGGGCACATCAGTCCAAACTGCGCGATGTCGTCTAAAGCATGTTATAATTGTGGAAGAGAAGGTCATTTAGCTCGATTTTTTCGTTTACCAAAAACAAGTTCAGCCAAGATAGAGACACCAAAGGCCGTCCCAGAAAAGTCAAAACCGGTAGTGCAAGGGAGAGCGTTTGTTGTGACCTCCTAGAAAGCAAGGAACCCAAATGAGGTCATCACGGGTAAACTTATCATAAACTCTAACGAAGTCTATACTTTATTTGATACCGGTTTTACCCATTCTTTTATTTCTCCTACTTGCGCTCATCGATTAAATTTGACTCCGGAGAAATTAGACTTTGACTTATCTGTTGAAACTCCATTGAGAGAAACTTTCATTACATCCACGGTTTATAAATCTTGTTTGGTTCAAGTTGGTACCCACACATTACCTGTCGATCTTATTTCATTAAAAATACTTGCATTTGACGTGATTCTAGGGATTGATTGGTTAACTACTCATCATGCAAAAATTGATTGTTTTCGTAAGGTTGTTAGCTTTCATATTTCTAATCGACCTATTATGCGAATTCAAGCAACCAAACCATTAAAATCTATCGCTGAAATCTCAAGCCATAAAGCTATTCGTTTATTAAAAAACAGATGTCAAGCTTTCTTAGCTCATGTCACGGATCTAAATAAAAATACGTCAGTTTTGAATGATATTTCTATTGTTAATAAATTCCCTGACGTATTCCCTAAAGAACTTCCTGGCCTACCCCCAGAACGTGAAATTGAATTTTGTATCGACCTTGAACCCGGTACAAAACCCATTTCTAAAGTCCTATATCGAATGGCTCCTATTGAACTTTAGGAGTTAAAGATCCAACTGCAAGAATTGTTAGACATTGGCTTTATTCGTCCTAGTACTTCTCCTTGGGGTGTTTCTGTGCTATTCGTGAAGAAGAAAGATGGAAGTATGTGACTTTGTATTAATTATCGGGAGTTGAATCATGTCACCATCAAAAATAGGTACCCATTACCACGTATTGATGACCTGTTTGACCAATTGCAAGGAGCACAATTCTTTTCAAAGATCGATCTTCGTTCTGGATATCATCAGCTGAAGGTTAGAACTGAGGATATTCCAAAGATGGCTTTCAGAACTCGGTACGGGCATTATGAATTCCTAGTCATGTCCTTTGGATTGACTAATGCTCCTGCTTCCTTCATGGATATGATGAACCGGGTATTCAAGGAATATTTGGATCACTTTGTGGTCGTCTTTATTGATGACATCCTTATTTATTCCAAAAGACGTGAAGATCATGAGCAACACTTGAGGCTGGCACTCCAAAAGCTTCGTGAATACAAGCTTTATGCCAAGTTGAAGAAATGCGAGTTCTGGCTGGAGGAGGTAGCATTCCTTGGGCACGTAGTATCAAGTCGTGGAATATCTGTTGACTCGGCAAAGATTGAAGCTATTCAAAGCTGGGAGCAACCTAAATTAGTGACCGAAGTACGTAGCTTTCTTGGTTTAGCTGGTTATTATCGGAGATTCGTGGAAGGATTTTCTCGAATCGCTACTCCATTAACTCAGCTGACTCGGAAAGATACAAAGTTCGGTTGGAGCGAAGAGTATGAGAAGAGTTTTCAAGAACTCAAGAGGAGACTCATTTCAGCACCTGTTCTAACAATACCATCTGGCTCGGAGGGATTTGTCATCTACAGTGATGCTTCGAGCAAAGGGTTGGGATGCGTTCTCATGCAACATGGAAAAGTCATAGCCTATGCATCAAGACAACTTAAGGAATATGAGAGGAATTATCCTACTCATGATCTAGAGTTGACAGCTGTTGTCTTTGCACTTAAAATTTGGAGGCATTACTTGTATGGGGAGAAGGTGGAGATCTTTACGGATCATAAAAGCCTCAAATATTTCTTCACTCAAAAGGAATTCAACATGCGACAACGACGTTGGCTTGAACTGTTGAAAGATTATGATCATACCATTCAATACCATCCTGAAAAAGCGAACGTGGTAGCTGACGCATTGAGTAGAAGATCATATGCAAGTACGAGTGCGATATTGTCAACACAAAGGCCCATTTTGTGTGACTTGTAAAGGATGGAGATAGAGTTAAAGACTCCAGGGACTCATGTAATGATGACGAATATACGAGTATAACCAACTTTAATCGATAGAGTTAAAGCTGCTCAAGCTACAGACCTGGAGGTGATGCGTATGAGGAAGAAAGTGCAAAAAGGTGCACAACACACCGTTTGTAATCCATCCTGGGAGTACCAAAATGTATCATGATCTTTGTCATACATTTTGGTGGAGCAATATGAAGTGAGAGATAGCGCTGTTTATCTCAAGGTGTCTAACTTGTCAACGAGTCAAAGCGGAGCATCAAGTACCGAAAGGTCCATTGCAACCACTTGAAATTCAGAATGAAAGTGGGAGCACATTACCATAGATTTCGTTACCGGTCTTCCTAAGGTTTCTCAAGGTATAGATGCGATTTGGGTCAATGTTGATAGATTGACCAAGTCTGCTCATTTCTTACCGATACGAGAAACTTATACACTTGAACGTTTTGCTCGTATGTACATAAACGAGATTGTAAGACTGCATGGTATGCCAGTATCCATAGTTTCTGATCGAGACCCAAGATTCACTTCACGATTTTGGGTTAGTTTACAAAAAGCTATGGGCATGAATTTACGATTTAGTTCGGCATATCATCCTCTGACGGACGGACAATCAGAGAGGACTATTTAAACTCTAGAAAATTTATTAAGACTCTGTGTCCTTGACTTCAAGGGAAGTTGGGACAAGTTCTTACCATTGGTGGAGTTTTCCTACAACAACAGTTATCAAGCAAGTATTGGCATGGCTCCATTCGAAGCATTGTATGGAAGAAAATGTCATTCTCCAGTATGCTGGGATGAGGTGGGTGAAGCAACGTTGTTGGGACCGGAGTTGGTACGTATGACTACAGAAAAGATTCAAGCGATCCGACAACGTATAAAAACCTCACAAGATCGACAAAAGAGTTATGCTGATCTTCATCGAAAGGACGTGGAATTTGATATAGGAGATCATGTGTTCTTACATGTTGCTCCATGGAAAGGAGTTACGAGATTTGGAAAGAGATGAAAGCTCAATCCTCGATTCATCGGTCCATTTTTAATCCTCGATCGAGTAGGAACTGTGGCTTATAGACTCTCTTTACCGCCAAGTATGTCTCGTGTTCATAACGTTTTTCACATATCCATGTTACGTAAATATGTGGAAGACCCGAACCACATTATTGAGTTAGAACCGGACGAAATACCGGAGGATTTAACGTATGAAGAAGTTCCTGTTCAAATCTTGGATAAGAAGGAACATATTCTATGCTCCAAGGTTATACCTCAAGTCAAAGTTTTGTGGAGAAATCACGATGTTGAGGAAATGACTTGGGAGTTAGAATCTGAAATGAAGTCAAGGTATCCTTACCTCTTCGACATACCAAGTGCGTTCCCTAATTTCGAGGGTGAAATTTCATAAGAATGGGAGGTTGTAAGACCCCAACTTTTATAAATAAAGATGAATTTTCTATAAATATCATTTTTGAATATTATGGAGTTAATTTGATATAATGTTATAGTTGTGGGTAATATTTATAAATTTTGCAAAGTACGCAAGTTGTTATATAATATTCGATTAGTTGGGGAATATTCGTTTTAACAGAGAATATCCGTACAACGGCACAATCATTGGTGGACCCCACAACGGAATTATTGTCGGATTGAGAAAACGACAAAAATATTTTATTAAAAATAACGACGGAAGTTTTACCATTGATACTGTTGAACTACTCAGTAGTAAAAGTACAGTAACACGTGTGGTTGCATAGTAGCACACGATATTGATTATTAATGCTTATGTGAGAAGTCACTCAGTTTGATTCAATTATTGTCTGTTAATAATATGAATTATTTAGCGATAATGAAGTTTTGTTTTATTCGTATTATTAACGTAATAAAACAGAAATATCTTTTTATATAAAACAGAATACTTTATTAAAGTTTTTTTATAAATAGAATATATTATATTTTATTTAAAAGATTTTTCTTTAAATATGGACCGTCAGATTAAAGTAATCAATCTGGACCGTTCATGGATTAGTTACTATACATTCTATTTTTCTATAAATAGCAGCTCATTCCTTCATTATTTTTTACGAATTCAATGAACTCTAGAGAGAGAAACTATAGAGAGAGAGAAGAAATGTATTCTACTACTTAACTACTTTATTATTTCAGTTCTTCTTTAAAATGGTAAGGGGTGTTATTCTTTCTTATTCATGAAGAGAACTTTTGTTGTTCCATTTCTTATTATTCTGTGGGAATAACCTGTATACGCGGTCTACCCTATACTTGGTGACATTCTTCTATTATTCTGTTGGAACATCCTGTCTGTGTGTTTTACACCGGACCTTGGTTCCGTTTTTATTATTATTCTGTTGGAACATCTTGTCTGTGTGTTTTGCACCGGACCTGGTTCCGTCTTGTTATTATTATGTTGGAACATCTTGTCTGTGTGTTTTACACCGGACCTGGTTCCATTATTTATTATTCTGTCGGAATATCCTGTCTGTGTGTTTTACACCGGACCTGGTTCCATTATTTATTATTCTGTCGGAATATCCTGTCTGTGCGTTTACGCCGAACCTGGTTCCATTATCTATTATTCTGTTACAATAACCTGTCTGTGCGGTCTATCGCATGTCGGGTGATTTCTTTTGTTATTCTATTCTTTATTCTACTCAGTTGGTTAAGTTTTAACTTCTATACTCCATGAAATTTGTGGAATATCCTTGATAATTGCGTTTCATCTAGTATCTTTTCATGAAAATATTATTCTAAGCATTCTTGAATTTTACTCCACAAAGCAGTATCATGTTGACAATTTGGACATTGTTAATTCTTGGATAAATTAATTCTTGAACTTATTTTATTGAATTCTTATATCATTGTCATCATCCTCATGTTTATAAAATGTTGAAAGTCATCTGTGGCCTGTAGTGCATAGATGGACTTGGTATGATTATGACCAGGGATTATTCGGTATAATCATGACCGTAATGTTACAAATGATGTGGTAAAAGTCCTCATTGGCCCGTAGTGTATTGATGGACAGTTGTTGGCATGATCATAACCATTGATGAATACACGAATATCCTTGACCGTAGTGCAGGGGTGATTCGATGATGTGGATTATTTTATTAAGTCGAGTCCCAGCTATAACAGTGTTGAAAAACCTTTTAAATCATAGAAGATAGTAGATTTTATTTTCTACTTGACTCTTTTAATGGATTGCTTGTTCCGCTGCAGTTAAACTTGATGTTTGTTATATTTTATCAGTTTAACACTGTTGAAGGCTAATGATAATTTATTCTGCATTATCTTAGTCATATTATTTCTTATTGGGCTAGTTGAGCTCACCCTTTCTTTCACTGCTCTCTTCAGGAAATGAGAATATAGCTGGGACGAGTCGGGAAACGGAGTGATGGACCAGATGATAGTATTAGTAGTCCTCACTATTCTATTAAATAGTGTGACAATAATTGTAATGAGGACTCCTTTTGAGTTTGTATAGTCTCTAGTAGACAATAATTGTATTCAAACTCACAGTTATATTTTGTCGTATTGTACACGACAGTTGTATTAGTAAGTTGTATTTGTTTTCTGTACCATGTATCTGACAACCCAAGATGGGTGATGTATACCTAATTTTGGGGGCATCACAATCATCATACAATTGGAAGAGAACCAACATAATGCATGTAAAAAGATTCTATAAGTCATGTAAGAAAAGAAAGATTTGAAGAAAGAATGAGATTGCTAGCGTGTCTTCAAGCACTTTCAAAACAGAAATTCTAGGCGTAAAACAGAAGTTCAAGCATGACAAATTATAATTGTTGCTCATTATTGCAATAAATTTCAATGATAAGAAATTCAACATATGAATGGATATTAGCCCTCCCAGCAATGAAAATTTGTAAACACCAAATGGATGGAGCTGAAAAGGAGAAAATATAAACAGGGGAAATGTCTACTGAAGACTAATTTTCACTACAACCAATGAAGATGAAAGATATATGCAACGTTTATGTAACAGGTGATTCAGAATCAAAAGACCACTTTCTATGCTAAAATATTATCCATTAATTTCCTGAAATAGCAAACAGAGGAATAATTCTAGGCATATGAGAATTCACATGTACAAGTAACTGGCCACATGGGCATAGAATTTCAGTCCTGAAATAGGAGACAGAGGAACAATCTTGGGCTTAACCTGCAACTTTTTTCTTCTTCATTTTTTGGGGTAAATTCCTGGATATGTTGAAAGCATATTTTTTTAATTGGTTCGATTTTTGCTGTCAAACTATGACAACTAGCTTCCATCAAAACAAACACATATAAAATTTTAACATGTAAACAGAGTGTACAAAACTTCACTAGCATATTAAAAAAAATTAATATAAGTTCATATAAAATATGAAACAGGACCAAAGATTGAGTTTCAAAATTGAAGTTGAATTAGAAACCTAAATTGGTCATTAAAACTGTTTTGGTAGACTCAGTCTTGTTCTTGTTGAATAAGACCTATTGTTTAGGAAAGTTGGACATGTTTGTTTGTTCTATTCTTTTGCTTAGTGGGATGCACTATTTTAGCTTTCTGTTCGGCATTCTGTTATTGTAAGGATATATATAGTCCCTTTCCATTCAATAATATATCATCTTGCTTTGCATAAGTCTTTCAGTATCAACATCTGGTATTAGAGCCAGAGTGAAAACTCTCCCCACTTTGCAGCAGCAGCTCAAAATGGCTACTGAAACTAATTTTGTTCATCCGGCTATTCCCCATTTTGATGGTCACTATGATCATTGGAGCATGTTGATGGAGAATTTTCTTCACTCCAAAGAGTATTGGCATATTGGGGAAAATTGGATTCCTGCTGTAGCAGAAGGTTCTCTTACTGAGGCACAAACGAATGAAATTACGTACCTAAAATTGAAGGACTTGTATGCGAAGAACTATCTTTTTCAGGCCATTAATCAGTCTATTCTTGAAACCATTTTGCACAAAGATACTGCCAAAGGAATCTGGGATTTCTTGAAGAACAATACCAAGGGAACGCTCGAGTCAAGCGTGCACAACTTTAGTCTCTACGAAAGGATTTTGAGACACTTCATATGAAGGAAGGTGAGTCTATTAATGACTGCTTTGTTCGTACTCTTCCCATCGTGAATAAAATGTGCATCCATAATGAATTCAAGAGCGATGTCACTGTGATTGGAAAAGTTATGAGCTCGATGTCTTAAAAATTTGCTTATGTGGTTTGTTCGATTGAGGAGTCCAAAGTTTTGGATTCTATGAGTATTGATGAATTGCAAAGTAGTCTTCTAATGCATAAACATCGTATGTTTGGGCATGTTATTGAAGAACAAGATTTGAAGGTTACTCACGGTGTGACACCCCCAAAATAGGTATAAACAACCCATTCTGAGTCGCCAAATACATGGTATAGAATTTAAATACAAATTTAATTTATATAACATAAGCTGAGAGTTTTAACACGAATATTGTCTCGTAGACAATATCCAAACTCAAATGAAGTCCTCATTATAATTATTATCACACTATTTCATAGAATAGTGAAGACTACAATAGTCACCATCTCGAACCACCACTCCAATCCCCGACTAGTCCTGGCTACGTTCTCATTTCCTGAAAAAAACAATGAAAGCAAAAAGGTGAGCTCAACTAGCCCAGTAAAGAATATTATGACTAAGATAATGCAAAATAAATTATCGTTAGCCTTCAACAATGTTAAACTGATAGAATCCAATAAACAACAAGTTTAACTGCAGTGGAACAAGCAATACATTAGAAGAGTCAAATAGAGCATGATATCTACTAACTTCTATGATTTAAAAATTCATCATCAATATTTTATCGCTATAACACAACTCAATAAATAATCCACATCACTGAATAATCAATGCTACGGGCCAAGGATATTCATTAGTATCGCATCCACAAATCATCCATGCACTACGGGCCATAAATATTTGTTATTATCTCCAATGGTCATGATCATGCCAACAACTGTCCATCAATGAACTACGAGTCAATGATGACTTTTACCACATCATTTGTAACATTACAGGTCATGATTATACCGATACATAATTCATGGTCATAATCATACCAATCAACAGTCCATCTATGCACTACGGGCCAAAGATGACTTTTATCACAATATAAACATGAGGATGATGACAATGATATAAAAATTCAATTAAGTGAAAGCAAGGATAAATTTTAAAGATTTATAATTCAATTTATCCAGAGTTCAAGAATGTCCAAATTGTCAACATGATAACTACTTTGTGGAGTAAAATTCAAGAATAATATTCATGTATCAAAAATAATTTGGACAGAAAAGAAATCAATTTTTGTCGTGAATAGTATCTCGGGTAAATAGTACCCAAGTGAATAGTATACCGTGAATAGTACTTCGAGAATAGTATCCTATGAATAGTACCCCGACATGAAAAGATCAAAATTTAACAAGAATGTTCAGAAAAATATTCTTGTGAAACGGTACTAGACGAAGCGCAAATTTCAAAGATATTCTATTAATTTCAAAGAGTATATAAACAATACTTAACAAAATGAGTGTAGAATTAGAAATCTGAAACGAAATAATATTACTTACATACTACAGAGTATGAAAGAAAATATTATTTCTTACGAATATTGAACAAAAATAATATCCCTTACATTAAAAGGAGAGTATTTCTGACTGGTATGGCGGGGATATTCTTAAAAAAAATTCAACTGTTTTCTACACTTAAAGCTTCCTTAAACTCTAAAGAAATACACTCAATATTATAGAAGAAGAATTATCTGATTCTGGTGTGATTTTCATTTCTAAACTAAGCATCCTATTTATAGGAGAATGACAGACTATTATTTGAATAAAAATCACGGGTGAACAGGGTGATTCACGGGAGCCGAATCCTTTGACCGAATTTGTTTAAAAATTTTGATTTTACTAAACTGCACTATGCATTACTATGTTGCACTATGCAGTACTATGCATAATAAAATATTCTAATAAAACAAAAACTAATATATATATATATATATATATCTTCCACCACCACCACACACATCAGTCACCCACACACAAATACCATTACACACACACACACACACACACACACACACACACACACACACATATATATATATATATATATATATATATAAAACTTTCTACTAACGATTTTGAAAAATGAGTAAGTGGGGGTCCATGTAATAAGCAAAATTTATAACAAATACTTCATAAATACCCCTCTTTTTATCTCAATTTACTTGGCTTCACTAAACACATTTTTAATAACATTTATTTATCATTAATATTATAATTAACTATATTAACAACCAGATCATTCCCGGGAAATAGGGGACTTTCCGATAAGGATTTCTCATTATTAGCGCGCAATTAGGTGACCAAACCCCTTTCCTCGACAGAACGTTTTAGACATCGTCAGTAATGCAAATAATAATATGAATAACTTTATCGTCTCAATTATTAATTTAATAATATAAAATATTATGCAGATGATACTGTGACAATAATTGAATCAATAATTTAAGATACTATGCAGCAATTACTGTGTCAATAATTGAGTAAAACTGAGCGACTTCTCACATAAGCATCAATAATCAAAGATACTGTACAATATCGTGTGCTACTATGCAACCACGCGTATTACTGTACTTTTAACACTGGGTATTTCAACAATTAACGGTAAAACTTGTCGTTATTTTTATAAAAAGTTATTTCTGTCATTTTCTAACTCCGACAGTAATTCCGTTGTGGGGTCCACAAATAATTGTGCCGTCGTACGAATATTTCCCGAGCAAACGAATATTTTATGACAACTTACTTACTTTAAAAACTTTATAAATATTACCCACAATTATAACATTATATAAAATCCACACCTTATTACTCAAAATGATATTTAAAGAAAATTAAATCTTTATTCATAAAAGTTGGGGTCTTACACACGGTGCCTCTTGTGGACGTGGCAGGGGTCGTGGTCGAGCATGTATGAATAAGGCACTTGTTGTATGTTATTATTGTCGTGGTCTTGGTCATTTTCAGTATGAATTTCCTAAGCAAAATAGGGACCCCAAGGATGGGAGGGAGACAAAGGTTCACTTTGCTGAAACTAGAGAAGAGATGTTCCTTATGGCATATATTGATGTCGACAAAGTAGCTAATGAGATTATATGGTTCCTGGATTTTGGGTGCAACAATCATATGTGTGGAAGGAGGGAGTTATTTTCCCAATTGGATGACATATTTCGAAAGTCAGTCAAGCTGGGCGACAATTCCAGTCTTCGTGTGATGGGCAAAGGCCATATTCTAATGATTGTCAATAATATTACCCAAGTCATCACAGGTATTTTATGTGCTTACTTTATGCAATAATCTTTTAAGTATTGGACAATTTTAGGAAAAGGGCTTAGCAATATTAATTAAAAACAACAAGTACAAAGTTTATCATCCAAATAGAGGGCTTATTATCGAAATAGCTATGTTACTCAATAGGATGTTCATTATCATAGCCACTATCAAACCAAAGGAACAACACTGCTTTCAAACTCTCTCTCTCAAAATTCAGATCATCTTTGGCACTGTCGTTATGGACACTTGAGTCTTGATGGACTTAAAACTCTTCATACCAAACAGATGGTACATGGATTGCCCCAATTGAAGACGTCCAATTTTTTTTGTGAAGATTGCATGATAAGTAAGCAACACAGAAGTCCGTTTCCTCAAAAAAGTACTTGCCGAGCATCTCAAATTCTATAGCTTGTTTGTGCCAATATCTGTGGGCCTATATCCCTTATTTCTAACAGCAACAAAAGCTATCTTTTGACATTTATCGATGAATTTAGTTGCAAAATCTGGGTATTTTTCTTGGCAAAAAAATCAGAGGCCTTTAAGTGTTTTAAACATTTTAAAGTAAAAATAGAAAAAACAACGAGTATTAGCATTTGTGGTTTACGCACAGATATGGGCAGTGAGTTTACATCCCAAGAATTCCATATGTTTTTTTAAACCAATGGGATTTGATGACAACTTACCGCGGCCTACACTCCTCAATAAAACGGAGTGGCAAAGCGAAAGAATCACACAATCATGAACATGGTTCGTATTATGTTGATTTGTAGACAAGTGCCAAAGAATTTCTGGCCCGAAGCAGTTAATTGGGCAGTACACATCCTAAATCGAAGTCTAACGCTTGTTGTACGTAGTAAGACAACCAAGGAAGCATGGAGTGGCATTATACCTTCAGTTAATCATTTTCGATTGTTTGGATGCCTCACCTATGTTCATATACCTGACAACAAACACACAAAATTAGATGACAAGAGCTAAAATTGTGTACTAATAGGAGTTAATGAAGAGTCCAAGGCATATGGCCTATTTGATCCTTTGTTAAACAAAATTATGATTAGCCATGATGTTATTTTTAATGAAGATGGAAGTTGGCCTTGAACATCAACCTATGCTGATATTATTGATATTTCCTTGGATTGGGGAGATCAATAAGTTACTGACTCTCTTAATCACAATCATAATGATCAACTTACAACTCCAGTAGCTGAAGATCAAGTTCCTAAAGCCTTTTTTGGTGTTGATGATACTATAGCACAACAGAACAACAGCGAAAATTCACCTGAGGAAGCTAATGATCCAGCACAATCCTAAACCTCTAATCTTTTAGAAAGACGCATTCGACATCCACCGATCTGGATGCAAGATTATGAGAGTGGTGAAGGACTCTCTGACACTGAAAAATAAGGTAACTTTGTTATGTATGTAGATGAAGATCCTCTTACTTTTTCTGATGCAATACACAATAGCAAATGGCGCTTGGCTATAAACTTTATGCAATTCGCGAAAATAATACATGGGAATTGACTGACTTGCCAAAAAGTAGAAAAGAAATTGGAGTAAAATGGGTGTACAAGACGAAACTCAACGAACATGGTGAAATCGACAAGTTTAAGCCCCGACTTGTAGCAAAGGGATACACTTAGCAATATGGAATTGACTATTCAAAAGTTTTTGCTCCTATTGCTCGTCTGGATACTATTCGACTTGTTCTTGTTATTACAGCTCAAAAAGCCATGCTGATGAGTGGGTTTTATACCCATTAATTGAGCGCATTTGAGCTTAATCTTTTGTAAGTTTTTAAGGGTTTGTGTCTATTCATGCATGTTTTATATTATTTTGTAAGAATTGGGACAAAATTTACTTGGACAGACGTTTGGGGTTGCTAGATTCGCATATTCGGCTTGCCATTTACATAGCAGTCACTTCAGAGCCAATTTCTGCATTTCTCCAGCCCTTATTTCGAACACCTCAAAGAATTAAAGTTGTAGATCTACGTCTCCTCTTTCCGGAACATCTTAAATCATTGAAATCGAAATTCAGACGAAGAAGTTATGGCCATTTTTCCAAAGGACGTCATAGCAGAAAATTTCCAAAAAAGGACCCCCACGAGGGAGAACATTATACATACAAAACCCCCGTCGGGGCAGCGACGCTGAGGCAAAAACAGAAACACCCTCCGCTGGGGCGGGCCTAGTTAGTAAAAAAACTCAGCCGGGGCGGGGGTGTCGGGAAGAAAAAGGAGTTTTTTTTTCAGAATTTGAGTTCAAGAATGATTGGTTCGAGTTGATTGATCAAGGACTTCCATGAGGATTAAAAGACTTACGAAGAGGCATATAAAAGGAGGAGAATCACTATGATTGAGAGGATTCCATTAGATTAAATTATAGTAGATTAGGATAAAACCCTAGTTCTTATTAGTTTGGAGATTGATGCAACTTGGAGACCATTGAAGACCAAGAACAGGAGCTTGAGAAAGATGGAGATTTGTTGACAACAGATTTATTATTTACTCTACTATTATTTTTGTCTTTCAATATTTATTCAATTGTGGATTCTTAGTTTTAATTCATTAATCATGAACTAAATCTTTTGTTTAAGATTACAATGGAGCTTATTGCATAGTTTATTTTTAGTATGTTTCTCTATTAATTATTGTGATTATTCTTGGATTGCCTATTATGGTTTGTGTTTATTGCTTAATTGCCTAGCTAACAATTACCGTGATAATTTATATGAACTCGAGAGATGGATTATAAATTTAGATCTGATCATAATAGCATGTGATTGTGTTTTCTGCATGGCGTTGGAATACATAATTTATGTCTAGGATAGAGATATACCTAACATCACATGTAATCTGATAGAAAACTTGTGCTTAAAATCCTTTTTAATTTTAATTCACATAGAGATATAGTGAATTAGTTAATTAGGGTGTTCTTCTTAATTCTATCATTCGTGGATTTAAGTTGATTTGAGTATGATGCATTGAGAGATGGTCATATTTATTTATGTGTTCTTGATTAACAATTCAGAATAGTGGGCATAATTGATAAGAAGTGTATTAATTTAAGTGAAGCAATAAGTGAAGTTGTGATTTTAAATCTCCATAATCTGATTTTTAATTAGTGTTAATTAAATAATTTAATTAATAACCTTAAATTGATTGTTTAAATAAAATTAGTTTGATTAAGAGTTAGTATTTGGTAATTTATATTAATAATTCTTCATGGAACAATACTCTACTTACACTTTATTACTTGTTGACCACGTATACTTGCGTGTTGTGCATAATTAAATTTTACCCAACAAGTTTTTGACGCCATTTTTGGGGAATTAGTTTCATATTTTTTTGGAAATATTAGCTTCAATCAAATTAGTCTTAATTTAAATTTTTTTTTATTACCTTCCTATTTTTCTCTCTTTTCAGGTACCATAGTTGTATGCAATTATCAAAGGTTATATTCGAGTATGACTCAACCAAGGGACACATGGATTGATGGACTCAATAGAATTTCTGCATTATCAGCACAACTAGAGATACTTTCGAGGAGGTTGGACGTTGTTGCAGCCCAACATATGCGAAGGATAGTGGTGGTTTATAATTTTTGTGCTGGTAATCATCCGAGTAATCAATGCACCTTCAGTTTTGGGTCAAGACAACATTGTGGTGACTACCTCAACAATTATGCATATGCCAATTATTATCAAGTTTGGGGGTATCACCCGGATTCTTCATGGAGCTACAATTATGAAGACCAATACTATGCTCCAAATCCAACATACATACCAGAATTCTCATGTCAACCTCCATTGCCACAAGAAGAAAAGTCAAATTTGGAGGAATTCCTATCGAAGCTTATAGCAAACCAAGAAGAGAGGATGCTGAGTCAAGAAATATCAAGCCATAATTTTTAGAACCAGATGGGACAACTCATCACTACTTCAACCCATGGTCCTCAATACATGGATTCCAAAACTGAGACAGATAATTCAAGGTTGGAGGAATTGTTGTCCAAGTTCGTAGCATCAAATGAGGAGAGGAGGATTAATCAAGAGATATCAATTCAACATCTGCAGAACCAAATGGATCAAATGTTCAAAGCCTTGAACAACTGTCCTAAAAAAAATTGGTGTTATGATGTGGATTTCGATATTGATGAAGTGCCTGAACTGAATATACAACTGGATGAGCCATAAGATGTTGAAAAAGAGGAGACACGTGGGAATAATGAAAACAAGGTTGATGAAGAACTAACCATGAGTATCAACGATGATGAGTTGATGTTATTAGTGCCCCAAGTGCCTTCTCTGCAAATGATCAAGGATCCAGTTAGATTTGCAAAACCATGCCTGCTAGGTAGTCATGTCATCGACAATGCTCCTTGAGACGTAAAAGGGAGTACAACTTCGAAGCCATGGTGCGATGAGCTGGAGAAGATAGAAGAAGAGACTGTTGTGTTTGACAAGCTTCAATGCCCCAATGCGATCACAGGCACAATGGAGAAAACACCTAGATGTTGGATGTTCTTAAATGGGATTTTATCTAAACAAAGTATGCTAGGTGACTTTAATTCGATAGCCATCACAAATGGGAACCTACCAAAAGTAACATTATTTTAAATGGATGGAGGGTTCCTCAATTATCGAAGAGGAATTGGATAGTACTGACCAGACAAAGTCAGGCTGAAAGATTGTAAATCAAGCGCTGACTGGGAGGCAACCCAGGAATTTTTATATTTATATGCGTTACTAGTTTATTTAGTAGATAGGAATCAAGTTGTTATATTTGCTTATTAAGTTCTCTTATAATCCAAAGTGCTATTCTAATACATGCTGTCTCTCTTCATTTCAGGTATTGGAGGTTCAATGGACAGGCAAAAGATTATGGAAAGGGAAGCAAATGCATAGAAATCGAGGAAAATTTTTCAGAACAGAGCATGCCCGGCCCAGCGGGCTTTCACGGTCAAAAATTTCCCGCCCCGGCAGGCTTAGCAGAACTGCAGTGATTAACAAAAAATCCCAATATCATTTGAACAAAGCCAATCCCTCTCCATCCTAACTTCGATTACCAATGTCCTACCATCGAATTCAGTCCCAAAAACTCGTTAAGCTTAGCTCCACCCACTCTCATCCATTCTCTTGACATTCGTTATTCTCCACCTAATTCATTAAGTTCTACACCCCACATGCATCCACACTTTCACACATCCTTTCTCGACTGAACTCAATACACCCAAATTACCTTGTTCTCTATAAGCTCTCACTCCTATTCTCTTATCGGACAAAGCCGCACACATATAACATGCTCATATTCAAGCAGTGGTTGTCCATCAACTTCACGAATTGCATGGATTTGTCATTGACTTTAGATCAATTTGAACGAACCTTAGCCGTTGATGGTTTATCCACCACCAGTCATCAATGATGCGGAGGTCGCGCACGATGCTTAATAAATCAAGGAAGTCCTTAACTCTTCAAATCATTTTATTTAAACAATGAGGACATTGTTCACTTTGAGTTTAGGGGTGGATCATATTGTATTACATAATTGTTTAGTTCACATACACTGCATTGGTTAGTATGTTTATTTTTGCATATTGTAGGCAAGTTTCATAAAAAAAATAAAAAATAAAAAAAATAAAAAATAAAAAAAATAAAAAAAAATATTTTCTTTTGTATTGAGTGTTTGCATATAGAATGTTGCATGAATCTAGGTAATGGATTGGTTTGAATTTAGCTTGGCCTATGATTAGATTGGTTTTGTTTGTTAACTTGAACAGTGTTGATAATTAATGATGAGTTCTAATTTTAATAATGATGATTATCTGAGCCTGTCTGAAACTTATGTAACCGGTTAACACATAAAGTTTAACTGTTTTAATCCACTTGGTTCAAGGGTTTCATAATTTTGTTTCTAGGGGAAAATCTTGGTTAAAATTTAAGGAAATTAGTGAACTGACAGTAAAGGTTAGAATGAAGTAAAAGCTTGAGTTTGGGAGAATCTATGGGGTATATATATATTACAAAAAAAAAATCTAGAAAAAGAAAAACAATTTAAAAAATTGAATAAACACCGTGGCATGCTTGTCTAGTTTTGTGGCCTTTGTTACTTGAGTAAGTAAGCCCGAGAGGATTGTCTTTACACCTAGCGCCCTAAGGTCTTAATAGCTTGGGAGTCGTTGGTCGAAAGCTCGTTAAGGTAGCATTAAAAAGCCTAAGGGATTAAGACATTGCACAACCATGAGAAAAATAAAAAAATGAATAAAACACAAGAAAGAGCAAAAATGCCCTCGTGATTGAATAAAAGTAGAAATAAATCATGTATTTACCCTTAGACTTGGTAATTGCTTAGTTTTAACCGGAGTTGTCATGTTCACAAAAATAATTAAATTGGAACTGAAAATTTCCTTTTAAGAAGTTTATTATGTGATTATCTTAAACTGTGGTTGGTTAGAATGGTTAACAAGCACACACACACAACATGGGTGATGACAGGTTTGGATTGACTAACTGGTTAGAGTTATGGACTTTAACTTGATTAGATATATTGTTTGAGTATCACTGATATCTTTGAGGCCTGATGTTATATATCATACTGATTTATTATTGGGTTTGTAGGTATATTAGGAAGTAGATCATGCATATGCATTCATGTAGTTGAGTTAGGTTGTTTATTTTTAGTTCTTTTGTGTTTTTGCTTAAGGACAAGCAAAGGTTTAAGTTTGGGGTATTTGATGAGTGGATTTTATACCCATTAATTGAGTGCATTTGAGCTTAATCTTTCGAAAGTTTTTAAGGGTTTGTGTCTATTCATGCATGTTTTATGTTGTTTTGTAGGAATTGGGACAAAAGTTACTTGGATCGACGTTTGGGGTTGCTAGATTCGCATTTTCGGCTTGTCATTTACATAGCAGCCACTTCAGAGCCAATTTCATCATTTCTTCAGCCCTTATTTCGAAACACTCAAAGAATGAAAGTTGTAGATCTACGTCTCCTCTTTCCGAAACATCTTGAATCATCAAAATCGGAGTTCAAAAAAAGAAGTTATGACTATTTTCTCAAAGGACGTCAGAGCAGAAAATTTTTAAAAAAGGACCCCCGCAGGGGCGAACATTATACATACAAAACCCCCGCCGGGGTGGGGGTACTGAGGCAAAAATAGAAACACCCCCTGCCGGGGCGGGCCTAGTTAGTAAAAAACCCTCGCCAGGAAGAAAAAAGAGTTTTTTTTTTCAGAATTTGAGTTCAAGAAGGATTGGTTCGAGCTAATTGATCAAGGACTTCCATGAGGATTAAAAGACTTATGAAGAGGCATATAAAAGGAGGAGAATCACCATGACTGAGAGGATTTCATTAGATTAGATTATAGTAGATTAGGACAAAACCCTAGTTCTTATTAGTTTGGAGATTGATGCAACTTGGACACCATTGAAGATCAAGAGCAGGAGCTTAAGGAAGATGGATATTTGCTGACAACAGATTTATTCTTCACTTTACTCTTATTTTTGTCTTTCAATGTTTATTCAATTGTGGATTCTAGATTTTAATTCATTAATCATGAACTAAACTTTTTGTTTAAGATTACAATGGAGCTTATTACATAGTTTATTTTTAGTATGCTTCTATATTAATTATTGTGATTATTCTTGGAATTTCTATTATGGTTTGTGTTTATTGCTTAATTGCCTAACTAACAATTACCGTGATAATTTATATGAACTCGAGAGATGGATTATAGATTTAGATCTGATCATAATAGCATGTGATTGTGTTTTCTGCATTGTGTTGGAATACATAATTTATATCTAGGATAGAGATATACCTAACATCGAATGTAATCTGATAGAAAACTTGTGCTTAAAATCCTTTTTAATTTAATTCACATAGAGATATAGTGAATTAGTTAATTAGGGTGTTCTTCTTAATTCTATCATTCGTGGATTTAAGTTGATTTGAGTATGATGCATTGAGAGATGGTCATATTTATTTATGTGTTCTTGATTAACAATTCAGAATAGTGGGCATAATTGATAAGAAGTGTATTAATTTAAGTGAAGCAATAAGTGAAGTTGTGATTTTAAATCTCCATAATCTGATTTTTAATTAGTGGTAATTAAATAATTTAATTAATAACCTTAAATTGATTGTTTAAATAAAATTAGTTTGATTAAGAGTTAGTATTTAGTAATTTGTATTAATAATTCCTCGTAGGAACGATACTCTACTTACACTTTATTACTTGTTGACCACGTATACTTGCATGTTGTGCGTAATTAGATTTTACCCAACACTGACCCTAATAGCAATTAGAAGATAAATTAGTGTTACTTCATAGAGATCTTAATGAGGAAGTATACATTGCATAACCACCTGGTTACGAGTTCAAAGGGGATGAACATAAAGTGTATCGACTTCGAAAGGCACTATATGAGCTTAAACAAGCTCCTCGAGATTGGTACAGCCGAATAGAAGCCTATTTCGTGAGAGAAGGCTTCACGAAGTATCCTTATGAACCCACTTTATTTCTTAAGAACTCCTCTATCGGTAAGATCTTGATTGTGTGTCTCTATGGGGACAATCTTTTATTTATTGAGAATGATGAATCTTTGTTCACTTCTTTTAAACAGTCTATGTGACAACCCCAAAATAGGTCCATTCCACCCAACCCATTCTGAGTCGTCAAATACATGGTACAGAAAATAACTACAACTTTATTACAACAATTGTCGTGCAAAATACAACAACACATATGTTGTGAGTTTGGATACAAATATATACCAAATGTGACACATGTCCCAACCGTGGACAACACCTCACAGTGGCACCTTACATAAAGGTATAGTCAAAAATTGTTTTAGAAATGATAATCTTTGGGAAGTGCTCAAGGAAACCTTCGTACATGGGAGACCATGCATCTAGGTTATGATAGATATCATATGGCCACAGAATTATCCTTGGTTGACCCAATAGACCCCAAAGAAAAACGAGAAGATTACTATCATATTCTTCCCAATGGTGAGTCTTCTCTTGACATATCATTATCTCTACTGTCTCTAATTGAGAATTATACTTCAAACAAACACCAAGATTATATAGGTAGTGCTCGTATATATACTCAGCAAGTGGATGAGCACATCCCTGTCTTATGATGACACGAGGTTGTATGTCGTTAGACATCTTGTATGATAGTGGCAAACCACCCTTCCAACGTTGGGTACACCTTACCCTATTGAATTCACCAAATATAACTACTAAATGAACTTTTCTATACTGCTTCGGGAGAACATCCACAGCTAGAGACCACCGTTCTATTTCCCCGTTACCCTCGCTCGACCCAGCTACACTCTTATTACCTGAAAGGAATTGTGAAGCAAAAGGGTGAGCACAACTAGCTCAGTAAAGAATATCATGACTAAAGATAATTAAATTATCAATAGCCTTCATCAACAATAAATCAGAGATTTAGAACATATGGTAAATGATAAAAATTTCAACCATAGTTGCAGCGGAACGAGCAATCCATTAGAAGAGTCAAATAGACTATAAAGTCTATTATCTTCTCCATGTTAAAAATCCACCAACAATATTTTATCCATGTAACATCACTCAACAGTTCCTTTCCACAATCATATGAATAACTCATAATCATAATTGTGACTATAAATTTTTCTTCGCACCCAGGACGAAGAATATTTTCATCACCTGTCTTTACCTGAAACATCAAAGATCATGGTTATACCAAATCACAGTTCCTGTTTATAATCATACTAACAAATCCATCTTTGCACTACGGGCCAAAGATATTCATCAACAAACCATCTTTGCACTACGGGCCAAAGATATTCAACAACAGTTCATCTTTGCACTACAGGCCAAAGATATTCATCAACAGGCCATCTTTGCACTACATGCCAAAGATATTCATCAACAATTCATATTTGCACTACAGGCCAAATATATTCATATCTCAAAGAAATATATAATCATTTCAGAATTTATATAAACAATAATTATAACCATGTTGATCAATTCACCTTTGCACTTAAGCTTAAGATATTCAATTATAAATTCAATGGTCATGATCATACCAGTCACAATTCAACTTTGCACTACAGGCCAAAGAGAACCCTAGTCATGATCATACCAATAATCTACCCATCTTTACACTCCAGTGAAAGAGAATTTCAACATCAGGGTTATAAAAATGTTATATATGATGATAAAAATAATATGATCAACATATAGTTTTAATCTCAAGAGTAATATTCGTAACTCATGAATAGTAAATCGTAAATAGTAACTCATGAATAGTAACCCCGACACAAAAGATAGAAATTCCACAATAAAATCCATACCAATATTTCGGTATAATGATATTGAAAGAATAACATTACTTAAATTTATAAACAATTTATTTTAATTGTTTACACTTTACTAATTAATGCATTTAATCATCATAAAATGCCAACTCTTACAATTTCATCATCAATAACCAAAACCCTCATCAAAAATCTGCATATACCTCATATAGGATTCTCAAGCCATAAAATCCTATTTTCCAATTTTCTTTCTTCACAAAACATATTTAATTCATTTACTCATAACTAGACCATTTTCATGAAAAATACCAAATCAGTTCCAAAAATATTTCTTTTCTGGGATTTAGCATAATATAGTCCCATAGTGAACATATATTTTTCTCAGAATTTTTAAAAGTCATTTACTATTTTTCATATGGCCAAAACAGCCGAATATTTAGACATTTATCAAAAATTGTACTTTTGTCCAAAAATTCTGAAATTTACAGAGTATACTTCTATCATATACATGTACTCCCAATAAAAATTTCATCAATTTTGGAGTTAACCACAAGGAATTATAAGCTGTTACTTTTAAAATAGTCTTTTCTCATAAAATTCATAACTCTCAATCTATACATCCAAAAATCACCATTTTTGGACACAATCAAGAAAACTCATCAAAATATCATTTCAAATTTTTCCAGAATTTTTGAAGGTCAGAAAAATTACGAAACTGGAAAATATAACAACCCTTAAAATTCCTTACTATCCCTTACCTCAAAAGAGCAGTACTTCTGACTGGATATCGGATATGATGCTGAAGAAAACTTGCACTGATGAATAGCAACTCACCAAGTATCTAAAAACTCACAAAATATGCTTCATAATATAGAGAGAGAAAGCTTATGTTTCTGGTGTGATTTTCAATTCTAACTTAGCCCTCTATTTATAGGAAAATTTTGGTAGGTTTGACCTGCAACCTGATGGCTTTACCTGCTACTATTCCCACCCACCACATTTGAAATATAATTCAGCACATTTCTTCACCAACCACAAGTGGGGCCCACCAATTCTAGAATTTTCCACCAAAAATGATTTATAACCTGATTTCTGAATCAGCCACCTCTTAAAATTCATAACAAATCATACGTTCATTTTTAACGGTTCAAAATTTGTGGACATATACTCAACTTATATATGTATAACATATCCAAAAATTACCACGATCCAACGGTCGGATTAAAAATTATAACCCCCGCAAAATATCTCAAAAACCCTAATTTGATTTTAATACCTCCATTCCGACAAAAATACTGATAAAAACCTCAACATTAACTCCTTCATTTTTAACCACAAAAATATATCCCTCATTTATATCCACATAAAATAAATATTTCCTTATCATATGAATCAATAATTAATTATTCACAAATAATATTACAGAATCACATTTATGACAACCAGGCCGTTCCCAGGAAAGAGGGGGCTTTCCAATAAGAATTTCTCCTTACTGGCGCGCAATTAGATGACCAAACCTCTCCTTAGACAGAACTTTCTAGACATTGCCAATAATGTTATCTAATAATATTATTCAAATAATATGAATTATTGATCTGATAATAGAAAATACTGTGCAGCAACAATTATTGAAACAACAATAATATAAAATATCAACGCAGCAATTATTGAATCAATAAAATAAAATATTGAACAGTAATTACTGTAACAATTATTGAGTAGTGCCTTCTTACGTAAGAATCAATAATTTCAAAAATACTGTGCAATACCGTGTGCTACTGTGCAATAACGCGTATTACTGTATTTTAACCACCGGGTATTCCAACAGTGTTAACGGTAACAACTACGCCGTTATTTGTAAAAACTCAAATTTGTCGTTTTCTTCACCCGACAGTTATTCGTTATGGGGCCCACAAATAGCTGCGCCGTCGTACGAATATTCCCCGACAGAAAGAATATTCCACGACCAAACGAATATTCCCCGACAACAATGATTATTTTATAACCACTTGCTTATTTTGAAAAAAAAATTCATATTTCACCCATAACTTTAAAATTTTATCAATTTAACCATTTACTGAATAGTAATTATAAGAAAAATTGAATACTTTTATTTCATAAAATTCGGGGTCTTACAATCTCCCCTCCTTATGAAATTTCGTCCCCGAAATTTACGTACCTGGTATTTCAAAGAGTTGAGAATACCTTGCTTTCATTTCAGATTCCATCTTCCCTGTCATCATGATTTCTCCATTGCTCATCTCCTGTATTTCAGATATCTTTCTAGAATACAGCTTCAAAACAAGGGTTAATTTAACAAATTAACATATCACATAATATCTCGATATTATGACTGACCAACAAATAAGCTTAGGTAGGACACACTAGCGAAGGATTTACTCATCTCTCCCCTCCTAGTTATATTCCCCGATCTCCGCCAGAGATCATATCCCTAAGCTCTGATACCACCTGTGACAACCCCAAAATAGGTCCATTCCACCCAACCCATTCTGAGTCGTCAAATACATGGTACAGAAAATAACTACAACTTTATTACAACAATTGTCGTGCAAAATACAACAACACATATGCTGTGAGTTTGGATACAAATATATACCAAATGTGACTCATGTTCCAACCGTGGACATCACCTCACAATAACACCTTACATAAAGGTATAGTCAAAAACTGTTTTAGAAATTAGAATCTTTGGGAAGTGCTCAAGGAAACCTTCGTACATGGGAGGCCACGCGTCTAGGTTATGATAGATATCATATGGCCACAGAATTATCCTTGGTTGACCCAATAGACCCCAAAGAAAAACGAGAAGATTACTATCATATTCTTCCCAATGGTGAGTCTTCTCTTGACTTATCATTATCTCCACTGTCTCTAATTGAGAATTATACTTCAAACAAACACCAAGATTATATAGGTAGTGCTCGTATATATACTCAGCAAGTGGATGAGCACATCCCTGTCTTATGATGACACGAGGTTGTATGTCGTTAGACATCTTGTATGATAGTGGCAAACCACCCTTCCAACGTTGGGTACACCTTACCCTATTGAATTCACCAAATATAACTACTAAATGAACTTTTCTATACTGCTTCGGGAGAACATCCACAGCTAGAGACCACCGTTCTATTCCCCGTTAACCTCGCTCGACCCAGCTACACTCTTATTACCTGAAAGGAATTGTGAAGCAAAAGGGTGAGCACAACTAGCTCAGTAAAGAATATCATGACTAAAGATAATTAAATTATCAATAGCCTTCATCAACAATAAATCAGAGATTTAGAACATATGGTAAATGATAAAAATTTCAACCATAGTTGCAGCGGAACGAGCAATCCATTAGAAGAGTCAAATAGACTATAAAGTCTATTATCTTCTCCATGTTAAAAATCCACCAACAATATTTTATCCATGTAACATCACTCAACAGTTCCTTTCCACAATCATATGAATAACTCATAATCATAATTGTGACTATAAATTTTTCTTCGCACCCAGGACGAAGAATATTTTCATCACCTGTCTTTACCTGAAACATCAAAGATCATGGTTATACCAAATCACAGTTCCTGTTTATAATCATACTAACAAATCCATCTTTGCACTACGGGCCAAAGATATTCATCAACAAACCATCTTTGCACTACGGGCCAAAGATATTCAACAACAGTTCATCTTTGCACTACAGGCCAAAGATATTCATCAACAGGCCATCTTTGCACTACATGCCAAAGATATTCATCAACAATTCATATTTGCACTACAGGCCAAATATATTCATATCTCAAAGAAATATATAATCATTTCAGAATTTATATAAACAATAATTATAACCATGTTGATCAATTCACCTTTGCACTTAAGCTTAAGATATTCAATTATAAATTCAATGGTCATGATCATACCAGTCACAATTCAACTTTGCACTACAGGCCAAAGAGAACCCTAGTCATGATCATACCAATAATCTACCCATCTTTACACTCCAGTGAAAGAGAATTTCAACATCAGGGTTATAAAAATGTTATATATGATGATAAAAATAATATGATCAACATATAGTTTTAATCTCAAGAGTAATATTCGTAACTCATGAATAGTAAATCGTAAATAGTAACTCATGAATAGTAACCCCGACACAAAAGATAGAAATTCCACAATAAAATCCATACCAATATTTCGGTATAATGATATTGAAAGAATAACATTACTTAAATTTATAAACAATTTATTTTAATTGTTTACACTTTACTAATTAATGCATTTAATCATCATAAAATGCCAACTCTTACAATTTCATCATCAATAACCAAAACCCTCATCAAAAATCTGCATATACCTCATATAGGATTCTCAAGCCATAAAATCCTATTTTCCAATTTTCTTTCTTCACAAAACATATTTAATTCATTTACTCATAACTAGACCATTTTCATGAAAAATACCAAATCAGTTCCAAAAATATTTCTTTTCTGGGATTTAGCATAATATAGTCCCATAGTGAACATATATTTTTCTCAGAATTTTTAAAAGTCATTTACTATTTTTCATATGGCCAAAATAGCCGAATATTTAGACATTTATCAAAAATTGTACTTTTGTCCAAAAATTCTGAAATTTACAGAGTATACTTCTATCATATACATGTACTCCCAATAAAAATTTCATCAATTTTGGAGTTAACCACAAGGAATTATAAGCTGTTACTTTTAAAATAGTCTTTTCTCATAAAATTCATAACTCTCAATCTATACATCCAAAAATCACCATTTTTGGACACAATCAAGAAAACTCATCAAAATATCATTTCAAATTTTTCCAGAATTTTTGAAGATCAGAAAAATTACGAAACTGAAAATATAACAACCCTTAAAATTCCTTACTATCCCTTACCTCAAAAGAGCAGTACTTCTGACTGGATATCGGATATGATGCTGAAGAAAACTTGCACTGATGAATAGCAACTCACCAAGTATCTAAAAACTCACAAAATATGCTTCATAATATAGAGAGAGAAAGCTTATGTTTCTGGTGTGATTTTCAATTCTAACTTAGCCCTCTATTTATAGGAAAATTTTGGTAGGTTTGACCTGCAACCTGATGGCTTTACCTGCTACTATTCCCACCCACCACATTTGAAATATAATTCAGCACATTTCTTCACCAACCACAAGTGGGGCCCACCAATTCTAGAATTTTCCACCAAAATGATTTATAACCTGATTTCCGAATCAGCCACCTCTTAAAATTCATAACAAATCATACGTTCATTTTTAACGGTTCAAAATTTGTGGACATATACTCAACTTATATATGTATAACATATCCAAAAATTACCACGATCCAACGGTCGGATTAAAAATTATAACCCCCGCAAAATATCTCAAAAACCCTAATTTTTAATACCTCCATTCCGACAAAAATACTGATAAAAACCTCAACATTAACTCCTTCATTTTTAACCACAAAAATATATCCCTCATTTATATCCACATAAAATAAATATTTCCTTATCATATGAATCAATAATTAATTATTCACAAATAATATTACAGAATCACATTTATGACAACCAGGCCGTTCCCAGGAAAGAGGGGGCTTTCCAATAAGAATTTCTCCTTACTGGCGCGCAATTAGATGACCAAACCTCTCCTTAGACAGAACTTTCTAGACATTGCCAATAATGTTATCTAATAATATTATTCAAATAATATGAATTATTGATCTGATAATAGAAAATACTGTGCAGCAACAATTATTGAAACAACAATAATATAAAATATCAACGCAGCAATTATTGAATCAATAAAATAAAATATTGAACAGTAATTACTGTAACAATTATTGAGTAGTGCCTTCTTACGTAAGAATCAATAATTTCAAAAATACTGTGCAATACCGTGTGCTACTGTGCAATAACGCGTATTACTGTATTTTAACCACCGGGTATTCCAACAGTGTTAACGGTAACAACTACGCCGTTATTTGTAAAAACTCAAATTTGTCGTTTTCTTCACCCGACAGTTATTCGTTATGGGGCCCACAAATAGCTGCGCCGTCGTACGAATATTCCCCGACAGAAAGAATATTCCACGACCAAACGAATATTCCCCGACAACAATGATTATTTTATAACCACTTGCTTATTTTGAAAAAAAATTCATATTTCACCCATAACTTTAAAATTTTATCAATTTAACCATTTACTGAATAGTAATTATAAGAAAAATTGAATACTTTTATTTCATAAAATTCGGGGTCTTACAATCTCCCCTCCTTATGAAATTTCGTCCCCGAAATTTACGTACCTGGTATTTCAAAGAGTTGAGAATACCTTGCTTTCATTTCAGATTCCATCTTCCCTGTCATCATGATTTCTCCATTGCTCATCTCCTGTATTTCAGATATCATTCTAGAATACAGCTTCAAAACAAGGGTTAATTTAACAAATTAACATATCACATAATATCTCGATATTATGACTGACCAACAAATAAGCTTAGGTAGGACACACTAGCGAAGGATTTACTCATCTCTCCCCTCCTAGTTATATTCCCCGATCTCCGCCAGAGATCATATCCCTAAGCTCTGATACCACCTGTGACAACCCCAAAATAGGTCCATTCCACCCAACCCATTCTGAGTCGTCAAATACATGGTACAGAAAATAACTACAACTTTATTACAACAATTGTCGTGCAAAATACAACAACACATATGTTGTGAGTTTGGATACAAATATATACCAAATGTGACACATGTCCCAACCGTGGACATCACCTCACAATAACACCTTACATAAAGGTATAGTCAAAAACTGTTTTAGAAATTAGAATCTTTGGGAAGTGCTCAAGGAAACCTTCGTACATGGGAGGCCATGCGTCTAGGTTATGATAGATATCATATGGCCACAGAATTATCCTTGGTTGACCCAATAGACCCCAAAGAAAAACGAGAAGATTACTATCATATTCTTCCCAATGGTGAGTCTTCTCTTGACTTATCATTATCTCTACTGTCTCTAATTGAGAATTATACTTCAAACAAACACCAAGATTATATAGGTAGTGCTCGTATATATACTCAGCAAGTGGATGAGCACATCCCTGTCTTATGATGACACGAGGTTGTATGTCGTTAGACATCTTGTATGATAGTGGCAAACCACCCTTCCAACGTTGGGTACACCTTACCCTATTGATTCACCAAATATAACTACTAAATGAACTTTTCTATACTGCTTCGGGAGAACATCCACAGCTAGAGACCACCGTTCTATTTCCCCGTTACCCTCGCTCGACCCAGCTACACTCTTATTACCTGAAAGGAATTGTGAAGCAAAAGGGTGAGCACAACTAGCTCAGTAAAGAATATCATGACTAAAGATAATTAAATTATCAATAGCCTTCATCAACAATAAATCAGAGATTTAGAACATATGGTAAATGATAAAAATTTCAACCATAGTTGCAGCGGAACGAGCAATCCATTAGAAGAGTCAAATAGACTATAAAGTCTATTATCTTCTCCATGTTAAAAATCCACCAACAATATTTTATCCATGTAACATCACTCAACAGTTCCTTTCCACAATCATATGAATAACTCATAATCATAATTGTGACTATAAATTTTTCTTCGCACCCAGGACGAAGAATATTTTCATCACCTGTCTTTACCTGAAACATCAAAGATCATGGTTATACCAAATCACAGTTCCTGTTTATAATCATACTAACAAATCCATCTTTGCACTACGGGCCAAAGATATTCATCAACAAACCATCTTTGCACTACGGGCCAAAGATATTCAACAACAGTTCATCTTTGCACTACAGGCCAAAGATATTCATCAACAGGCCATCTTTGCACTACATGCCAAAGATATTCATCAACAATTCATATTTGCACTACAGGCCAAATATATTCATATCTCAAAGAAATATATAATCATTTCAGAATTTATATAAACAATAATTATAACCATGTTGATCAATTCACCTTTGCACTTAAGCTTAAGATATTCAATTATAAATTCAATGGTCATGATCATACCAGTCACAATTCAACTTTGCACTACAGGCCAAAGAGAACCCTAGTCATGATCATACCAATAATCTACCCATCTTTACACTCCAGTGAAAGAGAATTTCAACATCAGGGTTATAAAAATGTTATATATGATGATAAAAATAATATGATCAACATATAGTTTTAATCTCAAGAGTAATATTCGTAACTCATGAATAGTAAATCGTAAATAGTAACTCATGAATAGTAACCCCGACACAAAAGATAGAAATTCCACAATAAAATCCATACCAATATTTCGGTATAATGATATTGAAAGAATAACATTACTTAAATTTATAAACAATTTATTTTAATTGTTTACACTTTACTAATTAATGCATTTAATCATCATAAAATGCCAACTCTTACAATTTCATCATCAATAACCAAAACCCTCATCAAAAATCTGCATATACCTCATATAGGATTCTCAAGCCATAAAATCCTATTTTTCAATTTTCTTTCTTCACAAAACATATTTAATTCATTTACTCATAACTAGACCATTTTCATGAAAAATACCAAATCAGTTCCAAAAATATTTCTTTTCTGGGATTTAGCATAATATAGTCCCATAGTGAACATATATTTTTCTCAGAATTTTTAAAAGTCATTTACTATTTTTCATATGGCCAAAACAGCCGAATATTTAGACATTTATCAAAAATTGTACTTTTGTCCAAAAATTCTGAAATTTACAGAGTATACTTCTATCATATACATGTACTCCCAATAAAAATTTCATCAATTTTGGAGTTAACCACAAGGAATTATAAGCTGTTACTTTTAAAATAGTCTTTTCTCATAAAATTCATAACTCTCAATCTATACATCCAAAAATCACCATTTTTGGACACAATCAAGAAAACTCATCAAAATATCATTTCAAATTTTTCCAGAATTTTTGAAGGTCAGAAAAATTACGAAACTGAAAATATAACAACCCTTAAAATTCCTTACTATCCCTTACCTCAAAAGAGCAGTACTTCTGACTGGATATCGGATATGATGCTGAAGGAAACTTGCACTGATGAATAGCAACTCACCAAGTATCTAAAAACTCACAAAATATGCTTCATAATATAGAGAGAGAAAGCTTATGTTTCTGGTGTGATTTTCAATTCTAACTTAGCCCTCTATTTATAGGAAAATTTTGGTAGGTTTGACCTGCAACCTGATGGCTTTACCTGCTACTATTCCCACCCACCACATTTGAAATATAATTCAGCACATTTCTTCACCAACCACAAGTGGGGCCCACCAATTCTAGAATTTTCCACCAAAAATGATTTATAACCTGATTTCCGAATCAGCCACCTCTTAAAATTCATAACAAATCATACGTTCATTTTTAACGGTTCAAAATTTGTGGACATATACTCAACTTATATATGTATAACATATCCAAAAATTACCACGATCCAACGGTCGGATTAAAAATTATAACCCCCGCAAAATATCTCAAAAACCCTAATTTGATTTTCAATACCTCCATTCCGACAAAAATACAGATAAAACACCTCAACATTAACTCCTTCATTTTTAACCACAAAAATATATCTCTCATTTATATCCACATAAAATAAATATTTCCTTATCATATGAATCAATAATTAATTATTCACAAATAATATTACAGAATCACATTTATGACAACCAGGTCGTTCCCAGGAAAGAGGGGGCTTTCCAATAAGAATTTCTCCTTACTGGCGCGCAATTAGATGACCAAACCTCTCCTTAGACAGAACTTTCTAGACATTGACAATAATGTTATCTAATAATATTATTCAAATAATATGAATTATTGATCTGATAATAGAAAATACTGTGCAGCAACAATTATTGAAACAACAATAATATAAAATATCAACGCAGCAATTATTGAATCAATAAAATAAAATATCGAACAGTAATTACTGTAACAATTATTGAGTAGTGCCTTCTTACGTAAGAATCAATAATTTCAAAAATACTGTGCAATACCGTGTGCTACTGTGCAATAACGCGTATTACTGTATTTTAACCACCGGGTATTCCAACAGTGTTAACGGTAACAACTACACCGTTATTTGTAAAAACTCAAATTTGTCGTTTTCCTTCACCCGACAGTTATTCGTTATGGGGCCCACAAATAGCTGCGCCGTCGTACGAATATTCCCCGATAGAAAAAAATATTCCACGACCAAACGAATATTCCCCGTCAACAATGATTATTTTATAACCACTTGCTTATTTTGAAAAAAAAATTCATATTTCACCCATAACTTTAAAATTTTATCAATTTAACCATTTACTGAATAGTAATTATAAGAAAAATTGAATACTTTTATTTCATAAAATTCGGGGTCTTACAGTCTATGATGCAAGAATTTGACATGAGTGATTTGGGAAAAATGAGGTATTTTCTTGGGTTAGAAATCTTGCAACAGGACAATGAAATTTTTCTCTGTCAACAAAAATATGGTCGTGATATTCTAGAGAGATTTTAAATGGTTGATTGCAATTCAGTGCACAATCCCATTATTCTAGGCACAAAGTTGATGAAAGATCCTATGGGAGAGGCAGTGGAGGATATTCTTTGCAAACAACTAGTGAGTAGTCTGATGTATTTAACCTCCACTAGGCCATATTTGCTTTTTGTGATTACACTACAAGAAAAAGTCTTACTTCCGAATGAATTAGGTTCGACGAACTGTCTTCAGTAGGAAATAAGTTATTTTCGACGAACTATTATGTCGAACATAATTCCGTCAGATATAGTTTATTTTCGAGGGAAATTCGTCGAAATTATAAGGCCTCATCTGGCGCCAAGTTTCCCACCAGCGCGAAACTTAAGTTCGACGAAACTATGGTTATTTCCGAGGGACTTTTCGTCGAGGATAACATATTTTCGAGGGACGTATTTTCGACGGACATTCCGTCGGAACTATCTTATAAAACCTAATCTATTCATCTTATCCAGGCGCCTCTCATATTCTCTCACTCTCATATATCTTCTGTAAGACCCCAAATTTTATGAAATAAAAGTATTCAATTTTTCTATTTAGTAAATGGTTAAATTGATAAAAAGTTAAAGTTAAGGGTGATATATGAATATTTTTCAAAATAAGCAAGTATTTATAAAATATTTATTTTATCGGAGAATATTCGTTTGGTCGTGGAATATTCTTTCTGTCGGGGAATATTCGTACGACGGCGCAGCTATTTGTGGGCCCCATAACGGAAAACGGTCGAATGAAGAAAACGACAAAAATTGAGTTTTTATAATTAACGGCGTAGTTGTTACCGTTAACACTGTTGGAATACCGGTGGTTAAAATACAGTAATACGCGTTATTGCACAGTAGCACACGGTATTGCATAGTATTTTTGAAATTATTGATTCTTACGTAAGAAGGCACTACTCAATAATTGTTACAGTAATTACTGTTCAATATTTTATTTTATTGATTCAATAATTGCAACGTTGAAATTTTGTATTATTGTTGTTCAATAATTGTTGCTGCACAGTATTTTCTATTATCAGATCAATAATTCATATTATTTGAATAATATTATTAGATAGCATTATTGGCAATGTCTAGAAAGTTCTGTCTAAGGAGAGGTTTGGTCATCTAATTGTGCGCCAGTAAGGAGAAATCCTTATTGGAAAGCCCCCTCTTTCCTGGGAACGGCCTGGTTGTCATAAATGTGATTCTGTAATATTATTTGTGAATAATTAATTATTGATTCATATGATAAGAAAATATTTATTTTATGTGGATATAAATGAGGGATATATTTTTGTTGTTAAAAATGAAGGAGTTAATATTGAGGTTTTTATCAGTATTTTTGTCGGAATGGAGGTATTAAAAATTAGGATTTTTGAGATATTTTGCAGGGGTTATAATTTTTAATCCGACCGTTGGATCGTGGTAATTTTTGGATATGTTATACATATATAAGTTGAGTATATGTCCATAAATTTTGAACCGTTAAAAATGAACGTATGATTTATTATGAATTTTACAAGATGACTGGTTCAGAAATTGTGGAATTTTCGGAGTTAATCATTTTGGTGGAAAATTCTAGAATTGGTGGGCTCCACTTGTGGTTGGTGAAGAAATGTGCTGAATTATATTTTAAATGTGGTGGGTGGGAATAGTAGCAGGTAAAGCCATCAGGTTGCAGGTCAAACCTACCAAAATTTTCCTATAAATAGAGGGCTAAGTTAGAATTGAAAATCACACCAGAAACATAAGTTTTCTCTCTTTCTCTCTCTATATTATGAAGCATATTTTGTGAGTTTTTAGATACTTGGTGAGTTGCTATTCATCAGTGCAAGTTTTCTTCAGCATCATATCCGATATCCAGTCAGAAGTACTGCTCTTTTGAGGTAAGGGATAGTAAGGGATAGTAAGGGATAGTAAGGGATATTAAGGGATTTTAAGGGTTGTTATGATTTTCAATTTCGTAATTTTTCTGATCTTCAAAAATTCTGGAAAAATTTGAAATGCTATTTTGATGAGTTTTCTTGATTGTGTCCAAAAATGGTGATTTTTGGATGTATAGATTGAGAGTTATGAATTTTATGAGAAAAGACTATTTTAAAAGTAACAGCTTATAATTCCTTGTGGTTAACTCCAAAATTGATGAAATTTTTATTGGGAGTACATGTATATGATAGAAGTATACTCTATAAATTTCAGAATTTTTAGACAAAAGTACAATTTTTGATAAATGTCTAAATATTCGGCTATTTTGGCCATATGAAAAATAGTAAATGACTTTTAAAAATTCTGAGAAAAATATATGTTCACTATGGGACTATATTATGCTAAATCCCAGAAAAGAAATATTTTTGGAACTGATTTGGTATTTTTCATGAAAATGGTCTAGCTATGAGTAAATGAATTAAATATGTTTTGTGAAGAAAGAAAATTGGAAAATAGGATTTTATGGCTTGAGAATCCTATATGAGGTATATGCAGATTTTTGATGAGGGTTTTGGCTATTGATGATGAAATCTTAAGAGTTGACATTTTATGATGATTAAATGCATTAATTAGTAAAGTGTAAACAATTTAAATAAATTGTTTATAAGCTTAAGAAATGTTATTCTTTCAATATCATTATACCAAAATATTGGTATAGATTTTATTGTGGAATTTCTACCTTTTTGAGTCGAGGTTACTATTCACGAGTTACTATTCACGAGTTACTATTCACGACAAAATTGGTTTCTTTTTCTAACCAAATTATAGTTGATTTATGAATATTACTCTTGAGATTAAATCTATATGTTGATTATATTATTTTTATTATCATATATAATATTTTTATAACCCTGATGTTGAAATTCTCTTTCACTAGAGTGTAAAGATGGGTAGATTATTGGTATGATCATGACTAGGGTTCTCTTTGGCCTGTAGTGCAAAGCTGAATTGTGACTGGTATGATCATGACCATTGAATTTATAATTGAATATCTTAAGCTTAAGTGCAAAGGTGAATTGATCAACATGGTTATAATTATTATTTATATAAATTCTGAAATGATTATATATTTCTTTGAGATATTAATATATTTGGCATGTAGTGCAAATATGAACTGTTGATGAATATATTTGACCTGTAGTGCAAATATGAACTGTTGAGGAATATCTTTGGCCTGTAGTGTAAAGATGAATTGTTGATGAATATCTTTGGCCGTAGTGCAAAGATGAATTATTGATGAATATCTTTGGCCTGTAGTGCAAAGATGAACTGTTGTTGAATATCTTTGGCCTGTAGTGCAAAGATGGTCTGTTGATGAATATCTTTGGCCTGTAGTGCAAAGATGAACTGTTGTTGAATATCTTTGGTCGTAGTGCAAAGATGGATTTATTAGTATGATTATGAACAGGAACTGTGATTTGGTATAACCATGATCTTTGATGTTTCAGGTAAAGACATGTGATGAAAATATTCTTCGTCCTGGGTGCGAAGAAAAATTTAGAATCACAATTATGATTATGAGTTATTCATATGATTGTGGAAAGGAACTGTTGATTGATGTTACAGGGATAAAACATTGTTGATGGATTTTTAACATGGAGAAGATAATAGACTTTATAGTCTATTTGACTCTTCTAATGGATTGCTCGTTCCGCTGCAACTATGGTTGAAATTTTTATCATTTACCATATGTTCTAAATCTCTGATTTATTATTGATGAAGGCTACTGATAATTTAATTATCTTTAGTCATGATATTCTTTACTGGGCTAGTTGTGCTCACCCTTTTGCTTCACAATTCCTTTCAGGTAATAAGAGTGTAGCTGGGTCGAGCGAGGGTAACGGGGAAATAGAACAGTGGTCTCTAGCTGTGGATGTTCTCCCGAAGCAGTATAGAAAAGTTCATTTAGTAGTTATATTTGGTGAATCCAATAGGGTAAGGTGTACCCAACGTTGGAAGGGTGGTTTGCCACTATCATACAAGATGTCTAACGACATACAACCTCGTGTCATCATAAGACATGGATGTGCTCATCCACTTGCTGAGTATATATACGAGCACTACCTATATAATCTTGGTGTTTGTTTAAAGTATAATTCTCAATTAGAGACAGTAGAGATAATGATATGTCAAGAGAAGACTCACCATTGGGAAGAATATGATAGTAATCTTCTCGTTTTTCTTTGGGGTCTATTGGGTCAACCAAGGATAATTCTGTGGCCATATGATATCTATCATAACCTAGACGCGTGGCCTCCCATGTACGAAGGTTTCCTTGAGCACTTCCCAAAGATTCTAATTTCTAAAACAGTTTTTGATTATACCTTTATGTAAGGTGTCATTGTGAGGTGATGTCCACGGTTGAAACATGAGTCACATTTGATATATATTTGTATCCAAACTCACAGCATATGTGTTGTTGTATTTTGCACGACAATTGTTGTAATAAAGTTGTAGTTGTTTTCTGTACCATGTATTTGACGACTCAGAATGGGTTGGCTGGAATGGACCTATTTTGGGGTTGTCACATCTTCTATCAGTCTCTCCTCTCTCACTCTCTCACTCTCTCACTCTCTCACTCTCTCACTCTTTCCTCTCTCACTCTCATCTCCGGCGCCCACCTGCCACCCACCACCACCTCCAGCCACCGACCAACGGTCACCTCAAGCCACCGACCACCGGCGCACTTTCAGTTCTCTGTCTTCCACCGCCAGCCACTAACCACCACCTCCAGTTGCCACCCACCACCACCTCCAGCCACCGACCACCACCACCACCATCTCAGTTCTCTGTCTTCCTCTTGTTGCCACCAACCACCACCTCCAACTGCCACCCACCACCACCTCCAGCCGCCGACCACCACCACCACCACACGCCGGACAGTTTATTAGCTCCAAAAGGTATGAGTTCAAATATTATTTCAATTTGATGATGACGTACATAATCAGTAGATTGAATAATTTTGTATTGTATGTATATATTGATTTGAGGCTGAAAATTGGTAGAGTTTTTGATTTGGTATTGGTTTAGTTTGTTATTGTCAATTAAAATTGGAAATTATGTTTAAATTCCTTAATTGGTTACTGTGTGTGCATCAATTTAGCTTTGTCAATTGGATTTGAGGCTGAAAATCGGTAGGGCTAAAAATTTGTTATATATTTGACTGAAAATTGGATTTAAGGCTAAAATTTGGTATATATTTGGAAAGTGTAATTCATTTTGATTGAGAATGGATAATTCTACAGTATATATTGTTTGCATTATTTATATATTTTAATTAGTTTCCAATCTTGAATTTAACTGATATTAGGACTGTTTTTAATTTTGATTTATTTGCTATTTCTGACGGAATTTTTGACAGAAATTCTGTCAGAATTATTCATTTGCAAGATTTGTGGGCCCTGCATGTATTGTATTAGTAATTAGTTTTCCAATATTAAAATATAAACTAAGTAGCATTTACTTAGTTTCTTACTATTAAAAAACCAAAATAAAATAAATTTAATTTAATTTAGTTTATTAAATAAAATAAATTTAAAAAATTAGACAATATAATATAATACAAAATAAAGTAAAATAAAATAAAATAATAAATTAAATTGAATTGAATAAAATAAAACAAATTTGATTTAATTTAATAAATAAATTAAATTAAATATAAAATATTTAAAAATATATAATATAATACAAATAAAATACAATTCAATAAAAACTAAAATAAAATTAAATAAAATTAAATAAATTAAATTAAATTAAATTAAAATAATTTAAATTTAATAAAATAATTTAAAATTTATATAATATAATACAAAATAAAATAAAATGAATTACAATAATAAATTAAATTAAAATAAAATAATTAATAAATTAAATTAATAAAATATATTAAAGCTTATATAACATAATACAAAATAAAATAAAAATTAATAATAAATTTAATCCGCTTTAATAAAATAAATAAAATAAAATAAAATGATTTAATTTAATTTAATTTAATAAATAAATAAACCAATTATATACTATAATATAATATAATACAAAATAAAATAAAATAAAATATAGTAATAAACTAAGTAGCATTTGCTTAATTGGGATGCAATTAAAAGAAACTGAATAAGAATGTATTCGATTAAATAAAATAATATACTTTGGAACTTAATTAGAAACCCGTTTAACAAGTAGGAGTGGATGTCGAACAACATAGTCTCTTAGTCGGTACATGGTCATCCTACTACACTTCATCTCCAAGCTGCTAAACGTGTGTTAAGGTATGTTAAATGCACTCTTTCATTTGATGTGTTTTATTGTCAGGAAGGGAACCACCAGCTTGTGGGACTTTCCGACAATGATCATGCAGGAGATGTAGAAGATTGCAAGAGCCCTTCCGGCTTTCTATTTTTATCCAGTTCACAAGCAACCTATTATCATACTGTCGCCAACAAAAGCAGAATTTGTCGCAGCAGCTTCTTGCACTTGCCAGGCTATATGGTTACGAAAGATGTTAGAGCAGCTTGATCAAGCTCAAAGTAACACTACTATGATTTATTGCGATAATAGCTCAATAATCAAGCTTTCTCACAATCCTGTTATGCATGGTTGAAGTAAACACATTGATGTTCTTAGAGATTTTACACAAGATGGGATAATTAAGGGAGGGAATGTTGTGGTAGACTTAGTCTTGTTCCTGTTGAATAAGCCCTATTACTTAGGAAAATTGGACCTGTTCGTTTGCTCTATTCTTTTGCTTAGTGGGATGCATTATTTTAGCTTTATATTCAGCATTCTGTTATTGTAAGTCTATATATGGCCCCTTTCCATTCAATAATATATCATCTTGCTTTGCATAAGTCTTTCAGTATCTACAAAAACCCTAAACTTAAATTTCAAAATAAAAGGTTAGACATGATTTCATGGTGTTTTTAGGACGGAGAGAGAAATAGTGATAATTATATAGATCTTAATTTCACACAATTTAATTTTAAAACTTAAATCAAATGACTACAAAGCAAAATTACACAAACCTAGCTATTAGAAGAAAGAGAGATGGAGGATTCTCACAAGAAAAATCAATTTGAACAAAAGAAAGAAAACTAAATCAACCATCGACGATTGTTATTGTCGCCGAGCGAGAAGAGAGAGGGTTGAGATCGTATATCTAGAGACGAGGATAGGATTGAGATCGTAGACCGATAAACAAAATGAACAGGATATTATGGTCATTTTAAAAAAAGAGTGAGGTTAATTTTTTCTAGAAAAATTTAGTTCCAAATGATTGGGATTATAATATTAGGTAAAACATAGTATTAAATAATCTCGCATCTTAAGTTATTTTATAATCCCAGAACTAATAGTCCCAAACTCAAATTGAAAAATAAAAAAGACACTTGAGATTAATAGTCATATTTCAAGTGTAATCCTTACAAACAAACATAGCCTAAGAGATAAAATAAAATTAATTAAGGTGGGATCATTCTTAAATATAAAAAATAAATTAAAATGAGATCATTCTTAATTCATGTTTATTTCATGTAGACACATAATTCGGTATTTACTATAAATATAAATTTGTCGACTTATGTGGCAAGACTTTTTTCACAAAAAAGGGCAAATGAAGTTAAAAACTAACAAATTTCACATTTTTTATGTTCTTAATACACAATTAATTTATTTTATTCCATTATAAATCATAAACTCAAGAGAATAACACTCTCCAAATGTGCTTGTTCGTCCATTTTTTTCCTTATCCTTGTCGTGACAAGTTTTTGTGAAAGAACTTCGATTAAAAGGAAAAAAAAGGCGTTCAAAGATCTCTTTGGGCCTAACCTAAACACTCTAAGATCATTTTTCAAACCTACTCCGGTAAAATCTTGTTTTTTCCTTATAGAGGATTTGATGCTCTTTGTAAACTGGTTGGTCTTCCTTACTGTAATCTAAAGTTCTTACCACATGTTTACCACTCCTCATTGGGTTGGGCTAGTCATTTATGGCCTAGTTGGGTTCTCATCTTTATATTAGATTCTTTTGTCTTTTCGTGATTACTTGTTTGTTTTATTTTTAAGGATTAATTACATATATTAGTACATTTTTGAAAATAATTACAAAAATCATACATCCATAAAATAATTATAAAAATACTACACTTCATCATTTTTATTTACAATACTAATACAATTAAAAGTCCTTAAATTAAGAGATTAATATTAATGGTCTGACATGGCAAATTAGTTTCCATCTTTTTGAAACATTCCCTTCTCGTTCGGTCTCTCTCTCTCTCTCCGCCCTTACTACTTCTCTCTCTCCGTCATTACTACTTCTCTCTCTTCTCTCGAAGCCACTCGTCATCCTCCTCTTCCGCTGCCGCCGCAACACCACAGTCTCTCAACTCTAACAGAAAATTGACGTTAATCCTCTCAAAGGAACTAGAGATTTCCTTCCAGACGAGATTTGCCTCCGCAGTTGGCTTTTTCACAACTTCAAAGAATTTTTAGGAAGATTTGTACCAGATTTTGATTAGTTCGATTGTCGTTGTACCATCCTTCTGAATTGTGTTTTATACTTTGGTTTTTGCTGGATATCCATAACTATTTGTTATGGTTAGTGAGTCTATAATGTTTATTGGAACTTATGTAAATGGGATTACATATTTAATTATATTACCAGTGATTTGATATTGTTTGTTGGTTCATATTTGTTACTTTTAAGTTGTGTTTGATACGTTGTTTGAAAGGTGCAGTTGGTAACCAAACATGCATAGAAGGGTAACCATTTTATTTTTTGGTAGTAACCAAATAGTTACAAGCTTATATCAAGACATATATCAAGTGTTAAATGTACATGTGAGAGTATACATGGATTGCCTAAACTGGGTTGGATATACAAGTTATTTCTCTTTTGGTTACCATTAAAACTTATTCTGGTTACTTTCATATAACTATTTGGTTACTTCTTTATTATGTTTTGGTTACTGTTATCTTATGGTTTGGCTACTATTATTGTGCCCTCAATGTGAGATTTTGGTTACTTTTATTTTTTATTCTGGTTAATATGTAATTGTTTAGTATATATGTGTGACGAACGAGATTTTTGTAAATTAATTTTAATATTTATTGAATTAAATAAATATTTTCGATGATTTAATTATTAGATTAAATAATTAATTCATGCAATTGTGATAGATTAATTTAATTATATGTGTTACATTTATTAATTTAATGTGGAGAATTTTATTATTCAAAATATGTAATTATGTGAGCTTATTGTATTAAAAGAAATACTTAATAAGCCTAATGTTATTTTAATTAATTTATTAATTAGAGAGTTAATAATTTGACATTATTTATTAATGAGAAATTTATGTATGTGACTATGTGAATTAATGAGAAATTATTATATTTTATTTAAAATAAATTAAATAAGATATTGATTTATTTTATAAAGGAGTGTAACATTAATTAAACTATATGATAAAGCTTTATTAAATTAAATAGTTTTTGAAATCTATTCTAACTAGCCAAACGGAGCCCTTATGGGAGTTGGGAGCAGTTAACCTTTGATGGGTAACTTACCTCCATAACGCGAGTAAGTCTTCTCCTTTATTAGCATACGTCTTTTTCTTTTCTTTCATTCTTCTAAGTCTAACAAAGGAAATAAGCCGAGAAAATTAAGAGTTCACAGAGAGAAATTATGAGTGTGTAATCAACAGGTATTTGTGAAAGGATCATCAGCAATCATATCTTCTAATCTAAGCTTTGGGTAATTTCTCCAAACCCAAATTCTTCTTTTACGTCATTAAGTTTTCATAGAAAAATGGCTTTCAAGTTTTCTGTAAATCTCTGTAATTGGGAAAGGATATGATTATAAGTTTATATATGTGTTAAATGTTATCAAATTGTATTTGATGATATATATATATATATATATATATATATATATATATATAAATATATATATATATTATGTAGACCATATCATCAGTATCATAAAACATGTCGTTATATGATGACTTGTTATTTCAAAATTTACAGAGTTTGGGTTATGGCCATATGGCCTTATATGTGATTTTAGTATGTCAAACATAAACGTTTTCGTAAAATTTACACTCTTATTTTATTATACATGTTATTACGAAGAGACCAAAGTTTAAATGGTTGGATTTGGCCTTATAACGAATCTGTAGTATTAATTTTCATGGTTTTTGTTCAAAACCTTCAAGAACACAAAGAACAGTAAAATTTATATATTTTAATTCTGTGATTATATGTTTTAATGGGTTAAAATCATTCTATAATTGTTGGGTAATGATTATATATGAATTATAACATGTGGGTATGTGTAATTTGGTGAAATTAGTGTTTAAGAAGTGTTGATTTTGCTGAATTCTGTGTTCTTCGCAAACTAGAAATTCAGAGTCTGTGGTTTCGCGTCGCGGCGCCAACTCCCAGTTCATTTCTCGCACCGCAGCGCCAAGTACCAGGCCGCAGCGCCATGGCGCCGCAGCGCCAAGACCCAGTACAAAAGTGGCGCCGCAGCGCCACTTAGCAGAATGTCCAGAAAATATTTTTTTTAAATGTTCAAGTCTAGCAATGTGTTAGTAACTTATAGTAATTAACATAAAAACTTGTTAGACATATAATGAGGTGTTAAAATAAATTCTTAACACGTCCATAACACAATTACGTGTAAATTGAATGATCGAATGCATAGTTAGCATATTGTTCGTGAAATCTAATTTTTGACAATAAGTGTAGTAATTGACTAAGTATAGTCATAAATTCGAGTTTAGACAAAGAAATGATCATTGATGATTAGTTAAGTTATAATTAACTGGTATTGTGAATATAGTTAAGTTATAATTAATTGGTATTGTGAATATGAATGGTATGTAGGATTAAATTCAAAGAACGTGCTTAGTTAAAGTGTAATCTACGCACGAGGCAAGTTTCCTAACCCTACTTGTTATCATTATATAAGTTGATTAATTCACCTTTCTACATTGAACAAGTCCTCATTATTATTGATTAAGTTTGTTTTGTATATTAAAGTTTATAAATCTTTCAAGCATGATGCTGTTATACAATATTTATTCCATTGTATACCTTTTGAAATTCTATTCAAGTTAAGTTATCAATTATTGTTAAACCTTGTTAGATTAGCGAACCCTTATCCATTCGACTAGTCCATAGTTGATGAGCGTTCTAAATTTCAGAACCCTTGATGAATTATCCAAACCAAACTTCCTTTGGTGCAGACTCGAATGTCAAACTGAGATGAATAACCCTGTATGGGGGATTATTTACGCTTTAGCGTTAAGATATTGTGCACAGTATAGTACTAAGGGCTGATCCCCCTAAGTACGAAAAGAAAGGTCCATAGTCTTATGACTGTTAAAGGCTTTAAGTATAACCCTTGACAACCTAGGACATAGTTCAAGGTCTTATGACCCTCAGAAATTCCTTTTGATTCTAATTATTCATTCTTGATTCAAAAGTTGAGCTTTTATATATTCGAAGTTATTATTTTTCTCGCATGTTATTATTCATTGTTATATTGTTATACTTGTGGGCAATCGTGCTCACTCTTGCGTAATAATAACATTGCAGTTAATAACGAAAGAGTAGACGAACCTTCCACTAGTAAAGGCAAAGGCAAGCTTAGCAAATAATGAAGATTGATTATTTATGTGGTTATGTAATGATAATTAGAATTGATGTTACTTAAGACTTATTTGTTTATGTTTCCGCACAGATGATTTAAGGTTAGAGTAACCTGAGATTTATTTATTATGCAGTTGATGTAACCCCATAAAGGGAGATTTATTATTATTTCTATCTATTGCATGGTTTGCATTTATTTATGGGTAGATAGATGGATGATGTTTGTACAGTGAACACCAAATCCTGTGAAAATGGAAGTACTGAATTTTGGGGTGTCACAATATGGATTGCCTAAACTGGATTTTATTACATGATGTTTCTGTTTTGTTTACCATTAAAATCTGTTCTTGTTACTATCATATAATTATGTGGTTACTGTTATATTATGTTACATTATGGTTAATGTTATTAGTAACCAGATAGTTACAAACTTGTATCAGGACAAACATCAAGTGTTAAATGTACATGTGAGTGTCTTATTTATATAACTGATGTATACTTATAAATTACACACTCATAAAAATTATCTAGAAATTGTACAATTGATATTTAAATCTGCATATAGAGGTAACCATTTTATTTTTTGTGAGTAACCATAAAATTGGTTCAGAACAGTATCCATCAGTTAAAATGTTATGTTGGTATCCAAACCTACATTTATGGTAACCATTTTTGTTTTTATTATTAACTAGATAATTATAAGTTTGTATCAGGACTGTTATAAAGTGTTAAATGTATATGTTTTTTTTATTTATACCATGTCATCATGATGGAATAAGAAACTCCAATTAAGAGTTCCCGTTTATATATATGATGGTCACTTATAGATCTCATATTAAAATAAAAATAGTTTGAGAGGTGCAGTTGTTATCCAAACTTGCATATAAGGGTAACCATTTTAGTTGTTGTTAGTAACCAAATAATTAAAAACTTATATTAGAACAGTTATCAAGTGCTTAATGTACATGTGAGGGTTCCCATTTATCTAGTTGAAGGATACTTTTAAATTACATAGTTATAAAAGTTATTTAGAAATGGTCCAGTTGGTAATTAAATATGAATATAGAGGTAACCATTTTATTTTAGATAGGTAACCAAATTTACATAAAAATATTTCAGATCAGTTACCAATTATTCAATGTATATGTTTACTTTATATTGACAACTCATGATAGAATCAAAAATCAAAATATTAAACAATAACAATTTTGGCTACTGTACACCATCAAAAATGTTACCAACCATGTGGTTAATGGTTACTAACAGTAAACAATTATATATTCCTGTATTTACACTCTTTTTGTTTATGTTCCGTTGAAATAAAGCACAACTGAAATCATCTTCATTGTCTGACAACTGAATAAATATTGTAAAGTAACCAAATCAATATTAGACAGTAACCAAACTACATAATCTTAGTAACTAGAACATAAATCACATTTTTACATGCAATTTTAAAGGCCTAAATGATGAAATTTGACCAAAAAACCATGCAGTTCACGAGCGAAGTTGTGACTTTTGATTGTTGACCCGTTTCCAATGAAATTAAGCTCCGAAAACGGCAAAATTCGACACTCTACATGTGACGCCCCCAAAATAGGTATACAACACCCATTCTGAGTCGCCAAATACATGGTACAGAAAGCAAACTATAACTTTAATAATACAATTGTCGTGCAAAATACGACAACACATACTGTGAGTTTAAATACAAATATTGTCTTCTGGACAATATCCACACTCAAATAAATCCTCATTATAATTATTCAAACACTATTTTACAGAAATAGTAAGGACTGCTAAAACATCTTTCTAGAACCATCACTCAATACCCCGACTAGATCCTGCTATGTTCTCACCTCTTGAGAAGAAAAATGGAACAAAAAGGAAAAGGGTGAGCTCAACTAGCCCAGTAAAGAATATTATGACTAAGATAATATACAACAAATTATCGTTAGTCTTCAACAGGGAAAATCTGATAGAATATAATCGACAACAAGTTTTAGATCAACAACTGCAGCGGAAACAGCAAACCATTAGAAGAGTCAAGTAGAGAAAGAATTCTACTATCTTCTAAGATTTAAAAGTTCATCATCAATATTTTATCCCTGTAACATCAATTAATAATCATCTTTATCCAAATATTCATCTTTGCACTACAGGCCAAAGATATTCATTTGTATCACCTGTCAGACATGTTCATCTCAACACCTGTTCATCTTTGCACTACAGGCCAAAGATATTCATCAAGTAATCATACATCTTTGCACTACAGGTCAAAGATATTCAGTAATATCATCATTTAGGACTGAGGATGATGAAAAATATTTTAAAGAGAATGAATCCAGTGAGATAGAAGGACAAATATTAGGGACTCGTATAACAGTTTATCCAAGATCAAAAATACTTCATAATAATCAATTGTGAAGCAGAATTCAAAAATAAAGATCAAAACATGGATACAATCAAAGATAGTAACCATAATAGATATCTTGGACAAAAAGAAAAAATTTTATTTTTCGGTGAATAGTGCCGTATTCGTGAATAGTGTCGTATACGTGAATAGTAACGTATACGTGAATAGTAACTCCGACACAAAAAGTTCTAAATTTGATAAAAAGTTCATATCAATATTTCAACATAATGATATTGAAGAAAATAATATTATTAAGAAGAAAATAATATCCCTTACCCCAAAATATCAGTACTTCTGGTCGGAATACCGGTATAAGGCTGAAAGAAACTTGCTCTGATGAACAGAAACTCTCAAAGTATCTAAATACTCACAAAATACACTCAATAATCTAGAGAGAGAAAGAGAGAAAACTTATTTCTGGTGTGATTTTCAATTCTAACTTAGCCCTCTATTTATAGGAAAATGTTAGCACGCCGAAGCAGACTTAACCTGCAACCTGATGGCTTTACCTTCTACTATTCCCACCCACCACATTTGAATAAAAATCTCTGCACATTTCTTCACCAACCAAGAGTGGGGCCCACCAATTCTAGAATTTTCCACCAAAATGATTAACTCCGAAAATTCAATAATTTTTGAACCAGTCATCTCGTAAAATTCATAATAAATCATACGTTCATTTTTAACGGTTTAAAATTTGTGGACATATACTCAACTTATATATGTATAACATATCCAAAAATTATCACGATCCAACGGTCGGATTAAAAATTATAACCCCCGTAAAATATCTCAAAAATCCTGATTTTTAATACCTCCATTCCGATAAAAATACTGATAAAAACCTCAACATTAACTCCTTCATTTTTAACCACAAAAATATATCCCTCATTTATATCCACATAAAATAAATATTTCATTATCATATGAATCAATAATTAATTATTCACAAATAATATTACAGAATCACATTTATGACAACCAGGCCGTTCCCAGGAAAGAGGGGGCTTTCCAATAAGGATTTCTCCTTACTGGCGCGCAATTAGATGACCAAACCTCTCCTTAGACAGAATTTTCTAGACATTGCCAATAATGTTATCTAATAATATTATTCAAATAATATGAATTATTGATCTGATAAAGGAAAATACTGTGCAACAACAATTATTGAAACAACAATAATATAAAATATCAACGCAGTAATTATTGAATCAATAAAATAAAATATTGAACAATAACTACTGTAACAATTATTGAGTAGTGCCTTCTTACGTAAGAATCAATAATTGGTGCAATACCGTGTGCTACTGTATTTTAACCACCGGGTATTCCAACAGTATTAACGGTAACAACTACGCCGTTATTTATAAATAACTTATACTTGTCGTTTTTTTCATCCAATCGTTTTCCGTTATGGGGCCCACACAAGGCTGCGCCGTCGTACGAATATTCCCCGACAGCAAGAATATTCAACGACCAAACGAATATTCTCCGACAAAATGAATATTTTATAACCACTTGCTTATTTTGCAAAATTTGCACATTTCACCCATAACCAAAGTATTATATTAAATTAACCCCTTATTATTCACAATAATATTTAGAGAAAATTTAATTTTATTCATTAATAAGTTGGGGTCTTACACCACACTTGACAAAAATTACCAAATTACCACTGGATCAAATCTTTCCATAATCTATCAAATCTTTCCATAAATTGGATCAAATCTATCAAATCTTTCTATAAACTGACACACATACTCTTCAATTGCATCAGTTTGTTACCAACTAAAGACTAACAGTTGTATGAAGTTAACCAATGTAGTCAATAAGTTACCATCAATATAAAACAAACCAGTATAAAATATACTAATATTATACAGTAATCATAACAACATTATACAGTAACCAAATTTAGATTAGACAGCAACCAACATATTTCTATTTAGTAACCAGAATATAAACACATTTTTCATTGCATTTTATCGTAAAAAATAACCAGTATAATGTGTTTGTTACTAACTAAAGACTAACAGTTGTATGAAGGTAACCAATGTAGCTAATAAGTAACCATGAATATAAAAAATATTAGTACAAGTGTACATTAATATTATTCAGCAACCAAATAAATATTATACAGTAACCAATTAAATAATATACAGCAACCAATATATATAATCAAATTAACAGTTGTATGAAGGAAACCAATATAGTCAATAAATAACCACCAATATAAAAGAAATAATTATAAAATACAATAACATTATACAGTAACCAAATAAACACCTTACAGTATCTAAATACATATTAGACAATAACCAAGATATATGTAATTAGTTGTGAAGATTATAAAAAACATTTTAACATTTATTTTACAACCAAAACAATCAGTAATGACTTTGTTACAAATTAAAGACTAACAGATGTATGAAGGTAACCAATGTAGTTAATCAGTAACCATCAATATAAAAAAAATCAGTATAAAACACATTAATATTATGCAGTAACCATGGTAATATTACACAGTAACCAAGTCAGCATTATATACTAACCAAATCCAGATTAGACAGTAACCAACATATATTTACTTATTATCCATAACATAAAATATATTTTTTTCATGTATTTTACAGTAAAAACAAACAATATAAAAAATATCAATATGTACTTAAAAATCCAACAGTTGCAGGAAGGTAACCAATGTATTTAATAAGTAACCATCAATATAAAAAATATCAGTAGAACATGTACTTAAAGATTCAACAGTTGCAGGAAGGTAACCAATGTATTTAATAAGTAACCATCAATATAAAAAATATCAGTAGAATATACATTTAAAGTATACAACAACCAAATAAACATTATACAGTAACCAAATCAATAATAAACAGTAACCAATTTATATGTACTTAGTAACCAGAATATAAAACATATTTTTACATGCATTTTGTAATCAAAACAGTCAGTATATTGACTTTGTGACCAATTAAAGAGTGAAAAACTTAAGAAAGGTAACCAATATACGAGTATATAGTAACCATGGGGTAACTATATGCATATAAACTTTAAACTCAAATACCTCAGTATACAAATCTGTAACGAAACAATCAATAATCAACAATCAAAGTTGTTACAGAGGCTGGTTACTTATCTTGAAGTTGCTGTTGATCTTGAAGTTGCTGTTGATCTTATCCAATATTATCCGATCTCAGAGTTGCATCGCCGTTGGAGAATTCGTCTTCTCCGATATGTCGTTGCTATGTTTTTTCTGATCTCAAAGTTGCCTATTTTTTTTATTAGCGTGAATTTAGGATCGGTTAGTTAGAAATATGAAAGTCGGTAACTGACGTGTAGGGAGTTAATGCTCCGTAACTTTAGCAACGTATTATTGTGTTGCGTTATTTTTATAATTATTTTTATGGATGTTTTATTTTTGTAAATACTTTATAACTGTTGTATATTAGTGTCAAGGACCCTTTTTTTAATGGTACGTGCCTAAATTGAGATTGAAAAAATAATACTCCCTCCGTCTCTAATTATTTGATATTTCAGAGGTGGACACAAGAATTAAGATAATGATTGGAAAGTATTAAATATAATACTCAATCGTCTATAATACTCTTAAATCTTTTGTTGGGATAAGGAGAGTTTTGTTGGGATAAGAAGAGAGAAAGGGTTTAAAGTATAAAAAAATAGGTAGAGTAATGAAGGGTAATTTTGAAAAAATTATAATTAATTCTCTTAGATTTGAACAAACGTCAAATAATTATGGACAAATAAAAAATTCTAAAACGTCAAATAATTAGAGACGGAGGGAGTATATATTGTGAATATTTAGATTGATATTTTGATTGTTAATTATGTGAATATGTATTATTGGTAATTATTTTCAAGAGATATATAATAAATGAGACCCTTCTATAATTTCTATCCATCCTATGTATTAATAAATTTTGTAATTGTAATTGAACGTAAATTTATCGTAATATATAACAGAACTCATTAAGATATATATCCTTTTTTTAAGACCGTTGATAATTTTAGAGCAATATTTATGTTGACAGAATAAATATATATATTTAACCATACTTTTATATTTATTTATACGATATTTTAAGCTTAGCGAGACTGAATGTACTGAGAACATTGATATGATATTATCACCCACCAATAATATTTCATTGGATTCTATTATATCTGTAGATGTGAGGTTTCTCTCCTCTTAAATGCCTCAAGGAATAAGAAATCAGAAATGACAGATAATAGACAACAACAAAATAAGTACCAGGCAGGCTCTAGTAGTGGGGCTACCTGGTATAGAATTAAGGTTGTAAAAAAGTTAAATAGTTCAGATTCGACTAAAAAAAATATAAACGAGACTCGAATTTATTAATAATATGATTCAAATTTAAGCATAAAAATAGTTTGAATAAAAAAATGAGTAGAATTTAAATAAAGTTATACTCGACTCGTTTAAGATTCAAACTACTCGATTGATACAGATTCAATTAGATACTCGATACATTCTCTTATAATATATATAAAATTAAATCAAATTAGGATAATTAATTATTATTATGTTTTATTTTTAATTTTAATTGTGATTTTATATTTGTAAAGTGTAATAGTAAATATATTTTTTCATTTCTAAGTAAAATAGCAAATTCAATTTATTTATATTTAATATAAAACTAGTTATTATATGGAGACTCGAATTCGAGCTTGAATTTGAAGCTCGCGAGTAGTTTGAATATAATTCGATCCGAGACGGATCAAATTCGAGTAATAAATATTCGAGTCGAGTCAAATCGAGTCGAATCTGAGTAAAATTTTTCAAATACAATTCGAATTCGAGTATGAATTTAACATTTTATGTCGAATTCGAATAGCTCTTTATTCACTTCGATTCGACTCGTTCACACCTTTATATAGAATTCACACTTTTTAATAAATTATAGAGGGAAATATTAACAAGAACAATAAAAAGTGAGGGTGCTATTTTTACGTGAGTTTTTTATATTTTTACATGATTCATTTTCAGATGAATGTGACTCTCATTTTTTTCTCATGTGAGAAAGAATTATTTGAAAATATAAAAAATACATAAAAAATATTAATTTCCTAAAAGGTTGATGGTCCATGACCTATTTATAGGATCAACAACCAATATATAAAAATTCATTAGCATGTATCCACATGCTAAAACACAGTGTGGGTGATAGTAAACTTTAGGAAGCTTATATTTCTACATATATTTTTGATATTTTTCACATGATTCTTCTTTACATGAGCATACAGTGAATCTCACATTCATATGAGAAGAAATAATATAAAAATATTAAAAATATATGTGAAAATACTATTATCCTAAATTTTATGATGATATGTTTTTATTAATAGATTCTCTTCCTCCTTTAAAAGCAACCAATTCTACACTTTCCACTAATATATTGGGAATTTAGAATCAACTACTTGGTTCCCACTTAAAAATGCCCATGATACTACTAGGAACTTACTCAATAATGAACAATGGAACTCAATTTGAGTATTAGGACTATGTTTGTTTACAAGAATTATATTTGAAATAAGAATATTTATTTTAAATTTATGTTTATTTACAAGAATTATACTTGAGATATGATTATAAATCTCAATTGTCTTATTTGTTTTCAAATTTAAACGTGAACTATTAGTCTAGGGTTTATAAAATGGCTTAATAGTTTTGGGATTATAATCCTATGATTAATAATCCCATGTATTATAATCCTTGCAAATAAACATAATCCAAGTGTCTTGTTTGTTTTCAAATTTTAATTTTGAACTATTAGTCTATGTATTATAAAATGGTTTTATAGTCTTGGGATTATAATTATAATCTTATCTCGGATTATAATCCTTGTAAACAAACATAGCCTAAAAGCTAAAAAGCTTTTGCAAAATACTGAAGTTAACAACTTTCTTCTAAATTTTATTTTTTGGGCACAAATATCACTCATAAAATTTTAATTGTATCTTATATTTTTGTAACAATGTATTTTTTTGGTTAATTATTGGACTCCAGGCCAGAGCCGGCCCTGGGCCAGGACTACAGCCCAGGGCCCAAAGCTGAGGGGGCCCCACATTTTTTTAAAATTATGTATATATGTGTATAAAAAAATAAAAAACAAAACAAAAGAAATTGCCGCCTGTACCTCTTAATGAAAAGGAAAGTTAATCAATCCAATCAGTATTTATATACTCAATCTCAAGAAGAAACGTACCGAGTAAGAAAGTCTCATATTAATTATAAAATATAATATAAAACAAATCAATAAATATGTGAAATCAAAATAGACTCTTAGCCACAAACAGAAGGAAAAACCCTTCGACCCTCTCAATTCATAACATAACACAAGCAATTTTTTTTTTCCAGTGATTCTCTTCTTCTCCAACAAAGTTGAAAAATAAATCATCCACCAGCTAGACCAGTGCCTTTCTTTGAAGGTAATTTTTTTTAAAGATACATATAGAATCTAGATATATAAATTTTACAAATTGTAATATATATCTTTGTTAACTTTTTCTTATTTATTATTTGATTCAACAGAAAACTTGGTTGGGATTCTTGTTCTTCGTTTTTCAATGCAATGTTTACAATTCGGAATATTCTTTTTCCTTCGTTTGGGGTTTTGTCCCATTGAATTTTCCCCAAACAAGTTTTTTAATGAGATCCCAAAATGTTCTTCCTTATCTTTTATAAATTTTTATAATTTTAATAAAATTAATTAGTTAATAATTTATTTATTTTTTTATTTAATTTGTATAAAGAGGCACACTTAAAAAATTTTATTTTGAGCATTAAAAAACTCAGGGGCGACTCTGCTCCAGGCTAGATTGCTTTATTTATTTCCCTTTGCACCCCCTCCCTACTCCCTACACAAAAGGGTGTTCCTTTTCTGTTAACTTCTTTGTATGAATATCGAAGTTAGAGAAATGACAGTTCAGCAGAAAAAAGAGAGTCAATATTCTTTATATTTTGTACTTGAAACAAAATGTAAAAATACACAACACCACAAGCAAGACTACTAATTATTTTTAGTAAATTTTTTTCAACATTAAACTTGAGACTAAAATTCATTGGATGGAAATTGGAATATTTTCGATGCTGACCTTTATATTTGTTTAAGAAAACAACAACAAAAATAAAATAGAACGTAAGACTCATTTCCTGGTGTAGAGGTTATTCAATTTTCAATGCAGATAATATAATAGGAGAGCACTATTTTTTCATGTATTTTTGATATTTCCACATGGTTCCTTCTCACATGAAAGTAAGACTCACTGCATGTTCATGTGAGAGAGGATCATGTGAAAATATCAAAAATATATATAAAAATATCAGTTTTCTAATAGTAATGTCCATAGTATAAAACAAGTTAATATCTCAAAATAACTAATCATAATACTCAAAGATAATAAAAGGATTCATCCATTGAGCTAATCACTTTGTTCCCATTCATCTACTTGGGTTGTCAAAGATGAAACAAAATAGCATAACACATTATTAATATTGGTAAAGGATGGATAAAATAATTTTTCACGGCACCCCAAGCACTCGACATCGATATTCTCCCAAAGCCCAAATAGGGAAAATGTTTCTGTATGCAGCATAAGTGCTCATGCAATTCTTGTTAAAGACCCCTATGACCTCCTGCAAATTTTGAGAGGTAAAAAAAAAGGATTATAAAGACCAATATCCCAAACTATGAATACACATGTTAGGAAAAATTGAATGAACAAAGACAATATATATATATATATATATATATATATATATATATATATATATATAAATAAACTTATTTCTAGTGAATTAAAGTTGAAATGCAGAATATATTAGAGAATATAACTACAATCAGTTAATTCTAGATAATTATAATTTTATCTTATTGTTACATTAGGATTAGGATAGAGTAGATTTTGAATTATGAGATAATTATTCAAGTATTTGTATTATTTGAGAACTCTCCAACTCATGTATATATATTAGGATGATGTACTCTTATTTGATATATAATAAAATACCAACGTTTATCAGTCTTGTTATGGTATCAAAGCTACTATGCCTAACGGTTTATGATTCATTTTTTTATCTTCTGCTGCACATCTTCTGCCTACCAATCTAGACAGTTTTTCTCCCTATTCAGATAGTCTGCACCACAATCCAGACACGCTGATAACCTGTCTACATTCCAAGAACTTTCTTTAAAAATCATCCTAACGCAAGTCTGATCAAGAATCTATTTTCTTCTAATTCTCAAATTATTCTTCTTCTATCAATGGCTTCCTTGGCTTCTAATTTTCATTCTTCTTCCTATGATTTGGAAATGTGGCTTAACCCAAAATCATATCAGGAATCCTATCTCCGATCATATACTGTCAATCCCAACACTGGCCCCGCCTCCATGGCCGATCAAATATACGGTCCATTTCAAAATTTTGACGACTCTTTGGTCCATAAAAATGATGATTGCGAATTCCTAGATGACTGCAAATTCCTAGATGATGCAACATCATGGTATATGAATGATCTCCTCGATCAAATATTTTGTTTACAAAAGTTACCTACTCAGTATGTCAAAAGTTATCTTGCCGAAGCGACATCGCTTCTTTACGCGTTTGAAAGCGCGGGCGATTCTCTTAGTGAGTCAGAGTTTACCGATTTTTTAGTTGAAGGCCTTGATGATACTCTTTTCAAAAGAGTTCATGTTTATTATTATTTGATGAATCATTCCTTTAATGATTTGTCCACTCTTCTATTTGGACATGAAAAACTGTTACAACAAACTTCTATTGATACTTCAAAAATTGAGCCTATTATTGTTGAGCCTAATGATATTCATTTTTTCGTGGTTGCACATCCTGAGGATACGACAAGTCCGATTGGTTCTTCATTGTTGATTGATAATCTTATATTAGCAGTTCCCGCAAATTGTACTAGTCCCAAGTCTGAGTTATTATCCTCATTTTTCTCTGCAATTAATGGCTATTCTCATTCTCACTCAAATATCTTCAAGGATTCATTTTTAGTTTGTTCATCATCTTCACCTCATTTAACAAATGAGCGAATGTTTTCTCTTGAAACATCCCACATTTCATATCTTGGTGGATTAATGGAATTTTCTAAATGTGTTCCTAGAAGTTTAATACAAGAAGTACATGAAAGTCCCTATTTGTTGCAAGTGTGCAAACAACCAAGCACGTTCCAGTCTTATTGGTTATATGCAGTACTTATCATGCATCTTATGTTTTTATTTAATCTCTCATGGAAATTGTTCGTGTTCTCTTTGTTACGAGGCGTTATTATTTCATTAGTCTTATCGTCGCATGGCTATTTTCCCAAGTTCAAGCTCAAGCTCTGTTTCCCTCCGTTTCGCTTGAGGGGCGTATTAGAGAATATAACTACAATCAGTAAATTCTAGATAATTGTAATTTTATCTTATTGTTACATTAAGATTAGGATAGAGTAGATTTTGAATTATGAGATAATTATTCAAGTATTTGTATTATTTGAGTGTCAGAATTATAGGATCACACACACACACACACACACACACACACACACACACTAACGATAGAGAATTAAGAAGAACACAAGAGATTTATGTGGTTCCCCAATTTGGGTACTCCACAGGCGGCGGCTTATTGTTTATTGATGATTCCTTGGTTACATAGGGCTTTACAATAGATAGTATATATGCCTACTAATCCTACTCCAACCCTACTTCATATTATGGTCAATTACCCATAATACCCTTTCCAATAAACAATCTACACAACAGAGTTGCTGACGCAGCGCGGTCCGCGCTGCTCCAAGGAATACCGTATCGCGCCCCGCGCTACTAGCCCAAACGCTTCCTCTAGTGCCAGCGCGCCCCACGCTCCAGACTGGCCTACCGCAGCGAGCCCCGCGCTACTTGTCCAGAAGACCTCTCAATGCTAGCGCGCCCCGGGCTCCTTTCTGACTTGACCCAGCGCACCCCGCGCTATCATGGCAGTACCATACCGCGGGGGGGCTTCGCACCCCCCCGCGATCTTCGATGCAACCCTGAAAGGCTAGTGCGTCACTCCGCTCTGCTCACACTCCACTACACTTTGCTACGCTCCACACTAGCCCTTTCCAGTGGATTCTATATTATGAGTCACAAGTTCCCAACGAGCCCATGGTTCGATGGACCCAAGTAAAAACTCCAAGGTGCGAGGGGAGTGCGAGGGTAAAAAAAATTCGCAGATCTCGTGGGAGAATCCAAGTATCAACTCTAAGGTGCGAGGGGAGTGCGCGAAGGTACAATTCGTAGGCCTCGTGGGTGGAGTAAATAGAGTTGAATCAGGTGGAGCACGGGATGATTTGAGTCGGGTGGAGAGGGCTTAGGAAGGCTCTAGGGAAGTTGCTGAGACACGTTTGCTCCGGACGTGGTGGAGTAATATTAGAGTCAAGCAAAAAGCTCTTGAAGGACTCAAAGGTGAAGTATTTGAATCGGGTGGAGCAGGGCTCAGATGGCTCTACAAAAACTGTTGAGACACGTTTGTTGTTGACGTGGTGGAGTAGTATTAGAGTTGAGCAGAGAGCTCTTGAAGGATTCAAAGAAGGTGTGCTTAATGATGAGAATACTCTAGTATGATATTTCTAATGGGTATTCAAGTGAAAGGTGGAGATTGTTGGGATATTTCACATGAATCCCACATTAAATAAATTTAAGAGTGTAGATGAGTTAATAAGTATGTTAGAGTCTCAACCTAATAGGTTAACCTTTTAGGTAAAGAGGTGGTCCAACATGCTTATTGGGCTCGTCTATACAGGTGTGCGCTGCATGGTGATGAATTAATGTGGGATGGATCGTACAATTCCGCTACATTGAAAACTCTCCAAACTCATGTATATATATTAGGATGATGTACGCTTATTTGATATATAATAAAATACCAATGTTTTTTAGTCTTGTTAGAATATGTCAAGGCTAGTATTTGGTACTATGTCCTTGAGACAATTATGCCCTCCTCACAGTGCTCAAAGTTAATAGCATTTATCTTCTAGGATATAATGACAACGTATACTATAGCAGCTCTATAAATAGTATACACAACGAACCAAAATAAATGCTCTGACTCTCTCTCTCAAAAAAATAACTATGAAATACTGATGAACAAAAGAAGACTTAAATGACTAATAATACTTGAATGCTTGTGAATTGAATGAATAAAAAGGCTGATCCCTCTAGGCTATTTATAAGAGGGATTTTTGACCTATCAGATGGGGCACAACCTCTTGAAAAGACACCTTTACTCCTTTAGCCAAAAAGGACATAATTTTTTGCTTTAGTAGAAAGAGCGCGTTCGTTTGGGCAAAAAACGATGTACTTTTAGGCTAGGTAGAAAGGAAGCGTCCGTACTGGCAAAAACAACGTAATTTTCGGGCGTCCATTCGGGCAGATAGCGAGAGGTGACTTTTTGCTTTGAACCTTCCCTTGTAAAAGACTATCAGGTTTACTGGTTGTCCAGTGAACGTGATGCCTTGAACTGCCGTTTGTGTAAATCGAGACAATAGAAATTCACACAGAATCTTTTCAGACATTATTTGGTTCTCATGATTTTGTTAATTTCGGCCCTGAACAATACCGAATTTATGAGTGTTTTAGAGAAGTATAACCTTATCCTTCTTATAGAATTTCCCAAATTCACACTCACATAGGTGATTTTTGATAAAAGTATCCTGCTATACCCTACTTGTTTAACAAGATTTAAGAATCATTAAAAGCATAGTTTATCCTGAAACTCCTGCAGGTATCACTATCTCGTATCATAAGAATGCATAGCAGAAATTAATTTTGTCATAGTGATTTGGTTGAATTGTTCACAATTTAGTTGTCCCTTTGAACCTAAATCTTGAGATCTCTAGTCAATTAGGTAGGATTTCCATTGTGACGATCGTTATTTATAGGCTTTGAACCCATTCCCCTATATGTTACTTTCATTTGCTCTTTAGTCAAACCTTTAGTTAACGGATCCGCTATATTCTCTTTCAAATTTATGTACTCAATAGACAATGCTATTAGAGAGCAATTGTTTTATGGTATTGTGTCTACGACAAATATGACTAGACTTACCATTATACATTTGACTCTGTTCCCTTTCAATTGTTGATTGACTATCACAATGGATACAAACGCCGGCACAGGTTTAGGCCACATAGGAATATCTTCTAAAAAGTGACCAAGCCACTCGTCTTCTTCTACATTCTTATCCAATGCAATAAACTATATTCCATCGTTGATCAAGCAATGCATGTTTGTTTAGAAGATTTCCATGATACTGTTTCTCTACTAAGTGTAAACACGAAACCACTTGTGAATTTAGAGTTTTGTATTTGATATCCAGTTCACATCAAAGTATCCTTCAAGTACTGCTGGATATCTTGAGTAGTGCAATCCAAAGTTTTGAGTGTATTTTAAATACCTTAAAACTCGTACAATCGCTTTCTTGTGATCTTTTCCTGGATTACTTGAAAATCTACTCAATTTATTGACAGCATATGCTATGTCAGGACGTGTACAATTCATTACATACATAAGCCTTTCAATTATTTGTGCATACTTAGGTTGTGATATGCTCTCTCCATTATTTTTATACAAGTGTAAATTTATATCTACAGGTGTTCCCACAAGATTGCAATTGTATTGATTGAATTTCCTGAGTATTTTCTCAATATAGTGTGATTGTAATAATACTAACTCATCCGATATTTTAAAAATTTTAATTCCTAATATTACATCGACAACACCCATGTCTTTCATGTCAAACATATTATTTAACATTCTCTTAGTAATTTTAATGATTTCATTATTACTACCCATAATGAGCTTATCATCTACATAAAGACAAATAATGATAAACTCTTTCTCAATGTCCTTGACATACACACATTTGTAACACTCATTTATCTTGAAACCATTTGACAACATTGTACTATCAACTTTTTTATGTCATTGTTTAGGTGCTTGTTTAATCCATAAAGGGACTTCACAAGCCGACAAACTTTCTTTTCTTATCATGGAACAATAAACCCTCCTGGTTGTTCTATGTAGATTTCTTCTTCTAAATCTCCATTCAAGAAAACTATTTTCACATCCATTAGATGTATCTCTAAATTATATATAGTTGCAATGACTATTAACATCCTAATTGAGGATATTCTTGTCACAGGAGAATAAATATCAAAATAATCCAAACCCTCCTTTTGCTTGTATCCTTTGATTACAAGTTTTGCTTTATATTTGTCTATAGATCCATCTGCTTTCATTTTCTTCTTGAATATCCACTTGTATCCAAGAGATTTAGAGCCTGGTGGGAGATCTACTAATTTTCACATATGATTGTGCAGAATGGATTCTACTTTACTATTTATAGTCTCTTTCCAATATGGAGCTTCGGGACTTGGCACCGCTTCTCTATAAGTTTGATGCTCATTTTGTAACAAATAAGTTAGAAAGCCCGAACCATAAGATTTTGATATTCTAGTACGTTTACTACGTCTAGGTTCATCAATTTCTTCTAATATATGATCATTGTCACTAACAGTGTCATAAGTTCTTTTGTTTGAACTTGTTTCCTATTCACTAGAACTTGACTCTTGTTCCTTTTTATTAGGAAACATTGTTTCAAAGAATTCAACATCTTTTGACTCGATAATAATATTTTCATGTATTTTCTCTATTTTTGATTTATTAACCAAAAATCTATATGCACTGCTATTATTAGCATAACCAATGAATATACAATCTATTATTTTTTGTCCTATTTTCACCTTTTTGGGTGGATGATATGACGCTCCCAAAATAGGTATACATCACCCATTATGAGTCGCCAAATATTTGGTACAGAAACAACTACAACTTCATTAATACAATTGTTGTGTAAAAATACAACAACTCAATACTATGAGTTTGAATACAATTATTCTCTACTTGAGAGTATACAAACTCAAAAGGAGTTTTTATTACAATTATTATCACACTATTTTATAAAATAGTGAGGACTGCTAACACCACTGACTGAAAACATCACTCCGCACCCCGACTAGTTCCCGCTATATTCTCGCCTCCCGAGAAAAATGAAACAAAAAGGGTGAGCTCAACTAGTCCAGGAAAGAATATTATGACTAAGATAATATACAACAAATTATCATTAGTCTTCAACATGGAATAATCTGATAAAATATAATAGACAACAAGTTTTAGATCAACAACTGCAGCGAAAAATAACAATCCATTAGAAGAGTCAAGTAGAGAAAGAATTCTACTATCTTCTAAGATTTAAAAGTCCATCATCAATATTTTATCCCTGTAATATCAATCAATATACATCTTGAATCAAATATTCATCTTTGCACTACAGGATAAAGATATTCATTTGTATCACCAGTTGGTCATGTTCATCTCAACACCTGTTCATCTTTGCACTACAGGCCAAAGATATTCATCAGGTAATCATACATCTTTGCACTACAGGCCAAAGATATTCAGTAGTATCATCATTTAGGACTGAGGATGATGAAAAATATTTTAAAGAGAACGAATCCAGTGAGATAAAAGAACAAGTATTAGAGATTCGTATTACAGTTTATCCAAGTTCAATAATACTCCATAATAACCAATTTTGAAGCAGAATTCAAAAATAAAGATCAAAATATGGATACAATCAAAGATAGTAACCATAATAGACAACTTGGACAAAAAGAAGAAAATTTCATTTTTTTCGGTGAATAGTGTCGTATACGTGAATAGCGCCGTATACGTGAATAGTAATCCAGACACAAAAAGTTTTAAATTTGATAAAAAGTTCATACCAACATTTCGGTATAATGATATTGAAGAAAACATCATTTTAAGAAGAATATAACACCCCTTATCTCAAAATATCAGTACTTTTGATCGGAATATCGGTATAAGGCTGAAGAAAACTTGCACTGATGAATAGAAATTCACAAAGTACCTAAATACTCACAAAATACACTCAATAATCTAGAGAGAAAAAGAGAGAAAACTTATTTCTGGTGTGATTTTCAATTCTAACTTAGCCCTCTATTTATAAGAAAATGTTAGCACGCCGAAGCAGACTTAACCTGCAACCTGATGGCTTTACCTGCTACTATTCCCACCCACCACATTTGAATAAAAATCTCAGCATATTTTTACCAACCAAAAGTTGGGCCCACCAATTCTAGAATTTTTCACCAAAATGACAAATTCCGCAACTTCTACAATTTCTGAACCAGTCATCTCGTAAAATTCAGAACAAATCATACGTTCATTTTTAACGGTTCAAAATTTGTGGACATATACTCAACTTATATATGAATAACATATCCAAAAATTACCACGATCCAACGGTCGGATTAAAAATTACAACCCCCGCAATATTTCTCAAAAACCCTAATTTGATTTTTAATACCTCCATTCCGATAAAAATACTGATAAAACACCTCAACATTAACTCCTTCATTTTTAACCACAAAAAATATATCCAACATTTATATCCATATAAAATAAATATTTCCTTATCATATGAATCAATAATTAATTATTCACAAATAATATTACAGAATCACATTTATGACAACCAGGCCGTTCCCAAGAAAGAGGGGGCTTTCCAATAAGGATTTCTCCTTACTAGCGCGCAATTAGATGACCAAACCTCTCCTTAGATAGAACTTTCTAGACATTGCCAATAATGCTATCTAATAATATTATTCAAATAATATGAATTATTGATCTGATAATAGAAAATACTGTGCAGCAACAATTATTGAAACAACAATAATATAAAATATCAACGCAGCAATTATTGAATCAACAAAATAAAATATTGAACAGTAACTACTGTAACAATTATTGAGTAGTGCCTTCTTACGTAAGAATCAATAATTGGTGTAATACCGTGTGCTACTGTATTTTAACTACCAGGTATTCCAACAGTATTAACGGTAACAACTACGCCGTTATTTATAAACAACTTATACTTGTCGTTTTCTTCATCCAATCGCTTTCAGTTATGGGGCCCACACAAGGCTGCGCCGTCGTACGAATATTCCCCGACAGCAAGAATATTCCACGACCAAACGAATATTCACCGACCAAAAATGAATATTTTATAACCACTTGCTTATTTGAAATATTTGCGCATTTTATCCATAACTAATCACATTAATTAAATCAAATCTTACTATTTCAAAATAATAAATAGAGGAAATTTAATTTCATTTATTAATAAGTTGGGGTCTTACAACCTCCCCTCCTTATGAAATTTCGTCCTCGAAATTAACGTACGTACCTGGTGTTTCGAAAAGGTGAGGATATCTCGCTTTCATTTCTGATTCTAACTCCCAGGTCATTTCTTCAATAGCATGGTTTCTCCACAAAACCTTAACTTGTGGTATAACCTTCGTGCGTAGAACATGCTCTTTCCTATCCAAGATCTTAACAGGTACCTCCTCGTACGTTAAATCTTCGGCTATCTCATCTGGTTCTAACTCAATTATGCGGTTCGGGTCTTTCACATATTTACGAAGCACAGATACGTGAAAAACATTATGAACACGAGACATGCTTGGAGGTAATGCGAGTCGATATGCCATATTTCCTATTCGGTCAAGAATTTCAAATGGACCAACAAATCGTGGATTGAGCTTTCCTCTCTTCCCAAATCTTGTAACTCCTTTCCATGGTGCAACACGTAACAATACATGATCCCCAATACTAAATTCTACATCCTTTCGATGAAGATCCGCATAACTCTTTTGTCGATTCTGTGACGTTTGTATACGTTGTTGAATCATTTGGATCTTCCCTATAGTTATGCGTACCAATTTTGGTCCCAACAACGTTTCTTCACCCACCTCGTCCCAGCATACTGGAGAACGACACTTTCGTCCATACAAGGCTTCAAATGGAGCCATACCTATACATGCCTGATAACTGTTGTTGTAGGAGAATTCCACTAGTGGCAAGTACTTATTCTAACTTCCGTTGAAATCTAGAACACAGAGTCTTAATAGATCTTCAAGGGTTTGAATAGTCCTCTTTGATTGCCCGTCCGTTTGAGGATGGTATGCTGAACTGAATCGTAAATCCGTGCCCAAAGCTTTCTGCAAGTTAACCCAAAATCGTGAAGTGAATCTTGGGTCACGATCCGAAACTATGGATAATGGCATGCCATGCAATCTCACAATCTCATTCACGTACATACTAGCAAGACGTTCAAGGGAATAAGTATCACGTATAGGTAAGAAATGAGCAGACTTGGTTAATCTATCAACAATGACCCAAATCGCATCTATGCCTTGAGAAACCTTGGGAAGACCCGTAACAAAATCCATAGTAATGTGTTTCCACTTCCATTTCGGAATCTCAAGTGGTTCCAATGGACCCTTTGGTACTTGATGCTTCGCTTTTACACGTTGACAAGTTAAACAGCTCGAGATAAACTCCGCGATCTCTCTTTTTATATTGCTCCACCAAAATGTATGTCGAAGATCGTGATACATTTTGGTACTCCCAAGATGGATTGCAAACAGTGTGTTGTGTGCCTCCATCATGATTCTATGCTTCAAGTCAAAATCGTTAGGAACACAAAGTCTGGAGTTGACTCGAAGTATTCCTTCTTCATTGATTCTTGCTTCTGGAATAACACCTTCTTGCACTTTTTTCTTCATACGCATCAGCTCCATGTCCGTAGCTTGAGCAGCTTTAACTTTATCGATTAAAGTCGGTTCTACTCGTATATTTGATATCATCATGTGGGTACTTGGAGCCTTCATCTCTATCTCCATCCTTTGCAAATCATACAAAATGGGCCTTTGTGTTAACAACATTGCACTCGTACCCGCATATGATCTTCTACTCAATGCGTCAGCTACTACGTTCGCTTTTCCAAAATGATATTGGATGGTGTGATCGTAATCTTTCAACAGCTCAAGCTAACGTCGTTGCCGCATGTTGAGTTCCTTTTGGGTGAAGAAATATTTGAGGCTTCTATGATCCGTATAGATCTCCACTTTCTCCCCATACAGGTAGTGTCTCCAAATCTTCAACGCGAAAACGACTGCTGCAAACTCCAAATCATGAGTAAGATAATTCCTCTCATATTCTTTGAGTTGTCGCGAGGCATAGGCTATGACTTTTCCATGTTGCATGAGAACACATCCTCACCCTTTGCCTGGAGCATCGCTGTAGATAACAAATCCATCCGAACCTGATGGTATTGTCAGAACAGGTGCCGAAATGAGTCTCCTCTTGAGTTCTTGAAAACTCTTCTCACAATCCTCACTCCAACCAAATTTTGTATCCTTCCGAGTCAACTGAGTTAACGGAGTAGCAATTCTAGAAAATCCTTCCACGAATCTCCGATAACACCAGCTAAGCCAGAAAGCTATGTACTTCGGTCACCGACTTCGGTTGCTCCCAACTTTGTATGGTTTCAATCTTCGCCGGGTCGGCAGATACTCCATGTTTTGACACCACGTGCCCAAGGAATGCTACTTCCTCGAGCCAGAACTCGCATTTCTTCAATTTGGCAGATAGCTTGTTTTCACAAAGCCTTTGCAGTACCAGCTTCAAATGGCGCTCATGATCTTCACGACTTTTAGAATAGATGATGATGTCATCAATAAAGACAACAACGAACTGATCTAAATATTCTTTGAATATACGGTTCATCATATCCATGAAGGCAGCAGGAGCATTAGTCAATCCAAAAGATATGACTAAGAATTCATAATGCCCGTACCGAGTTCTGACGGCAGTCTTTGGAATATCCTCAGTTTTAATCTTCAGCTGATAATATCCAGAACGAAGATCGATCTTTAAAAATAATTGTGCTCCTTGCAACTGGTCAAACAGGTCATCAATGCGAGGTAGCGGATACCTATTCTTGATAGTGACATAATTCAATTCTCGGTAGTCGATACAAAGTCGCATACTCCCGTCTTTTTTCTTTACGAATAACACAGGAGCACCCCAAGGAGATGTACTAGGACGAATAAAATCGATGTCCAACAACTCCTGTAGTTGAACCTTTAACTCCTGAAGTTCAATAGGAGCCATTCGATATGAGGTTTTAGAAATGGGCTTTGTACCAGGTTCAAGGTCAATAAAAAATTCAACTTCACGTTCTGGGGGTAGGCCGCGAAGTTTTTCAGGAAATACGTCAGGAAATTCACTAACAACAGAAATATTATTCAAATCTGACGTGTTTTTGTTCAAGTCCATAACATGGGCTATGAAAGTTTGAAATCCGTTCTTCAATAAACGAATGGCTTTATGGCTTGATATGACAGCGATTGATTTTAGTGGTTTGGTTGCTTGAATTCGCATAACAGGTTGGTTAGGAATATGAAAACTAACAACCTTACGAAAATAATCAATTTTGGCATGATGAGTAGTTAACCAATCAATTCCTAAAATCACATCAAAAGCAAGTATCTTTAAAGATATAAGGTCAACAGGTAATGTGATTGTGCCAACTTGGATTAAGCAAGATTTATAAACTGTAGATGTAATGAAAGTTTCTCCTAACGGAGTCTCCACAGATAAGTCAAAGTATAATTTCTCCGGAGTCAAGTTTAAACGTTGAGCACAAGCAGGAGAGATAAAAGAATGAGTAGAACCGGTATCTAATAAGGTATAAACTTCGCAAGAGTTTATGATTAGCTTACCCGTGATCACCTCGTTTGGGTTCCTCGCGTTTTGGACAGTCACGACAAACGCCCTTCCAGGAACCACCGACTTTGACTTGTCCGGAACAGCATTTGGAGTCACTATCCCCGTTGAACTTGGTTTTGCAACGAGACAATCTTTAGCTATATGACCTTCCTTTCCACAGTTATAACATACCTTGAACTGTTGTGGGCAGTTTGGGCTGATGTGTCCCTCCTTCCCGCATTTGTAACAAACGACCGGTGCTCGTTCTCCTCCCCTAAAAGCAGTTAATGTTTGTGCTGACGTCTTTATGTTATCATTGTTGTACCTTCTCTTCTTGAAATCTCCTCCTGACTCGCTCCTTCTATTATCACGGCCACGATTACCACCAGAGTGGTTACCGCTTTTGTCCGAATGTTTTCCTCCCTGCTGGTTTTCATTGCTTCGATGACTGTCGCCACCGGTATAACCCTGGTTATGGTCCCTCGGTTGCACATACTCATTATCTGACTCTAATAATTGAGCCCTGTTTACAACATCTGAATATAAAGAAAATTTATGAAAGATAAGATATTGTCGAATCTCGGGTTTTAGACCTCTCAGAAACATCCTTGTCATTCGTTCCCCATTTTCGACCAAATGAGGTGCAAACCTGAATAACTCTGCAAACTTCGCCTCGTACTTGGACACCGTCGTGTTATTTTGTTCCAGTCTGATAAACTCCACCTCCTTCATATGACGAATACTTTCAAGAAAGTACTTGTCATTGAACAGTTTCTGAAATGTTTCCCAGGACATGTTGAGTGCGTCAGGCTGGGTACGCTTCACAGACTCCCACCAGTAGTCTGCCTCACCGCGGAACATAAAGGTGGCAAATAGAACCTTCTGTTCCTCCGTGTATCTCAAGACATCGAATATCTTGGTAATTTGCTTGACCCACGTTTCCACCATGATCGGATCCGGCTTTCCCTTGAATTCTGGTGGTCCCAATTCTTTGAACTGCTTGGCTGTGACAAACCGCGCGTTATTATCATTCCCACCCGTATTCTACACACGAGTCTCCCTCGTCTGATTTTGCATGTACTGCAAAAAAGCTCCTAAACATTCCATCATTCATCGTTGCTCGGTAACGTTGTTTACAGGAGGAATATTGTCTTCCTGTTGCACGTTCCCCTGGGTGGTGATTAAAGGTGTCTCCACAGTCTGATTTACTCCATTATTAACGTTCTCAGCTGCCATTCTTAAATACTGCCATAAAACAAGGGTTAATAGTCATGTCATATATTATCCCTATACTCTGACCGACCAAATAAACACAAAATAAACTTAGTCAGGTCATACTAGCGAAGGAAATTTCCCGTCTCTCCCCTCCTAGTTCTTGTCTCACATCTCAGCTAGGGATCATATCCCTAAGCTCTAATACCAACTGTGATGCCCCCAAAATAGGTATACATCACCCATTATGAGTAGCCAAATATTTGGTACAGAAACAACTACAACTTCATTAATATAATTATTATGTAAAAATACAACAACCCAATACTATGAGTTTGAATACAATTATTCTCTACTTGAGAGTATACAAACTCAAAAGGAGTTCTTATTACAATTATTATCACACTATTTTATAAAATAGTGAGGAATGCTAACACCACTAACTAAAAACATCACTCCGCACCCCGACTAGTTCCCGCTATATTTTCGCTTCTTGAGAAAAATAGAACAAAAAGGGTGAGCTCAACTAGCCCAGTAAAGAATATTATGACTATGATAATATACAACAAATTATCATTAGTCTTCAACAGGGAATAATCTGATAAAATATAATAGATAACAAGTTTTAGATCAACAACTGCAGCGAAAAACAACAATCCATTAGAAGAGTCAAGTAGAGAAAGAATTCTACTATCTTCTAAGATTTTAAAGTCCATCATCAATATTTTATCCTTGTAACATCAATCAATATACATCTTGAATCAAATATTCATCTTTGCACTACAGGCCAAAGATATTCATTTGTATCACCAGTTGGTCATGTTCATCTCAACACTTGTTCATCTTTGCACTACAGGCCAAAGATATTTATCAGGTAATCATACATCTTTGCACTACATGCCAAAGATATTTTAAAGAGAACGAATCTAGTGAGATAAAAGAACAAATATTAGGGATTCATATTACAGTTTATCCAAATTCAATAATACTCCATAATAAACAATTTTGAAGCAGAATTCAAAAATAAAGATCAAAACATAGATACAATCAAAGATAGTAACCATAATAGACAACTTGGAAAAAAAGAAGAAAAATTTATTTTTTCGGTGAATAGTGCCGTATTCGTGAATAGTGCCGTATACGTGAATAGTAACTCAAACACAAAAAGTTTTAAATTTGATAAAAAGTTCATACCAACATTTCGGTATAATGATATTGAAGAAAATATCATTTTAAGAAGAATATAACACCCCTTACCTCAAAATATCAGTACTTCTGATCGGAATATCGGTATAAGGCTGAAGGAAACTTGCACTGATGAATAGAAACTCACAAAGTATCTAAATACTCACAAAATACATTCAATAATCAAGAGAGAGAAAGAGAAAACTTGTTTCTGGTGTGATTTTCAATTCTAACTTAGCCCTCTATTTATAGGAAAATGTTAACATGCCGAAGCAGACTTAACTTGCAACCTGATGGCTTTACCTGCTACTATTCCCACCCACCACATTTGAATAAAAATCTCAGCACATTTTTACCAACCAAAAGTGGGGCCCACCAATTCTAGAATTTTCTACCAAAATGACAAATTCCGCAACTTCTACAATTTCTGAACCATTCATCTCGTAAAATTCATAACAAATCATACGTTCATTTTTAACGGTTTAAAATTTGTGGACATATACTCAACTTATATATGAATAACATATCCAAAAATTACCACGATCCAACGGTCGGATTAAAAATTACAACCCCCGCAATATTTCTCAAAAACCCTAATTTGATTTTTAATACCTCCATTCCGATAAATATACTGATAAAACACCTCAACATTAACTCCTTCATTTTTAACCACAAAAAATATATCCAACATTTATATCCACATAAAATAAATATTTCCTTATCATATGAATCAATAATTAATTATTCACAAATAATATTACAGAATCACATTTATGACAACCAGGCCGTTCTCAGAAAAGAGGGGGCTTTCCAATAAAGATTTCTCCTTACTAGCGCGCAATTAGATGACCAAACCTCTCCTTAGATAGAATTTTCTAGACATTGCCAATAATGCTATCTAATAATATTATTCAAATAATATGAATTATTGATCTGATAATGGAAAATACTGTGCAGCAACAATTATTGAAACAACAATAATATAAAATATCAACGCAGCAATTATTGAATCAACAAAATAAAATATTGAACAGTAACTACTGTAACAATTATTGAGTAGTGCCTTCTTACGTAAGAATCAATAATTGGTGTAATACCGTGTGCTACTGTATTTTAACTACCAGGTATTCCAACAGTATTAACGGTAACAACTACGCCGTTATTTATAAATAACTTATACTTGTCGTTTTCTTTATCCAATCGCTTTTTGTTATGGGGCCCACACAAGGCTGCGCCGTCGTACGAATATTTCCCGACAGTAAGAATATTCCACGACCAAACGAATATTCACCGACCAAAAATGAATATTTTATAACCACTTGCTTATTTGAAATATTTGCGCATTTTATCCATAACTAACCACATTAATCAAATCAACCCTTACTATTTCAAAATAATAAATAGAAAAAATTTAATTTTATTTATTAATAAGTTGGGGTCTTACAGATGAACCATTACTTTTTCTAAGCACCCCCACACTTTTAAGTGTTTATAAAACGGTTTACGTCATTTCCATAATTCATAGGGTAATGCATTAGACTTCTTTTAAGGTATTCGGTTGAGAATATAATTTACTGAAATTGCTTCCCCACAAATTCTGAGGTAGTCCAAAACTTAATAACAATGTATTCATCATTTCTTTGAAAGTTCTATTCTTTCTTTCAGCAACACCATTTTGTTGTGGTGAATAAGGTGCCGTTGTTTGGTGTATTATACTATGTTGTGAACAAATTTCAGCAAAAGAAATTCATATTCCCCCACCTCTATTACTTCTAATTATCTTGATCAATTCTCAACCTCATTTTAGCAATGTATAAACATTTTCAAAACCTCATCTTTACTTTTCAACAAGTAAACGTAACAATATCTTATACAATCGTCTATAAAAGTAAAAAAGTATTTCTTACCTTTTCTTGTTTGTATATACTTTAAATCACAAATATCAATATGTACTAATTCAAGAGGTTCTGTACTTCCCAAAGTTTTGCCTCAACGCAAGCTTCAAATTTATGATTGGAGTTAATATTTTGACAAACATTCCATATTAGTTAATCGACGTATAATATTATAATTAACATATCCTAATCTACTATGCCATAAATTAGATAACTCAATTATATAAGCATAAGATGTATTTTTATTAATATTGGAAGGTATAATTGTCATTACATTCATTTTAAAGAGCTCATTGCTCATATAGCCCTTCTCCACATACATCCCATTTTTAGTTAATACAGATTTGTCCGATACAAAGACCAATTTAAATCCCTTTTAACTAAGAAGAGATCCTGACACTAAATTCTTCCTAATATCAGGCACATGGAGCACGTTGTTGAGGGTGAGTTCCTTACCAAATGAAATCTTCAGAACCACCTTTCCTTGTCCAGCAATCTCGGATGTAGAAAAATTTCCCATGTATAATTGTTCTCCATTCTCAATTTATTGATATGGAGAACATCTTCCTGTATGAACACATATGGTGGGTTACTCCAACATCTACCCACCATTCCCTAGAATTCTCAACCATGTTTACTTCAGAAACAACCGCCGATAGGTTCATTTCAGAAACATCTTGAACAAGACCATCCACTTCTATTACATTGACTTTTTCTTGTTCTGGTCTTTGCGTTTACTACAATCCTTTGCCCTAGGTCCGAGCTTGTCACAAATATAGCATTTACCTTGGAACTTCTTATTTGTTCCCTATTGAGGCCTATTGTCGGAGTACTTTCTCTTTTTAGACTTCTGACATTGTTCCACCATGTTGACTTTATGTTCTATAAAGGTCTTTCCTACTTTTTTCACAGAAGACGGTTGTCCTCTTATATCCTTAATCTCACGATTAAGTTATCAAGTTTCATCTCTTTGCGCTTATGCTTGAGATAATTTTTAAAATCTTTTCACATTGGTGGTAGTTTTTCAATAATAGCAACAACTTGGAAAGATTTACTTAAGAACATACCTTCTGCATGTATTTCATGCAGGATTACATGAAATTATTGGACTTGAATGATGACAGCCTTGGAATCCACCATCATATAGTCCAAAAACCTGCCAACTACGAACTTCTTCATGCTAGCATCTTCCGTTTTATATTTCTTATCCAAAGAATCCCATAGTTCTCTTGATATTTTGAGAGAACTAAACACATTGTATAATGTGTTGTCCAATCTATTAAGGATGTAATTTCGGCACAAAAAATCAACATGTTTTCATGCATCTATTGCGACAACAATTTGTCTGTTTGTTTCATCTTCTTTGAGCACAGAGGGATCTTCGTGAAGAAACCTTGCCAAGTTGAGAGTAGTAAGATAAAACATCTTTTGTTGTCACCTTTTGAATTCTAGACCAGTGAACCTTTCTGGTTTTTCTCCATGGTTCACAGGTAAATTTAGAATTATTGGTGTAGAAGAAGAACCAATTATAATAATAGAATCGGTAGCCATATTTATTGCAAATATATATATATATAGATGATTGTTAAGAAAAACTGAATGGACAAAGTCTATATATATATACGGTTCGGATCTTAAGCTCGCCCCTTATCTAACATACCTTGCTCACCCCCCTTTAGCGACGGATCGGGCGACGATTCGGTCCGTCGCTATATATAGAATCGTTGCTATATGTTGTCTGTCACTAAAAGCTAAGACGACGGTTCTATATATAGCGACGGATCGAATCGTCGCCCGGTCCGTTGATAAAGAGAGTATGCAAGGTATATTAGATAATGGGTGAGCTTAAGATCCAGACCGTATATATATATATATATATATATATATATATATATATATATATATATATATAAACTTATCTCTTGTGAGCCAAAGTTGAAATGCAGAATATGTCAAGGTTAGTACTTGGTAATATGTCTTTAAGATAATTATGTCCTCCTCACGGTGCTAAGAGTTAATAACACTTGTCTTCAAGGATACAATGACAACATATACTATAACAGCACTACAAATAGTATACACAACGAACCAAAATAAATGCTTCGACTCTCTCAAAAAAATAACTATGAAATACTGATGAACAAATGAAAACTTGAATGACTGATAATGCTTGAATGCTTGTGAATTAAATGAATGAAAAGGCTGACCCCCACTAGGCCCTCCTCACCCCTTGAAAAGACACCTTTAGCCAAAAACGACGTAATTTTTGGCTTTAGCAGAGCGCGTTCGTTCGGGCCAAAAACGACGCAGTTTTAGGCTTGGAAGAAAAGGCGCGTCCGTACAAGCAAAAAACGACGTAGTTTTGGGGCATATGTTCGGGCAGATAGCACTTCCCAAAACGACGCAATATTGGCATGTCCGTTAGGGCAGATGACACTTCCTAAAACGACATAGTTTTGATAATAAATAAAGTTTTTCAAAACGACATAGTTTTGATAATAGAACTAAAATAAACCAAAATTTATTTAAATAATTTTTGTCCAAAAAATATATACAATGACCCAAACCCACGACCCGCAAGCTCAAGTCAGGCTGATCGGTTGACGGCGCGTATGAGTTCAAACCAAGCCTTGGCTAGGTCCACTCCCTTCCACAAAAGTAGGATACCCCTTGGGGCCCAAACCCAAGAACGAACTTTATTATATACATACCCAATAAAATTTTAATTCTTAACCGATGTGAGACCTAACTTCCCACAACTATTTATTATCATTTACAAGGGTGATCTTTAGGAGTTAATTTCTCATTTATTATTCCGTAGAATCTTACAACTCCACATATTATCATGTGGTGAAAGCTGTTATTCTGTCACTAAGCTCCAATAATAATAAAAAATTGAAGAATACGTAGTAAAACTAACATAAAAGACAATTAGACACCGGAATTCATTGAATGGCTTCCAAGTACTAGGTCAATCCTCTAAAAAGACACCATTTTCACAACTAAATACAAAGAAAATAATACTATTTACTCCTGACGAAGGGAGCAATTAGAATTACATACTTCCTTTCATTTCTTCTTTGAACATAAACAAAAATTTTCAAGATGAATTTTTAAAACCCCTTCCAAAAACAAACTGACAAACTGTTAGCATAGTAGATACAAATTCTGTAAAATAAATGGCTTTATACCAACTCCTCAGAAGTTTCAAATTTCTTCCAGCCTAATTGTAAGTTTGATACTCCCAGAGAAATTGATATACAAAACATCTAATGATAATCAATACACTAATTGTCTTTGCTGTTACAGTCATAGCCAGTACTTAAAGAGCATAGTGGTCAATTTCCAACGTGTTCCATTACTTCAATCCCTAATATTAGTGTAAAATTTTTCTTGTGAACCCTATATTATAGTATTTCATATTAAAATAGACTTATATACAAGGAATGGTGTAGATTGTTCAAGCAAAGCAAACGAAGAAAACAAATGAAACGGATACGACAATTTTCTTCAAACAGAAGTCTCAAAATAAGGACCAGTAATAGCAAGGACGATGACGATTACTTAACTAGTCCCTCTATCCAAGTTAACTGGCCAATTCAAAATCAAGATAATTTAATAGTTGGATACAAATTTTAAAAATAAATTCTATGGACCCTACTAGCCTTCACAAATCTTGTACTCTTTAATTTTGAAAAAACGTGGAGCCTACATCCTTCAGCATAACGAGGTATAAGCCCCTCCCAAAAGTATGTGCCACTCTGAGGTGTCTGCATAAACTTGGATGGAGGGAATACATTATTTGGGGATTGTTTTGCTCAAAATAAATTTTAAATTGAAGTGCTTACTCATTTAGTGGGAAGCTAAGTGCAGATCCTACTTTCTCTTTGAATAAACCTTTAAGTTTGAGTTTCATAATGATAAAATAGTTCATATATTCCAAAAGCCTTCTCACATAACAGTGTATAAAAAAATATACAGTCTCAGTAAACTACCTCCTGTGGGAAATCACCATTTTCCATTTGAGAATTAATTAATAATTTGCCTGCACGGTGCAATGGTGTTGCGTCTCTCTCGGCCTGCAACGAAAGTTCAATGATGTAATAGGAAAAATGGAATTCTAATATTTAAAGTAAGAACTTATTATACATTTAAAATTTTGCTAGAAGGACATCAATGGTAAAATATATAACATTTCACATAGTAGAATGCAGCAACATGCCTAAGCTATTATATTAAGTGCATATGTATAGCAACTATCAAATCCAAATAATATATTATTACCATAATTTTGTTCTTCTTTTCTATTGATATAGATTTGGTGGATGTTTTCATTCCTTCTATCAGAAAAATATAAATAACCGAATCCTACTAGTAAATTAGCAAATAGTTCAGATTTTCCTCTAAAGTAAATAGTGATCTGAAAACAATAATTGAATATGTATTCTGTCTGCAACCCATGGTATTACGAATGACCTCCTGCGGTGCACCAAAGAACCTTATTTAAGGGAACAATTTAATGAACCGCAAGGTATTGCTAAAGAGGCAGTGAGCATCACATACAATAAGTGCCTATAGTAGTTGCAGGTCATATAGGTTCAAAACTCCATAGAGGAGCTTTGGAGCCACATGGTTTACCCAGTGCACACCCAAATGGTAGTTGTTGTGGGTGACTGAGCACCTTAATCATTGGGAGAACACATGGGTTAGTGAGGCTCATCTTTATTGTGGAGTTTTCTTGACTTTATTGTGCCAAGCATCCACTATCGAGTATTGATGTTTCACAACCTAAATTGATGAACATGTGTGCATATTTGCAACTTACAAGCAGAAGTGAAGTTTAGAACTGACACTATGAAAAATTCATGTGAGTAGGTAACTTTAGGGAAACCTGCTTTTTATACTGGAAAATCTCATTAGGAGGGATATCCAAGCAATTATTCTAAGTACTAATACATGAGAGAGAGAGAGAGAGAGAGTAATTCATTCACCGTTCAGTTGTTGCCCTAATGGAATTATATTTGTGTCAAATAATTTAATAAGATAAACTGAAGCGAAATCAAGTTACAACATAAGGTAATAAACCTTTTGATTTAATGTTAACACTAACAGTTATTACAATAAAATTTGACATATACCTGTCCAGCATCGATGAGAGCCAGCATAGCCCATCCAGTATTGACAACATGAGAACGGTTACCCTCTAGATTTGTGTACACCTGTAGGAAACGCAATGAATAAATTGCTTCACTGGAAAATATAAAAAGTGAAACATCAGTCTTGGCATCAATGCTTCCATTACTCAGATTCTCTAAGCCAAGTTGTACTGTTAAGAATAAAATGAACTTGAAGGAAAAAATAAAAATAAAATGGAATCAATAGCTTCACTGTACTTGCCTGTTTTCTAATATGTACAACATGTCTGTTCTAATCATATGTACATATACAACGTGTAATTAATGTACACATCACATAAGCGTGTGTCTGGTACACTGCATCTACTAGTGTATGTGGCGTACACGTGTGTGTAGTTCATTTTAAGAGTACTTGAGGAAATAATTAGTAACAGTGGTGGATTAATATTTCTCTTTTAGAATTAGAGGGCATTTTTTCCTCACGGAATTCTGAAAAAGCTTCAAGAGGAAAATAACACCAAACCCCTTCCTCCCGCTTTATTGATAATCATATACTCCCTCAATCTGAAAGTAAGAGTCCTATTTTATTTTATTCTCCAGGTGAAAAGTTATGATACGATCAAACTATTATTTTAGATAATATTTTTTTATGAGTATAAAAAATATCAAATAAATAACATCCAAGGGTGTCTTAGTAAACCTTAATATTCGCGCTTTAGGAAAAATAAAAGTATGACTCTCATTTCCAGACAAAGGTAGTATTATACTGCTTACAACTCAAAAAGTCTAAAATTGACAAAGTTTGTACAAATATACAACTGGATAATACGGACTCAAAAATTTAACACTGTCCTAGGATGACTAATTTATATGTCATGCATCAAAAAAACATGAAAAGAATGCCAGATGAGAAGATTTAAAAAGTTAACACAGTTCAATATAAAATGGTAAGCATGTAGAACTTAATAAACTTGACCTTGTTCTGACAGGAGAGGTAACTCTCTCCCCAACCACCAGAAGCAACTTGTTTGGACAATAGAAAATCACAAGCCTTGCGAATGCTAGCACAACTAGAGAAGGTCCTCCCAGCAGTTACTAACCCTTTTATACCGAACCATGTGCCATAGGTGAAGCAGACTCCCCAAGAGCCGTACCTAGTAAGAATATTGTAGATATTAAAGTTAATTATAGTTGTGAATCCAAATGACTGGTGAGAATAGGAATAATGTCTAGTCAATAATTGGTCCTGTTTGTTGAACAACGAAGGCTGCATAGCACCATCGAAAGCAAAATAACAAGTTAACAACTGGATGAAACATATACATATTGACACATTCAATATGCTCTCAGAAAATACTATTACAATTACAAACCATGAGCCATCTGATGATTGTATCTTTTCAATGAACAGAACAGCTTTTTCAATAGAATGCTGTATTTCTTCTTGACGATGCCCAGGATATAATATCTTGAAAGCTGTCAAAGCTTGAATTGCAGCTGATGTACATTCTACATAACTAAAAAGCCGTTGCAGTTCGTAATTAGTTTCAAAATCTATAAAAATGAAAAGTAAAAATTAAAAAACATAGATCTTCTGAAAAAACAAAAACAATGACAGAGTTACTGATATCTTACGGGTAGTCAATAACAATGTCACTGAACGTCTCAGCAGGATTGAATAACTGACAGTAGGAATACAAGAATGTTAAGCAAATGAAAGAACTATCTTCCCGTGATGAAAAACACAAAAGACAATAAAATTCATTAAGTAGTACTACATCCGTCCAATATTCTATGGCCAATTTCTTGGGGGCATATATCATAGTATTATAACTTTTATACTTTTAGGAGAAAACGGGCCAACCAGTATCTAGGTAACACATCTGAACCCATAATACTATGCAGTTTTGGGACAAAGTGCAATGCTGAAAGAGACAATAATACAGTAAATGTGTGCAGTAAACGTACTGTCTTACATTGAGGTTACAAACTCTTTTAATTTTTATGAAACCTACGTATTTTTACAAGGCTGGGTATGTGACTTAGTACTCGATCAGTATCCGCCATTTCTTTTAATATAGTTTAAATTTAATATAGAAACATAGTATGCATTTAGAAACATAAAGGAAAATATTATGTATAAATTTATTTTTATCTCATCTTAAAATCCTTGCGCAGAACATGAATAAAAAAATGGGCATATAAACGTACAAATAATTAAATCATTCACCTCCAACCAGCTATAGGATCTCGTGAGTTCATATGTTGCATAACCACCATCACTATTCTGCATATGTGCCAAGAAACACACTTATCAGAGGACAAAATATCCACTTTAAATACCACACAACTCAGAAAAATGCAACTCCTATAGAAAAATGACTTGGTTGAAAACAAAGTAAGAACTGTAACTAAGTGCGGAACTAAGTATATTGCAAGACCACATCCTGTGATCCAAAGACATATATATTTGAGAATCGGTGCACATAACAAGTACGAATTTTCCTTGGGAAAAATATAATGATGATTAGCTGAAAACAGGATCATAAAATGTTTTTTGGGAACATAATGCATAAATAGTGTTGGGGCCTGATATTTCTTTCATTGGGCCTGACTAATTGGGCCCATCCGTTTAATTAGCCTAGTGGACCTTTATCACTAAGTCTTATAGTCATTGGGCCTAACATTTATATTGCCTTTATTGTATCCCGTTAATAATGGGTTGGGTCAAGTGGCCGGCCCATAAGATCTTTTAAATATCTAAGACTTTGACCGGTAATGATGAAAAAGGGGGAGGGCAGTTGACCAAGCACCTGCAGATCATTAATGTGGATGGGATCTTATCCGGCCGGCGACAGGAACAGTGGAAAAAATGTGACAACCTGCATGCACACGGCTGAGACCACAGAGAAGCAGGAGGCTGTGTCAGATCATGGTTGGTGGCACAAAAAACCGAGTATGAGGGTATAACCTAGCAAGGGGGTCTCCTAACAAAAGGTACGCATACACTTTCTACCTAGCTCAAGACACTAGACATTTTTTACGCCTTCCATTGTTAAACCTTGAACACCTGTATTGACTCTCACGCCGGAGCTATCCCCCGACGGTCCAGCCGTCAAGCTTTTGGTGTTGATCGTGTTTTCTGTGCAGGATTAGGGCGTCTTACGTGATTGGGACGTCATCAAAGATCTTGGCGTTAACATTGGCGCTAGAAGGAGGGCAGTTCTAGTGTTCCAGAGCTTTCAATCACAAACATTTATTTGTTCCACGCTCTCAGGATGGGGAAGAGCAGAGCAGACACGCCTGAAGGACAACCGATGACTGTTGGTGACTCCCCGCCACGGGTTTCTGGTAGAGATCGTTTGAGGCCCACGCTAAGTGCTCATGCTAGCACAGCCTCCAAGCGGTCACATGGAGACTCTCGTCCAAGAGCCGTGGGCAAAGCTAAGAGAAAGTTAATCTTCACGACAGATAAGGAATCCGGCCGCGGCCGGAAACAGCTAGACCACGACGAGAAGACCTCCCGATTGGCTAAGATGGCGGAAGAGGCCGATAGGGCCATGGAGTCACTCATGAAGCAGAGGCAAGATATAGCCGAGCAGATGTCCCGGATGGAGGAGTTGAGGGATGAAGCATCGAGTTACGTCCAGTCTGAAAGGCGTGTGCATCGCAGCGGGAAGGAGCCGGTTCAGTCAGAACGTGGGTTTCAAAGCCAACATCGGGAGAGAGAAAGATCAAGGAGCCCTACTCCTCGGAGATCGAAGGAAGCACTCCGTCGTGACGTCCCTGCAGGGCAGACCCGAAGTGGTAGGAAAGGCCGATCCAGAGAACGAACTCCAGAGAGCATGGAGAGGGCACTCATTGTCACGCATTCCCACCACAGTCGTCGGACCCAGAGGCGAAGCAGGTCCGGGGGCCGTACACCCGAAAGTCGGGTACTTCGCTCAGAAGACCGTCGTCGCGAGAATCCTTCGGAGGTTGGGGGTATCATGATCAACGACCGACCTACTCCGAGAAGGAGAGAGTCGTCGGAGAAAGGAGTGTCGTCGCAACCGGAAGGAGTAGAATACCTCGTAAAAGAACTGAAGGCGCTCCAGAAGCAGTTGGCCGAGGTCCAACAGGTGAAGAATACTCCGGGAAAGAAAGCATCCCCGTTCTCCTCGGACATTCTTAAGGAGAAGGCGGACACCTCTAAGAAGTTGCCTCACTTGGAAAGTTACGACGGTTCGGGAGATCCTTACGACCACAGCCAAGCATTTGACCGGTTGATGGACTACTACGATTTCGCTGACGCTGCTAAGTGCCATATGTTTGTTACGACGTTGAGAAAGGACGCGAGGCAGTGGATGGGAAATTTACCGGCAGATTCAATTTCCTCATGGTCCGAACTCTGCGACAAGTTCCATGCTCGTTTTGGGAGTAACCGAAGGAGAGGGAAGCCCACGGGCTCTTTGGCACAGATCAGACAGTACACCGATGAGTCTTTGGGTCAGTATGTGAAGAGGTTCCGAGAAGCCGTTGGCCAGGTGTCGGATTTGAATGATCTCCAAGCCGTGGGTTTGTTTCAGAACGGTCTGGACCTAGTAAAGTCGGAGAAGCTGGTGAAGAAGTTGATGTTCAATCACCCGAAGAGCCTGGCAGAGGCATTCGATAAGGCAGAAGGTTATATCGTTGTGGAAGAGGCTATGAGTAGCTTGAAGCGTTCCTCTACGGAACTGATGAAGGAGGCAGATGCCCCTAGAACCCGGGATGATCCGAAGAAGACTGGGGGGTACAGTGATAGATCGGAGAATCGTTCCAAGAAGTTCAACAACTCGTGGCGACAAGGAGATGCTCGTCCGCCCGCTTCGACCCCGAAGGTGAATAAAGTTTATACCAAACTGAACACGGACAGATCGGTGATTCTAGACCAAATCCGGAACCAGCCGTTCTTTGAGCCACCAAGGGACAACTATAGGACCGGGCAGGGCAATCCTCGAAAATATTGTAACTATCATCAAGCCGCAGGCCATGGCACCAATGAGTGTTGTAATCTTAAGGACTTTGTGGAAAGAAAGATCCAGAGCGGTCTGTTAGTCCAATATATGGCCGAAAAGAGTCACCAAGGTGCCGACCGCACCGTTCAGTCAGTTCAAACGGATCCTCCTGTGCAGCCCGTCCCGAACCCGCCACCAAGGCATGTCATCGACGTAATAACAGGGGGAACGTCGGGGAAATTGGTAGGAAGAAAGAGAAGGGGATACCTAGATTCGGTTATGTCCATATCAGGTGCCTCTTCAAAGATAGACAGACCATTTCCCGGAACTGTTATATCTTTTACAGACGCGGACTATCCTTTGGAGCCCATTGATCCACATGAAGGAGCGTTAGTGATCACCGCGCAAGTGGGCTCGGTGGACATGAAGCGTATGATGATAGATAACGGGTCTTCAGTGGATATTCTGTACGCCCACGCATATCAAAGAATGCATCTTGAAGGGCGAAAGATGGAAGTTGGGCAGGAGGCTCCTCTATATGGTTTCAGCAACGATCCGGTCAAAGTTGCAGGCACTATCGAACTCCCAGTGGTCTTCGGCACAGCCCCTCAGCAGGCGGAAATAATGTGTAAATTCTATGTTGTGCATGTAGATTCGGCTTACAACGCCATACTGGGAAGACCTACCCTGACGGCTCTCCAAGCCGTGACCTCCATCCCCCATTTCAAAATCAAGTTCCCTACAGCGCACGGAGTCGGAGAGGTGGCTGGGGATTTGGATCTAGCCCGACGCTGTTATCGGAATGCGTGCATCTCTTCCGGAGTAGGGGTTAGCAAGCAGAAACAAACCATGGCAATCGAGATTGAGCCCTTCACTGAAAGCAGTTCCGAGCCATTGGTAACACCTGCGGGGGAGACGGAGGAGATCGAGTTGGTCCTCGGGAAAGCGGACAAGACAGTAAAAATTGGTTTGGGTCTACCAGAGCCTCTTCGGACGAACCTTATGGAACTCCTTCGCAGCTATGCGGACATTTTCGCATGGGAGCCAAAGGACATGCCTGGGATTAGCAGAAGAGTTGCTGAGCACCGATTGGAGGTAGATCCCTCGAAGAAGCCTGTTCGGCAAAAGAGGCGGATATTCGCACCCGAGCGACAGAAGATAATTGACGAAGAGATCGCCAAGCTGTTGGCTGCTGATTTTATTTTTGAGATCGACTACCCACAGTGGATGGCCAACGTAGTATTGGTGCAGAAGCAGAACCAGAAATGGCGAGTTTGCATTGATTACACCGACCTAAATAAAGCTTGCCCGAAGGACTTTTATCCTTTACCCCATATTGATCAACTTATTGATGCAACTTCAGGTTATGCTCTACTAAGCTTTATGGATGCTTTTTCAGGTTATCATCAAATATCTATGTGTAGGGAAGATATCCCGAAGACAGCATTCATTACACACCGTTCGGTGTACGCCTATAAGAAGATGACCTTTGGCCTCATAAATGCTGGTGCAACCTACCAAAGAATGATGAATTTTATCTTCCACAAGCAGCTGGGAAAGAATATGGAGGTTTATGTGGACGACATGATCGTTAAAAGCGGGCAGGTTCAGAAACATTTGGATGATCTGGAGGAATGTTTCCAGACTGTCCGACAGCACAAATTGAGACTTAATCCCGCAAAATGCACCTTCGGCCTCGGTGCAGGAAAGTTCTTGGGGTATCTGGTCAGTCAGAGGGGCATCGAAGCTAATCCGGAGAAAATTCAAGCAGTCCTTGACATGAAGACTCCTCAATCATTTAAGGACGTCCAACGCTTGACCGGTAGAATTGCAGCTTTGAGGAGGTTCATGTCTAAATCCGCAGAGAGGTGTCTACCATTCTTCGACACACTGAAGGGGCCGAAGAACGCTAAAACTTTCCAATGGACCTCACTCTGTGAAGAAGCCTTCCAAGGCATAAAGACCTATCTGTCCTCTGCTCCCCTGTTGGTAAAACCCACTCCGAAAGAAACCTTATATCTATACCTTGCAGCAAGTCCCTTAGCCGTTGGAGCGGTGTTGATTCGGGAGATCAGCGGAAAGCAGCACCCGGTCTATTACGTCAGTCACGTCCTACGAGACGCCGAAACCAGGTATCCAAATATTGAAAAGATTGCCTTTGCTTTAGTAATTGCTAGCCGAAAGCTTCGGCAATATTTTCAGGGTAGGCTCCTGATCGTCTACACAGATCAACCACTGAAAAAGGTAATGGGCAAGCCGGAGGTTTCGGGGAGATTGGCAGCATGGACCATGGAATTGTCCCAGTTTTTCCTCGAATACCATCCCCGAACCGCTATCAAGGGACAAGCTTTGGCCGACTTTGTGGTAGAATGTTCCTTTACCGAGGCAGATGCCGAGTCGCCGGAAACGAGGACATCTGATCGAACTGTTACACTTCTTCAGCACGGTCAGAATGCATGGACACTGTATGTAGATGGGTCTTCCACAGTAAATGTCAGTGGAGCAGGGATTATTCTGACCAGTCCGGAAGGGTTCAAGGTACAACAAGCCATTAGATTCGGGTTTAAGGCGACTAACAACGAGGCCGAGTATGAAGCCGTTCTAGCTGGGGTTCGGCTGGCGAAGAGCCTAGAAGTCCAGAAATTGAGTATCTATAGTGACTCTCAGTTGGTCGTCAAGCAGTTGTCAGGAGAATATGAAGCTCGGGGGACGAGGATGATCAGGTACTTGGCAGAGTTGAAAGACCGACTCCGATACTTTGCTTTTCACGAATTTCAAGGCATAGAGCGTAACGATAATTCTATTGCCGATGCCTTATCAAAGTTGGCCACTACAGATGCTGTCGTGTTCAACGGGTCAGTCTATTTGGAGGTCTTACAGCAGCCTAGTGTTCAACATGACTCGGTGATGTGTATCGAGCGACCTGACTGCTGGATGACTCCCTACATCAATTATTTGGCAGACGGCGTCCTTCCTTCGGATCAGATGTTAGCAAAAAAGGTCAAATACAAAAGTGCCAACTTCGTTCTCATTGACGGGGATCTTTATCGGAGGGCTTTTTCGTCACCATTATTGAAATGTCTGGTCCCATCCGAAGCAGAGTACGCCCTTCGGGAAGTTCATGAGGGTATCTGCGGTGATCACATGGCGGCTAAGTCGCTGGCATACAAAGTTCTTCGGCAGGGGTACTACTGGCCAACGATCTTCAAGGAGGCTACGGAATACGTGAAAAAGTGTGATAAATGCCAGCTCAACAGTCCGATCCCACATCAGCCACCGGAAGAGCTATACTCGATTCTATCTCCTATACCCTTCGCTGTCTGGGGGGTTGATATACTGGGTCCGTTACCGAAGGCTAAGGGGCAGGTCAGCTTCGTCATCGTCGCCATTGATTATATGACCAAATGGGTCGAGGCGAAACCACTTCGGCTGATAACGGAACAGGAGTGTCTGAAATTTATAAAAGAATTCGTAGTGTTTCGCTTCGGGATCCCTCAAGTGGTGATATCAGACAACGGACGTCAGTTTGTGGGATCAAGATTTGAAGGCTTTCTGAAGGAGCTGGGGGTTCAGCACAGGAAGACGTCAGTGGCTCATCCGCAATCGAACGGGCAGGTCGAAGTGACTAACAGAACACTCTTAAACGGGATCAAGCGCAGATTGGACGAAGCCAAAGGAAGATGGCCGGAAGAGCTGCTCAGCGTATTGTGGGCTTATAGGACTACGCCGAGGACAACAACAGGGGACTCGCCTTTCAGACTGGCCTACGGCACTGATGCCTTAGTCCCAGTTGAGATTGGATCTCCAAGCCTTCGAGTTAGTCAGTTCAGTGAGATCTACAATGACGAGGGATTAAAAGCCAATTTGGACCTGCTAGAGGAAGTCAGAGAAATGGCTATGATCAAGTTAGCAGCCTACCAAAGAAGAGTCGCCAAGCACTACAACAAAGGGGTAAAGCTCCGAAGATTCGAGGTGGGAGACCTCGTTCTCAGAGAGGCCGAAGCATCTACACCGCAGAACACTGGGAAGTTGATGCCGAACTGGGAAGGACCGTATGAAGTGGTCGAAGTACCAAAGCCCGGGACATATCGACTGAAGGCCTTGGATGGATCCGAAATTCAGAACACATGGCACGCAGGCAGGCTCCGAAAGTACTTTCAATAGAAACCAAGTCAATCCACTGGGAGTCTGTACATAACCGTTCATCATCAATAAAAAGTCACTTTTTTCACAACTGATCTTCGCATCTGTCCTAATGTCACAGTGAAGTAAGGAGGTATGGTAGGACTCGCTGGCCATTCGATGGCAGCCAATCTATTTGATACCCCGTGTGGTAGTCAAATCCTGGATCCTATATTGATTTTTACCAAGGGTGGTAAAATCAATGGTCACCGAAGTAAGGAGGTATGGTAGGACTCGCTGGCCATTCGATGGCAGCCAATCTATTTGATACCCCGTGTGGTAGTCAAATCCTGGATCCTATATTGATTTTTACCAAGGGTGGTGAAATCAATGGTCACCGAAGTAAGGAGGTATGGTAGGACTCGCTGGCCATCCGATGGCAGCCAATCTATTTGATACCCCGTGTGGTAGTCAAATCCTGGATCCTATATTGTTTTTTACCAAGGGTGGTAAAATCAATGGTCACCGAAGTAAGGAGGTATGGTAGGACTCGCTGGCCATTCGATGGCAGCCAATCTATTTGATACCCCGTGTGGTAGTCAAATCCTGGATCCTATATTGTTTTTTACCAAGGGTGGTAAAATCAATGGCCACCAAAGCTAAAAGGTTCGGACAGACTTGTCGATCATTCGATGATAACCGCACCGTCCGGTGATCCTAAGAACCTCATCAGGCCCTTCGGGGTAGGCAAGCATCGTCATTCAGACTTCGTCCGATTCCTCGCGGCATCTACCTCACACTTCGGTAACGAATAAGTATTCCCTTACTTTATTATTATTGCCTAAATCGTTCTCAGTGTTGAGTTCGGAAGGCCATGTTATTTAGCTTCGTCTTACCTGTTATACGACTTGCTTAGTTGCTAATTAACAGTTTAAAGTTAGGCCCACGGAGGAGCTTGTACATTTTTCAAATTAAATCCATATTGAAGTGCTGGTAAACAGTGAAAACCGAAGTCATAAAGGATGATACCGATAACACTGATATTTTATTTACACAATGATGTTTACAAAGCGATAGGAGCTTTACAAAAATCCTACAGCTAAGGGAAAGAAAACCATCTTCAGAGATCGACTTCGTCTTCCGAAGAGTCCAGGATAGTCGGTTCAACCTTGGCGGCGACAAGTCTTGACTTGTCTTTGCTTCGGCATTCATCGTATCCATCCGAGAACATCTGGATGATCTCCTCGTTCAACTCAGCAGATTTTCGGTATTCTTGTTGGATTTCCTTCCGAAGATCTCCGGTTAGAGGAGGACCCAAGTCTCTCAGAGCCCGAAGTTCGCGGAGCTCCTCTTCGAGTTTTGCCCGCTCCTTCAGATGTCTCAGATCCCTGGCCTCAAGGTCGTGTACTTGTATAGCCAAGCTCTTATTGGTCTTCACCATCGTCTCGTTCTTCCCAACAAGAACCTCGTTCCGACGAACCAGGTCTATGTTTGAAGTAACGGTCAGCTGATGGGTGGCCTCGGATGTCTCCAACTGTTCTTTCAACTTATTTAAGTCCTTCTGAAGGCCTTCTTTATTGAAGATAGTGATACCATGAGCCCTTCTCTCCCTCTCCAGAGCAGAAGCCATAGTGGCCATCTCTCGCCTGGCCGCATCTTCTTCGGCTTCAGACTCTCTGTATCGGGGGAGAAGTCTCCCGAAGACAGCATTGGCCTGCAGACATTTAAAGCGAATTAGTAGAAGAAACAGATGATCCCTAGACATTTCAATTGAACCAACTCACCTTAGCCTGGTAACTCATGCCCTCCTCGATCAAATCCCTGATCGAACTGTTTCCGAACCGATGGTCATCGGTCTCCCGAACAAAGGAGTCGAACAGCTGAAAAGGAAAGTTCTCGTTAAAATCAGGCCATACAGTGGGGGAAGACGCAGCCTCTCGCCGGAAGGTAGAGGAAGAGGGTCTTGGCGGAGAAGGCACTGATGGTTCAGGAGGCGGTGCTGGTTGATCCTCGGAGGACTGCTTCCTTTTACGAGACAGAAGAGGAGACTCATTCAAGTTTTCGAGCTCATCTTCTGAAACGTGGATCTCCACAGGGATGACGGGGGGATGCTCGACTGCAGCAGGACGAGGAACTCGAAGCTCATCGGCAGACAGAGGAGTCACGTGAGTCCTCCTTTTCTTTATCCGTAGAGCCTGCATTCGCTCGGTCGCAGGCAAATCAATCAGACTCGCTGTAGAAGTTGATTGAGTTCCTTGAGGATTTGACCGGACTTTCCGAACCGCCCTCTTCTTCTGTCGAGGTCGGCTAGGCTCCTCGGCAGGTTCTGATCCACGGGAGACCTCTGCATCCTGGGCCTCCGAGGCCGGAAGTTCTTCTTGGGGAACTTCAGTGGAAGGGGATGAAGGCTTGCCAGAAAGGTACCTATCCAAATCCCTCCGATCGGTCGAAGTCGGCTTGATGAGGGACAACTTGTGGTCATACAACCAAGCTTGTTTGCCCAGGAGACCGAAGCTCCACTCCTTCAGAGGTATCTTCTCTATGATGCGCGTCATTTCTCTTATGCGCTCCTCGGATATGTCTCCGAAGTCTGCAGAGACGCGATCAGAAGTGGTCCAGTCAGGAACAGAAGAGATTTCGGGCCCGTTGACGAAGAACCATTTGTTATGCCATCCTCGGTTGCTCGAAGGAGTGTCCATCAGAGACCGCTTCTCGATCCTGGCATTGGGCTTGGGGGCTATCTTACTTAGCACCTTGAAGCCTTTCTCCCGTGATTTCCCCACGGAGAAGAGGGTGAAGAAGGAATCCACAGCAGGAGGAACTCCTATCTCGTAGCAGAAGGCTATATAAGCCAGTATGTGGATGTACGAGTTCGGCACCAGTTGGGCGAACCCCACTCCAACAAACCCTAAAAGGGTGATCAAAAAGGCGTGAAGAGGGAACCTCACCCCCTTCTCCAGAAAGGTTGTCGGAACGGCGATCCAGCCATCGGGACGCTGATACATCCTTTCGTGAGGAGCCGCTATCCGTACCCTGTGGGTATCCGGGATCTGATAGCGAGATCTGATGTTGCAGAGCTCAGTTTCATTCACGGAGGAAGGGGTGTTGGCATGAGGAAAGTCTTCCTCGTTCTGGAAAAATTCAGATGGGTTGGGGAGTGGTTCCATGGACGGAGCTCCCTTACTCGCGGCATTGATTTGGGGGCTTGAGCCCGAGACCTCTTTGTCAGGATTGGGGTGAGGGGTCACGGTGGAGATGGGGGCGACACGGAGGGGAGAACTGGTATCGGGGTTCTGAGATGCCATTGTTGAGAACTTACAGAGAAAGTGAAGAGATTTGAGGAGGAGAAGACAATAAGCTCTTATGAATTCGAAATGGCAGAGAACCCTCCAAGGAGAATGGGCAGCGGCTTTTATAGCAAATGATTTTTTCAAAATTTGCACGAGAGCCGAGGGCGGCGCATTAATTGGGGATAATGATGAGGGAGAGGAAAGGGTAACGTCTTACTCTAGCTTTGGTGGGTTACCCAAGGTAGGCTGGCGCCCAGTGGGCCCTTTCGTCCTGCGGACTCGCGCTATTTGCAGTCAGTCTTCCACTAAACATCCTGTTTAATAAAAGACTAGGGGGCAATGTTGGGGCCTGATATTTCTTTCATTGGGCCTGACTAATTGGGCCCATCCGTTTAATTAGCCTAGTGGACCTTTATCACTAAGTCTTATAGTCATTGGGCCTAACATTTATATTGCCTTTATTGTATCCCGTTAATAATGGGTTGGGTCAAGTGGCCGGCCCATAAGATCTTTTAAATATCTAAGACTTTGACCGGTAATGATGAAAAAGGGGGAGGGCAGTTGACCAAGCACCTGCAGATCATTAATGTGGATGGGATCTTATCCGGCCGGCGACAGGAACAGTGGAAAAAATGTGACAACCTGCATGCACACGGCTGAGACCACAGAGAAGCAGGAGGCTGTGTCAGATCATGGTTGGTGGCACAAAAAACCGAGTATGAGGGTATAACCTAGCAAGGGGGTCTCCTAACAAAAGGTACGCATACACTTTCTACCTAGCTCAAGACACTAGACATTTTTTACGCCTTCCATTGTTAAACCTTGAACACCTGTATTGACTCTCACGCCGGAGCTATCCCCCGACGGTCCAGCCGTCAAGCTTTTGGTGTTGATCGTGTTTTCTGTGCAGGATTAGGGCGTCTTACGTGATTGGGACGTCATCAAAGATCTTGGCGTTAACAAATAGTTTTTCCTTTCTAGATGGTTGGATACAACACCTAGAAGCAACAATAATAAGCTTCATGGATGTGTCCAACCATTTAACCAGTAGTTCTCACTTATTAGTGTTTGGGAATCATTTCTATAAGGGCATAACAAGTTCTTGCCAATTATTAATACAAGCTGTCAGGCTCAACTTGAAGCCTAACCAAAAAGAGAGATAGATAGAGAGATTAGAGAATAAACAGCATTTGGGACGAAGAAGGATATAAATATTAGTATTCTTCACTGAGACCGTTAGGGAGAAGGGAGAGAGAAAAATAAGGCGAAAGCGTAAACAAATTTCTCTTCATTTCATTCATTCACTTAATTGTAATAAACCGGATTTTTGTTAATAATTAAATATTAATTTGATTTTTCCTAAAAGTGCAATTGAATTAAAAAGGTAAGTTACTACTTTTTTTCCTTCCTTATTTCGTTTGGAAAATTAAATTCTTTTAGTAGATAATTTAATAATTGCTTTCATTAAAATTAAAGAGTCCATTAGGATTTTGGTAAGTTCTATTGTTTTCTTGTTAATTTAAAGAGTTATTTGACATCATCTCCATCCCTTAAATTTCTGAAAACTGTAACCTGTCCTGATTTTCGTCACTATTTTCAGCCTTAATTTAGAAAATTCGTAACTCAGTCATATTAACTCTGAATCGAGTGATTCTTGAGTCTATTTCGTCTATCTTTTCGAAAGCTACAATTTTTATAAAGACATGAAGAGATTTTGAAGACTTTAGAAGACCCGAAAGTCAGATTCTTTATTACTGCGTATTAAAGAAAGGCGAACAAGGAAGATAAATATTATTTTGGATTTTGATTTTAAGTTTAGTTATGAGGGTTTTTAAATTAGATATTGTTTTTAAATAAAATATAGACATGGAATTAGATATCATGATAATCGAAAATAGGAGATAAATTTATATTAAGTAATATAATTTGATTGAATGGAAACGTTAAAATCTGAAAATCAATGTCTATATTTTAAGGTCTATTGTCTATCAGTTTCCATGGTAAGCACTTAATTTTGATTGCTTTCTCCGACAAAAATAAGAAAATTACACTTTATCTCTAAAAGTGGCGAACGTTATGCTTTCTCTGACAGCAAGATTTATTATTTGAAACGTTATGCTTTTCGTTGAAAGCAATTTTATTATCAATAAATTGTCAAACTTTCATTTATGTGCTTGAATATTTTTTCTGGTTTTTTTTTTAAAAAAAGTATAGATTCAAGTGTTAGTTTGCATATAATCGGGAAAAAAACATGTTTTTTCTTGAAAAGATTCATGTTTGCTGTTTTATGAGGACTATTGTTGTCTTGGAGTATTAATTTGAACAAGTTAAGATTCAATAATAAATTTTGTGTTTTAAGGAATCATTCAAATTAAAGACAATCAATATAAAGAAACTCCATTTTGATAAATGAAATATATGTAAATGAGTTTTCTGATACAAGATATGAAAAATACCACAAAAGGTCATGATCTAAAGGCCATGGCATATCAAACTGAAAAGGGGGCATAACTAAAGCCTCCAAGTCAATAATGGCGGTATCATAAATATTAAAATTTGCAGCTTTAAGCTCCTTAACATCTTGGGTTGTTGATTCTAAGTCCCGTCGCTGGCACTCTACATTCCGAAACTTGACTTCTAGATCCCGAAGCATGGCCTCTAGATCCCAAGACTAGGCCTTCAATTTGCTTACAGCCTCGTCAAGCTCTAAAAGTTGTACTAAAAAAGAGTTATCTTCACACTTACGTACAACAACCTCCGAACGTAGTGCAACAAGATTAAAATTTGACTTGAGAAGATCCAGCCTAGCACGAAAAGTAGACATATCAACACCCACGGCTATAAGGTCGTCTACATCATCACTAAATTTCTTCAAGTCCTCGACTCGCAAAGAATATAAAGAAAGAGTGTGCAACCCAAGAACAAGGCCTGAGAGTTGATCTAGGAAGAAGGTTTGGGCAGAAGTCGCCTCAATAATCAGCCGGTCAAGTATATGCGAAAATCGAGCTAGGAGATGTTCAAGACTTTCTTGAATAGAAGATGATATCTGAAAGCCCCTCCAAGAAACAAGATCTCCACTTGGATTGAAGGAAGCTCTAGTAGAAGCTACTTTGGAAGCAACCATAGGATTCAATGAGACAAAGGATGAAGGAGCAGGGGGGCTGCTGTACTGCTGATAGTTCCTCGAAGCCTTGGCCTACTGAAGGATAACCAAGGTCACTGTATGGTGAGGTGGCAACATTCGAATGGAGAGCATCAAATAAAACGAGTGTCTCAACAGGTGAAGACAAATCTTTCATTTTCTCGCTCTGAAAACAAAATATCAACGCATAATATATTGTGGAGAAACAAAGGAAATTCAAGAAGAAAATTATATGTTGACTAAAGAAAGATACTCACAATATAGCCAATGGAAAAAGAGTCAGGAGAAGCCGCAGAAAGTGGAATGTCATTCAACCCACCCAAAGAGCTATCAATAATACCCTCCCGAGCAATCACCAACTCGACAGAATCCTTCTCGGGAGGATGAACATCAACAATAATCTCGAAAGGATTCCCCCTCGAGGAAACAAGAATCTCATCGACACCTTCAGGTCTACCATGGGGAGAAGTCATAGGAAGGTTTGAGGAAATCACTATATCACCCACAACAGGACTCGAGCTCACATCAGGTAAAGTGTCCTTAGCATCAAGACTAACACAATCATTTTGTGGAGAAGACGACTCAACACCGATAAGGATTGGTTGGGGAGGCTCACGACTAGGAGAAGCCGTCGCGGTCGCCTCATTTGTAGTACCAGACACAAACACAAGTGGAACATCATCATCCTCTTTATTGATCTCCGCAATCTGAAAATCAGGGAAATAATTACATAAAGAAACACAAAAGAAACTATACAAGGGATAAAAGACGAAGAAGGGAAATGTCACAAAAATTTTACCAAATTTCTACATCGCTTCTTGATCGGATCCTTGGCTGCCAGCATACTAGAACCAGTATCATCAAGAGGGCGCTTTGCCGATGGCTTTAAGCGGAGCCTAATGAGGGGACGACTAACCGGGACCATGGTAGAAGCAATAGGAGGAGCCACCTTAGAATCAATAGTGGTAGATACTCTCGTTTTAGAACGAGTAACTCTCATTTTCACGGCACTAGAGGATCCATGGGGAGGAGTTGGAGGAGGTATCTGAGACAGAGATACCCGAGACGAAGCCCGTGGTGGAAGACTCCTAGAAGTAGCAGGGGCCTATGCGGGAAGGGTATCTGGGTCACTTCGAGGATGAATGTCTGCTGACGGAAGAGGAGAAGACTTAAGCATTAAAGCCTTACGCTCAATAAGCCGACTACTGGATGGCCAATAATCTGAGCGGACATTGGTCTTGGGAGAACATATCATCCTAGCCCATTGGAGACGTTTCACAATAGGAGGAGTTGGAAGCGAACAAATCAAGGTATCATCCTCCCACCTTTTGATATTGATTTGTCAATAGTTACGCTCACCAGTAGTATATCGCCCACTCCGAGAATCATCTGGCATAACAAAAAGAAGGGATCTATGAGGAACATTTGGAGGTCTTGGAAATGCCCATGCAAAAGAGGGGGAGGTAGAGACGAAGTTGAGAAGAACAATCTCATAATTCCCCGACAAGTGTGGCTGAAAGGTCGTTCCTGGTTAAATCCAAACTGCTTCATGACTCTGTGAGGAGAATAAATTACAGTACCAAAACCATTATCTTCAACGAAATAAGGAAGCTCCGTGGCCCGAAGGAAGATAAACCAGGACAACAATGAACCACTCAATCTGTTAAGGCTTGAGAAGGTGCGAAAGTTATGCTTATAGAAGTGAGGCGGTCACTTTTTGAAACAATGGTGTAGGGACGAGCATTGAAGCATGAAAAATCATCAATGGAGAGCCGAAAATCAGAACCAGATCGGTGATCAATCCAGTGCGGGGGACGATGTTGAGTAATGAACAAGGGTCTGAAGACTTCTTTTTCTTCTTAGAAAGATGAACAGGAGTAGAATAGCTCAAAAAACGCTCGAAGAGAAAGAGCAGAAGAAAGGAGAAAAGAACGAAGCAATTTACGTCATACCTGGATAAATAAATAAAAACAGGTTGATAAGAAAAAAGAAGAGAAAAAGTGTAGTTTGAAAGGCAGTGAATGTAAGACTCCAAATTTTATGAAATAAAAGTATTCAATTTTTCTATTTAGTAAATGGATAAATTGATAACAAGTTAAAGTTAAGGGTAATATATGAAAATTTTCAAAATACGCAAGTGGTTATAAAATACTCATTGTTGTCGAGGAATATTCGTTTGGTCGTGAAATATTCTTTGTGTAGGAGAATATTTGTACGACGGCGCAGCCAGTTGTGGGCCCCATAACAGAATAATTGTCGGATGAAGAAAACAACAAATTTGAATTTTTATAAATAACGGCGTAGTTGTTACCGTTAACACTGTTGGAATACCTAGTGGTTAAAATACAGTAATATGCGTGGTTGCACAGTAGCACACGGTATTGCACAGTATTTTTGAAATATTAATTCTTACATAATAAGGCACTACTCAATAATTGTTACAGTAATTACTGTTCAATATTTTATTTTATTGATTCAGTAATTGCTACGTTGATATTTTATATTATTGTTGTTTTAATAATTGTCACTGCACAGTATTTTCCATTATCAGATCAATAATTCATATTATTTGAATAATATTATTAGATAGCATTATTGACAATGTCTAGAAAGTTCTGTCTAAGGAGAGGTTTGGTCATCTAATTGCGCGCCAATAAGGAGAAATTCTTATTGAAAAGCCCTCTCTTTCCTGGGAACAGCCTGGTTGTCATAATTGTGATTCTGTAATATTATTTGTGAAAAATTAACTATTGATTTGTATGATAAGAAAATATTTAATTGATGTGGATATAAATGATGGATTTATTTATGTGGTTATAAATGAAGGAATTAATGTTGAGGTGTTTTATCAGTTTTTTGTCGGATTGGAGGTATTATTAGATCAAACCAGTGTTCTTGAGCTATATTGCGTGAGTTATATTTTTTAATCTGACCGTTGGATCGTTGGGATTTTTGGATATGTTATACATATATAAGTTGAGTATATGTTCACAAATTTTGAACCGTTAAAAATGAACGAATGATTTGTTATGAATTTTAAGAGGTGACTGATTCGGAAATGAGGTTTATAAATGATTTTGGTAGAAAATTCTAGAAATGGGTGGGCCCCACTTTTGGTTGTTGGGGAAGATGACTGATTTTTAGTGGGTGAAATAGTAGCAGGTAAAGTCATCAGGTAGCAGGTCAAGTCTGCTTCGGCGTGCTAACATTTTTCTATAAATAGAGGGCTAAGTTAGAATTAAAAATCACACCGGAATTCATAAGTATTCTCTCTTTTTCTCTCTAGATTATCGAGTGTATTTTGTGAGTATTTAGATACTTGGTGAGTTACTATTCATCAGTGCAAGCTTTCTTCAGCGTCATATCCGATATCCAGTTAGAAATGCTGCTCTTTTGAGAATTTTTACCTTTTTGAGTCGGGATTACTATTCACGTATACGACACTATTCACGTATACGACACTATTTACGTATATGACATTATTTACGTATATGGTACCATGTACGAATACGGAGTTACTATTCACGAGTTACTATTTATTAGTTACTATTCACGAGTTACTATCCACGAGTACTATTAACGACAAAAAATTGGTTTCTTTTTCTGACCAAATTATCGTTGATTTATGATTGTTGCTCTTGAAAATAAATGCAGTTGTTGATCATATTATTTTTATTATCATATATAACATTTTTATAACCTTGATGTTGAATTTCTCTTTCACTTGAGTGTAAAAATGGGTAAATTATTGGTATGATCGTGACTGAGGAATATCTTTGGCCTGTAGTGCAAAGATGAATTGTTAACTGGTATGATCATGACTATTGAATTTATAATTGAATATCTTTAGCTTAAGTGTAAAGATGAATTGATTAACATGGTTATAATTATTGTTTATATAAATTCTGAAATGATTATATATTTCTTTGAGATATGAATATATTTGGCCTGTAGTGCAAATATGAACTGTTGAGGAATATCTTTGGCCTGTAGTGCAAAAATAAATTGTTGATGAATATCTTCGGCCCGTAGTGCAAAGATGACCTGTTGTTGAATATCTTTGGCCAGTAGTGCAAAGATGAACTGTTGACGAATATCGTTGGCCCGTAGTGTAAAGATGAATTTATTAGTATGATTATGAATAGGAACTGTGATTTGGTATAACCATGATCTTTGATGTTTCAGGTAAAGACATGTGATGAAAATTATCTTCATCCTGGATGCGAAGAGGAATTTAGAATACAATTATGATTATGAGTTATTTATATGATTGTGGACCAGAACTGTTGATTGATGTTACAGAGATAAAACATTGTTGATGGATTTTTAACATGGAGAAGATAATAGATTTTATGGTCTATTTGACTCTTCTAATGGATTGCTCGTTCCGCTGCAATTTCGGTTGAAATTTTTTATCATCTACCATATGTTCTAAATCTTTGATTTATTACTTTTGAAGGCTATTGATAATTTATTTATCTTTAGTCATGATATTCTTACTGGGCTAGTTGTGTTCACCCTTCTGTTTCACAATTCCTTTCAGGTAATAAGAGTGTAGCTGGGTCGAGCGGGGATAACAGGGAAATAGAACGATGGTCATCATTTAGTAGTTATATTTGGTGAATCAAATAGGGTGAGGCGAACCCAACGTTGGAAGGGTGTTTTGTCAGTATCATACAAGATGTCTAATGATATACAACCTCGTGTCATCATAAGACACGGTTGTGCACATCCACTTGCTGAGTATATCTACGAGCACTACCTATATAATCTTGGTATTTGTTTGAAGTATAATTCTCAATTAGAGACAGTGGAGATAATGATATGTCAAGAGAAGACTTACCATTGAAAAAAATATGATAGTAATCTTCTTATTTTTCTTTGGGGTCTATTGTCAAACAAGGATAATTCTATGGACATATGATATCTATCATAACCTAGATGCATGGCCTCCCATGTACGAAGGTTTCCTTGAGCACTTCCCAAAAATTTTAATTTTTAAAACATTTATTGACTGTACCTTTATGTGATGTATCAATGTGAGGTGATGTCCATAGTTGGGACATGAGTCACAGTTGGTATTAAAACTCACAGTATATGTGTTGTTGTATTTTGCACGACAATTGTGATAATGAAGTTGTAGTTATTTTCTGTACCATGTATTTGGTGACTCAGAATGGGTTGGGTGGAATGGACCTATTTTGGGGTTGTCACAGTTGGTATCAGAGCTTAGGGATATGGTCTCTGGGGGAGATCGGGGAATAGAACTAGGAGGGGAGAGATGAGTAAATCCTTCGCTAGTGTGTCCTACCTAAGCTTATTTGTTGGTCAGTCATAATATCGGTATATTATGTGATATGTTAATTTGTTCAATTAACCTTTTTTTTGAAGCTGTATTCTAGAATGATATCTGAAATACAGGAGATGAGCAATGGAGAAATTATGATGACAGGGAAGATGGAATCTGAAATAAAAGCAAGGTATTCTCAACTCTTCGAAATACCAGGTATGTAAATTTCGGGGACGAAATTTCATAAGGAGGGAAGATTGTAAGACCCCGAATTTTATGAAATAAAAGTATTCAATTTTTCTATTTTGTAAATGGTTAAATTGATAACAAGTTAAAGTTAAGGGTAATATATGAATTATTTCAAAATACGCAAGTGGTTATAAAATACTCATTGTTGTCGGAAAATATTCGTTTGGTCGTAGAATATTCTTTCTGTCGGAGAATATTTGTACGACGGCGCAGCCAGTTGTGGGCCCCATAACAGAATAATTGTTGGATGAAGAAAACAACAGATTTGATTTTTTATAAATAACGGCGTAGTTGTTACCGTTAACACTGTTGGAATACCCAGTGGTTAAAATACAGTAATATGCGTAGTTGCACAGTAGCACACGGTATTACACAGTATTTTTAAATTATTGATTCTTACGTAAGAAGGCACTACTCAATAATTGTTACAGTGATTACTGTTTAATATTTTATTTTATTGATTCAACAATTGCTACGTTGATATTTTATATTATTGTTATTTTAATAATTGTCACTGCATAGTATTTTTCATTATCAGATCAATAATTCATATTATTTGAATAATATTATTAGATAGCATTATTGACAATGTCTAGAAAGTTCTATCTAAGGAGAGGTTTGGTCATCTAATTACGCGCCAGTAAGGAGAAATTCTTATTGGAAAGCCCCCTCTTTCCTGGAAACGGTCTGGTTGTCATAATTGTGATTCTGTAATATTATTTGTGAATAATTGTTTATTGATTTATATGATAAGAAAATATTTATTTGATGTGGATATAAATGATGGATTTATTTATGTGGTTATAAATGAAGGAATTAATGTTGAGGTGTTTTATCAGTATTTTATCAGATTGGAGGTATTATTAGATCAAACCAGTGTTCTTGAGCTATATTGTGTGAGTTATATTTTTTAATCTAACCGTTGGATCGTTGTGATTTTTGGATATGTTATACATATATAAGTTGAGTATATGTTCACAAATTTTGAACCGTTAAAAATGAATGAATGATTTGTTATGAATTTTAAGAGGTGACTGATTCGAAAATGAGGTTTATAAATAATTTTGGTAAAAAATTCTAGAAATGGGTGGGCCCCTGTGACGCCCCCAAAATTAGGTATACATCACCCATCTTGGGTCGTCAGATACATAGTACAGAATACAAATACAACTTACTAATACAACTGTCGTGTACAATACGACAAAACATAAACTGTGAGTTTGAATACAAATATTATCTTCTAGAGAGTATTCATACTCAAAAGGAGTCCTCATTACATTTATTAACACACCATTACATAGAATAGTGAGGACTACTAACTAATACTATCATTCGGACCATCACTCCGTTCCCCGACTTTTCCCAGCTACGTTCTCATTTCCTGAAGAGAACAGTGAAAGAAAGGGTGAGCTCAACTAGCCCAGTAAGAAATATTATGACTAAGATAATGCAGAATAAATTATCATTAGCCTTCAACAATGTTAAACTGATAAAATATAATAGACATCAAGTTTAACTGCAGCGGAACAAGTAATCCATTAAAAGAGTCAAGTAGAAAATTAACTCTACTATCTTTTATGATTTAAAAAGTTTTCCAACACTGTGATCGCTGAGACTCAGCTTAATAAAATAATCCACATCATCGAATCACCCCTGCACTACGGCCAAGGATATTCGTATATTCATTAATGGTCATGATCATGCCAACAACTGTCCATCACTGCACTACGGCCAATGAGACTTTAACCACATCATTTGTAACATTACGGTCATGATTACACCGAATAATCCCTGGTCATAATCATACCAAGTCCATCTATGCACTACAGGCCACAGATGACTTTCAACATTTTATAAACATGAGGATGATGACAATGATATAAGAATTCAATAAAACAAGTTCAAGAATTAGTTTATCCAGGAATTAATAACGTCCAAATTGTCAACATGATACTGTTTTGTGGAGTAAACTTCAAGAATGATCAGGAGAATATTTTCATGAATAGATACTAGATGAAGCGCAAATATCAAGGATATTCCACCAATTTCATGGAGTATAAAAGTCAAAGTTTTAATCAACTGAGTATAATAAAAAATGAAATAACAAAAGAAATCACCATGCATGCGATAGACCACACAGTCAGGTTATTCTTAACAGAATAATAATAATGGAACCAGGTCCGGCGTAAACGCACAGACAGGATATTCCGACAGAATAATAAATAATGGAACCAGGTCCGGTGTAAAACACACAGACAGGATGTTCCAATAGAATAATAACAAGACGGAACCAGGTCCGGTGTAAAACACACAGACAGGATGTTCCAACAGAATAATAATAAAAACGGAACCAGGTCCGGTGTAAAACACACTGGAACATAATAATAATAAAAACGGAACCAGGTCCGGTGTAAAACACACAGACAGGATGTTCCAACAGAATAATAGAAGAATGTCACCAAGTATAGGGTAGATCCGCGTATACAGGTTATTCCAATAGAATAATAAGAAATGGAATAACAACAGTTCTCTTCATGAATAAGAAAGAATAACACCCCTTACCGTTTTAAAGACGAGCTGAAATAAGGAAGTAGTTAAGTAGCAGAATACTCTTCTTCTCTCTCTCTATAGCTTCTCTCTATAGTTTCTCTCTCTAGAGTTCAGTGAATTCGTAAGAAATAATGAAGGAATGAGCTGCTATTTATAGAAAAATAGAATGCATAGTAACTAATCCATGAACGATCCAGATTGATTACTTTAATCTGACGGTCCATATTTAAAGAAAAATCTTTTAAATAAAATATATTATATTCTATTTATAGAATAACTTTAATAAAGTATTCTGTTTTATATAAAAAGATGTTTCTGTTTTATTACGAATAAAACAAAACGTCATTATCGCTAAATAATTCATATTATTAACTGACCATAATTGAATCAAACTGAGTGACTTCTCACATAAGCATTAATAATCAATACCGTGTGCTACTATGCAACCACACGTATTACTGTACTTTTACTACCGAGTAGTTCAACAGTAACAATGGTAAAATTTTCGCCGTTATTTTTAATAAAATATTTTTGTCGTTTTCTCAATCCGACAATAATTCCGTTGTGGAGTCCACCAATGATTGTGTCGTTGTACGAATATTCCCTGTTAAACGAATATTCCCCGACCAATCGAATATTATATAACAACTTGCGTACTTTGTAAAATCTATAAATATTACCCACAACTATAACATTATATCAATTTAACTCCATAATATTCAAAAATGATATTTATAGAAAATTCATCTTTATTTATAAAAGTTGGGGTCTTACAACCTCCCCTTCTTATGAAATTTCGCCCTCGAAATTAGGGTACGTACCAGGTATGTCGAAGAGGTAAGGATACCTTGATTTCATTTCAGATTCTAACTCCCAAGTCATTTTCTCAACATCGTGGTTTCTCCATAAAACTTTGACTTGAGGTATAACCTTGGAGCGTAGAATATGTTCCTTCTTATCCAAGATTTGAACAGGAACTTCTTCATACGTCAAATCCTCCGCTATTTCGTCCGGTTCTAACTCAATAATGTGGTTCGGGTCTTCCACATATTTGCGTAACATGGATATGTGAAAAACGTTATGAACACGAGACATACTTGGCGGTAAAGCGAGTCTATAAGCCACAGTTCCTACTCGATCGAGGATTAAAAATGGACCGATGAATCGAGGATTGAGCTTTCCTCTCTTTCCAAATCTCGTAACTCCTTTCCATGGAGCAACACGTAAGAACACATGATCTCCTACATCAAATTCCACTTCCTTTCGATGAAGATCAACATAACTCTTTTGTCGATCTTGTGAGGTTTTTATACGTTGTCGGATCGTTTGAATCTTTTCTGTAGTCATACGTACCAACTCCGGTCCCAACAACGTTGCTTCACCCACCTCATCCCAGCATACTGGAGAACGACATTTTCTTCCATACAATGCTTCGAATGGAGCCATGCCAATACTTGCTTGATAACTGTTGTTGTAGGAAAACTCCACCAATGGTAAGAACTTGTCCCAACTTCCCTTGAAGTCAAAGACACAGAGTCTTAATAGATCTTCAAGAGTTTGAATAGTCCTCTCTGATTGTCCGTCCGTCTGAGGATGATATGCTGAACTAAATCGTAACTCCGTGCCCATAGCTTTTTGTAAACTAACCCAAAATCGTGAAGTGAATCTTGGGTCTCGATCAGAAACTATGGATACTGGCATACCATGCAGTCTTACAATCTCGTTTATGTACATACGAGCAAGACGTTCAAGTGTATAAGTTTCTCGTATCGGTAAGAAATGAGCAGACTTGGTCAATCTATCAACAATGACCCAAATCGCATCAATACCTTGAGAAACCCTAGGAAGACCGGTAACGAAATCCATGGTTGTAAGACCCTGAATTTTATGCAATAAAAGTATTCAATTTTTCTTATAATTACTATTCAGTAAATGGTTAAATTGATAAATATTAAAGTTAAGGGTGATATATGAATTTTTTTGGAAATAAGCAAGTGGTTATAAAATAATCATTGATGTCAGGAAATATTCGTTTGGTCATGGAATATTCTTTCTGCCGGGGAATATTCGTACGACGGCGCAACTATTTGTGGGCCCTATAACTGAAAACGGTCGGATTAAGATAACGACAAAAAATTGAGTTTTTTTCAAATAACGGCGTAGTTGTTACCGTTAATACTGTTGGAATACCCGGTGGTTAAAACAAAGTAATACGCGTTGTTGCACAGTAGCACACGGTATTGCACCAATTATTAATTTTTACGTAAGAAGGCATTACTCAATAATTGTTACAGTAATTACTGTTCAGTATTTTATTGATTCAATAATTGCTGCGTTGATATTTTATATTACTATTGTTTTAATAATTGTCACTACACAGTATTTTCTATTATCGGAACAATAATTCATATTATCTGAATAATATTATTAGATAACATTATTGGCAATGTCTAGAAAGTTCTGTCTAAGGAGAGGTTTGGTCATCTAATTGTGCGCCAGTAAGGAGAGATCCTTATTGGAAAGCCCCCTCTTTCCTGGGAACGGCCTGGTTGTCGGTATTGTGATTCTGTAATATTATTTGTGAATAATTAATTATTGATTTATATGATGAGAAAAATATTAATTTTATGTGGATATAGATGGAAAAATTTTTAAATGTGACAATTGTTGAAAATTAATATTTTATCTTTTTCTGATAAAATAATTCATTTAAATATATTATTTTAATAATATATTAACGGTGATATTTTTACAATGAATGTGGGATATATGAGTATATGAGGAGGAAGAGTATTTTTGCTGGATTAAATGTTTAACACATGTTTTGTGTGTTGGTGGACACAATTCTTGACCGAAAATTTATTATAGACTGTAAAATTATCCGTTTGTGGATTTCGGTCAATTTTTGTTTGAAATTTAGAAAAACTTTTTTCTGCAAAGTTGTAGAGAATTGAATTTCCTATAAAAACTCGCATGATTCGAATTTTCTGATGAAAGGGCTATTTATTATGAATTATTGAAGTTCTGAAGTTCTAAAATAATTGATTTTTGGAAGTTTTAAATAATTATATTAACAAAAACGTTTTTTTTTTCATTTGTGGGCATGTGTTAATGGCTGAAATCAGCTGGTGTGGTGTGCTAAGGAAATTAAAAAAATTATATTATTATTTTATTAAATTTTCTGCTTTGGTGTTCTAAGTAATTTCCTATAAATAGGGTGCTTAGGTTAGAATTGAAAAACACACCAGAAACTGAAGTTTTCTCTCTATTTCTCTCTCGATATATTGAGCGTATTCTTGTGAGTATTTTGATACTTTGAGTGTTGCTATACGGTGCAAGTTCGTTCAGCGTTATTCCAGTCAGAAGTACTGCTCTTTTGAGGTAAGGGATAATAAGGGATGTTATTTTTTAAAAAATGATATTATTTCTTTCAATATCATTATACCGGAATATTGTTAAGATTTTTCTTGTAAAATTCTTATCTTTTCATATCGGGGTTACTATTCATGAGTTACTATTCACGAGTTACTATTCATGAGTTACTATTCACGAGTTACTATTCATGTGTTACTATTCACGAGTTACTATTTATGACAAAATTAGTTTCTTTTTCTAACCAAATTATAGTTGATTTATGAATATTACTCTTGAGATTAAAACTATATGTTGATCATATTATTTTTTTATTATCATATATAACATTTTTATAACCCTAATGATGATATTTCTCTTTGACTTGAGTATAAAGATGGGTAGATTTTTGGTACGATCATGACTATGGGTTTTTTTTGGCCAGTAGTGCAAAGTTGAATTTTTAACTGGTATGATCATGACCATTGAATTTATAATTGAATATCTTTATCTTAAGTGCAAAGGTGAAATGATCAACATGGTTATAATTATTGGTTATATAAATTCTGAAATGATTATATATTTCTTTGAGATAATAATATATTTGGCCTGTAGTGCAAATATGAACTACTGAGGAATATCTTTGGCCTGTAGTGCAAAGATGAGTTGTTGATGAATATCTTTGGTCGTAGTGCAAAGATGACTTGTTGTTGAATATCTTTGGCATGTAGTGTAAAGATGAACTGTTGATGAATATCTTTGGCCCGTGGTGCAAAGATGAATTTATTAGTATGATTATGAACAGGAACTGTGATTTGGTATAACCATGATCTTTGATGTTTCAGGTAAAGACAGGTGATGAAAATTATCTTCGTCTTGAATACGAAATTTAGAATCACAATTATGATTATGAATTATTCATATGATTGTGGAAAGGAACTGTTGATTGATGTTACAGGGATAAAACATTGTTGGTGGACTTTTAACATGGAGAAGATAATAGACTTTATGGTCTATTTGACTCTTCTAATGGATTGCTCGTTCCGCTGCAACTATGGTTGAAATTTTTATCATTTACCATATGTTCTAAATCTCTGATTTATTATTGATGGAAGCTATTGATAATTTAATTATCTTTAGTCAAGATATTCTTTACTGAGCTAGTTGTGCTCACCCTTTTGCTTCACAATTCCTTTCAGGTAATAAGAGTGTAGCTGGGTCGAGCGAGGGTAACGGGGAAATAGAACGGTGGTCTCTAGCTGTGTATGTTCTCCCGAAGCAGTATAGAAAAGTTCATTTAGTAGTTTTATTTGGTGAATCCAATAGGGTAAGGTGTACCCAACGTTGGAAGGGTGATTTGCCACTATCATACAAGATGTCTAACGACATACAACCTCGTGTCATCATAAGACAGGGATGTGCTCATCCACTTGCTGAGTATATATACGAGCACTACCTATATAATCTTGGTGTTTGTTTGAAGTATAATTCTCAATTAGAGACAGTAGAGATAATGATATGTCAAGAGAAGACTCACCATTGGGAAGAATAGGATAGTAATCTTCTCGTTTTTCTTTGGGGTCTATTGGGTCAACCAAGAATAATTCTGTGGCCATATGATATCTATCATAACCTAGACGTATGGCCTCCCATGTACGAAGGTTTCCTTGAGCACTTCCCAAAGATTCTAATTTCTAAAACAGTTTTTGACTATACCTTTATGTAAGGTGTCATTGTGAGGTGATGTCCACGGTTGGAACATGAGTCACATTTGGTATATATTTGTATCTAAACTCATAGCATATGTGTTGTTGTATTTTGCACGATTATTGTTGTAATAAAGTTATAGTTGTTTTCTGTACCATGTATTTGACGACTCAGAATAGGTTGGATGGAATGGACCTATTTTGGGGGCGTTACAATGGTAATGTGCTCCCACTTCCATTCTGGAATTTCAAGTGGTTGCAATGGACCTTTTGGTACTTGATGCTCTGCTTTGACTCGTTGACAAGTTAGACACCTTGATATAAACAACGCTATCTCTCTCTTCATATTGCTCCACCAAAATGTATGACGAAGATCATGATACATTTTGGTACTTCCAGGATGGATTGCAAATGGTGTGTTGTGCGCCTCCATCATGATTTCATACTTTAAATCAGGGTTGTTAGGAACACAAAGTCTGGAGTTGACTCGAAGTATTCCTTCTTCATCGATTCTTGCTTCCGGCATAGCACCTTCTTGCACTTTCTTCCTCATACGCATCAGCTCCAGGTCTGTAGCTTGAGCAGCTTTAACTTTATCGATTAAAGTCAGTTCTACTCGTATATTCGCCATCATCACATGGGTCCCTGGAGTCTTTAACTCTATCTCCATCCTTTGCAAATCACACAAAATGGGTCTTTGTGTTGACAATATTGCACTCGTACTTGCATATGATCTTCTACTCAATGCGTCAGCTACCACGTTCGCTTTTCCAGGATGATATTGAATGGTATGATCATAATCTTTCAACAGTTCAAGCCAACGTCATTGTCGCATGTTGAGTTCCTTTTGAGTGAAAAAATATTTGAGGCTTTTATGATCCGTAAAGATCTCCACCTTCTCCCCATACAAGTAATGCCTCCAAATTTTAAGTGCAAAGACAACAGCTGCCAACTCTAGATCATGAGTAGGATAATTCCTCTCATATTCCTTGAGTTGTCTTGATGCATAGGCTATGACTTTTCCATGTTGCATGAGAACGCATCCCAACCCTTTGCTCGAAGCATCACTGTAGATGACAAATCCCTCCGAGCCAGATGGTATTGTTAGAACAGGTGCTGAAATGAGTCTCCTCTTGAGTTCTTGAAAACTCTGCTCACATTCTTCGCTCCAACCGAACTTTGTATCTTTTCGAGTCAGCTGAGTTAATGGAGTAGCGATTCGAGAAAATCCTTCCACGAATCTCCGATAATAACCAGCTAAACCAAGAAAGCTACGTACCTCGGTCACTGATTTAGGTTGCTCCCAGCTTTGAATAGCTTCAATCTTTGTCGGGTCAACCGATATTCCACGACTTGATACTACGTGCCCAAGGAATGCTACCTCTTCCAGTCAGAACTCGCATTTCTTCAACTTGGCATAAAGCTTGTATTCACGAAGCTTTTGGAGTACCAGCCTCAAGTGTTGCTCATGATCTTCACGGCTTTTGGAATAAACAAGGATGTCATCGATAAAGACGACCACAAAGTGATCCAAATATTCCTTAAATACCCTGTTCATCATATCCATGAAGGCAGCAGGAGCATTAGTCAATCCAAAAGACATAACTAAGAATTCATAATGCCCATACCGAGTTCTGAAGGCAGTCTTTGAAATATCCTCAGTTCTAACCTTCAGCTGATGATATCCAGAACGAAGATCGATCTTTGAAAAGAATTGTGCTCCTTGCAACTGGTCAAACAGGTCATCAATACGTGGCAATGGGTACCTATTTTTTATGGTGACATGATTCAACTCCCGATAATCAATACAAAGTCGCATACTCCCATCTTTCTTCTTCACGAACAGAACAGGAGCACCCCAAGGAGAAGTACTAGGATGAATAAAACCAATGTCTAACAATTCCTGCAGTTGGGTCTTTAACTCCTGAAGTTCAATAGGAGCCATTCGATATGGGGCTTTGGAAATGGGTTTTGTACCGGGTTCAAGGTCGATACAAAATTCAATTTCACGCTCTGGGGGTAGGCCAGGAAGTTCTTCGGGAAATACGTCAGGAAATTTATTAACAACAGAAATATCATTCAAAGCTGACGTATTTTTGTTTAGATCTGTGACATGAGCTAAGAAAGCTTGACATCCGTTTTTCAATAAACGAATAGCTTTATGGCTTGAGATGACAGCGATTGATTTTAATAGTTTGGTTGCTTGAATTCGCATAATAGGTCGATTAGGAATATGAAAGCTAACAACCTTACGAAAATAATCAATTTTTGCATGATGGGTAGTTAACCAATCAATCCCTAGAATCACGTCAAATGCAAGTATTTTTAATGAAATAAGATCGACAGGTAATGTGTGGGTACCAACTTGGACCAAACAAGACTTATAAACCGTAGATGTAATGAAGGTTTCTCCCAATGGGGTTTCAACTGCTAAGTCAAAGTCTAATTTCTCCGGAATCAAATTTAATCGATGAGCGCAAGTAGGAGAAATAAAAGAATGGGTAGAACCGGTATCAAATAAAGTATAGACTTCGTTAGAGTTTATGATAAGCTTACTCGTGATGACCTCATTCGGGAATGAGGTTCCTTGCTTTCTGGGAGTTCACAACAAACGCTCTCCCTTGCACAACCGGTTTTGACTTTTCTGGGACGGCCTTTGGTGCCTCCATCCTAGCTGAATTTGTCTTCGGTAAACGACAAAATCGGGCTAAATGACCTTCTCTTCCACAATTATAACATGCTTTGGACGGCATCGCGCAGTTTGGACTGATGTGCCCCTCCCCTCCGCATTTGAAACATATGATAGGTGGTCGTTCTCCTTCCTTAACGACAGGTGCTGGTGCTGACGTCTTTCCATCATTGTTGAATCTCCTCTTCTTGAAATGCCCATTCTTATTGTTTTGGCCCTGATTACCACCGAAGTGGTTACCATTTCTGGCCTGTTGATTCCCTCCACGCTTGTTGTCACCGCTTCGATGACTGCTCTCACTGGTATTATCATTTTGCCGGCTGCTCTCTTTTGGTTGCGTTGTCTCGTTATCGCGCTCCACCAACTGAGCCCTATTTACAACATCTGAATACAAACACAATTTATGAGAAACAAGGTGTTGACGTATCTCCGGCTTCAAACCTCTTAAAAACATCCGCGTCATTCTTTCTTCGTTATCCACCAGGTGGGACGCAAACCGGGATAACTCCGCAAATTTTGCCTCGTACTGCGATACGGTCATATTATTCTGCTCCAATTTGATGAACTCCACCTCCTTCATGTGACGAATACTCTCGGAAAAGTATTTGTCGTTAAACAGCTCTTGGAACTTCTCCCAAGACATCTTCAGTGCGGCAGGTTAAGTACGCTTTATCGATTCCCACCAGTAATCTGCCTCTCCTCGCAACATAAAGGCGGCAAAGGGAACCTTTTGCTCCTCGGAGCAACCCAAGACATCAAATATCTTGGTGATCTGCTTTATCCATGTTTCAGCTACAAGTGGTTTGGGTTCTCCCTTAAACTGCGGTGGTCCCATCTCCTTAAACTGTTTAGCGGTGACCGCCAGAGAGTTTCCAGTATTTCCACCTACGTTGTGGACAGGAGCCGCTTTCACCTGTTGTTGCATGAATTGCATAAATCCTCTGAACATTTGATCATTCATCATTTGGTCAGTGTTGTTGTTTGCATGAGGATTGTCACCTTCCTGATGCACATTATCCTGATTATTGATATGTGGTGAATCAACAGTCGCCTGTGCTCCATTGCTATTCTCAACATTCTCAGATGCCATTTTCAGATACTGCCACAAAATAAAAATTAATTGATATGTCATATTTTATCCTTATATTATGACCGACCAATTAAATACCATGCAAATAAACTTAGGTAGGTCATACTAGCGAAGGAATTCCCCGTCTCTCCCCTCCTAGTTCTATTCTCGCATCTTAGCCAGGGATCATATCCCTAAGCTCTGATACCAACTGTGACGCCCCCAAAATTAGGTATACATCACCCATCTTGGGTCGTCAGATACATAGTACAGAATACAAATACAACTTACTAATACAACTGTCGTGTAAAATACGACAAAACATAAACTGTGAGTTTGAATACAAATATTATCTTCTAGAGAGTATTCATACTCAAAAGGAGTCCTCATTACATTTATTAACACACCATTACATAGAATAGTGAGGACTACTAACTAATACTATCATTCGGACCATCACTCCGTTCCCCGACTTGCCCCAGCTACGTTCTCATTTCCTGAAGAGAACAGTGAAAGAAAGGGTGAGCTCAACTAGCCCAGTAAGAAATATTATGACTAAGATAATGCAGAATAAATTATCATTAGCCTTCAACAATATTAAACTGATAAAATATAATAGACATCAAGTTTAACTGCAGCGGAACAAGCAATCCATTAAAAGAGTCAAGTAGAAAATAAACTCTACTATCTTTTATGATTTAAAAAGTTTTCCAACACTGTGATCGCTGAGACTCAGCTTAATAAAATAATCCACATCATCGAATCACCCCTGCACTACGGCCAAGGATATTCGTATATTCATTAATGGTCATGATCATGCCAACAACTGTCCATCATGCACTACGGCCAATGAGACTTTAACCACATCATTTGTAACATTACGGTCATGATTACACCGAATAATCCCTGGTCATAATCATACCAAGTCCATCTATGCACTACAGGCCACAGATGACTTTCAACATTTTATAAACATGAGGATGATGACAATGATATAAGAATTTAATAAAACAAGTTCAAGAATTAGTTTATCCAGGAATTAATAACGTCCAAATTGTCAACATGATACTGTTTTGTGGAGTAAACTTCAAGAATGATCAGGAGAATATTTTCATGAATAGATACTAGATGAAGCGCAAATATCAAGGATATTCCACCAATTTCATGGAGTATAAAAGTCAAAGTTTTAATCAACTGAGTATAATAAAAAATGGAATAACAAAAGAAATCACCATGCATGCGATAGACCGCACAGTCAGGTTATTCTTAACAGAATAATAATAATGGAACCAGGTCCGGCGTAAACGCACAGACAGGATATTCCGACAGAATAATAAATAATGGAACCAGGTCCGGTGTAAAACACACAGACAGGATGTTCCAACAGAATAATAACAAGACAGAACCAGGTCCGGTGTAAAACACACAGACAGGATGTTCCAACAGAATAATAATAAAAACGGAACCAGGTCCGGTGTAAAACACACAGATAGGATGTTCCAATAGAATAATATAAAAAACGGAACCAGGTCCGGTGTAAAACACACAGACAGGATGTTCCAACAGAATAATAGAAGAATGTCACCAAGTATAGGGTAGATCCGCGTATACAGGTTATTCCAACAGAATAATAAGAAATGGAATAACAACAGTTCTCTTCATGAATAAGAAAGAATAACACCCCTTACCGTTTTAAAGACGAGCTGAAATAAGGAAGTAGTTAAGTAGCAGAATACTCTTCTTCTCTCTCTCTATAGCTTCTCTCTATAGTTTCTCTCTCTAGAGTTCAGTGAATTCGTAAGAAATAATGAAGGAATGAGCTGCTATTTATAGAAAAATAGAATGCATAGTAACTAATCCATGAACGGTCCAGATTGATTACTTTAATTTGACGGTCCATATTTAAAGAAAAATCTTTAAATAAAATATAATATATTCTATTTATAGAATAACTTTAATAAAGTATTCTGTTTTATATAAAAAGATGTTTCTGTTTTATTACGAATAAAACAAAACGTCATTATCGCTAAATAATTCATATTATTAACTGACCATAATTGAATCAAACTGAGTGACTTCTCACATAAGCATTAATAATCAATACCGTGTGCTACTATGCAACCACACGTATTACTGTACTTTTACTACCGAGTAGTTCAACAGTAACAATGGTAAAATTTCTGCCGTTATTTTTAATAAAATATTTTTGTCGTTTTCTCAATCCTACAATAATTCTGTTGTGGGGTCCACCAATGATTGTGTCGTTGTACGAATATTCCCTGTTAAACGAATATTCCCCGACCAATCGAATATTATATAACAACTTGCGTACTTTGCAAAATTTATAAATATTACCCACAACTATAACATTATATCAATTTAACTCCATAATATTCAAAAATGATATTTATAAAAAATTCATCTTTATTTATAAAAGTTGGGGTCTTACAGCCCCACTTTTGGTTGTTGGGGAAGATGGCTGATTTTTAGTGGGTGGAATAGTAGCAGGTAAAGCCATCAGGTAGCAGGTCAAGTTTGCTTCGGCGTGCTAACATTTTCCTATAAATAGAGGGCTAAGTTAGAATTAAAAATCACAACAGAATTCATAAGTTTTCTCTCTAGATTATCGAGTGTATTTTGTGAGTATTTAGATACTTGACGAGTTACTATTAATCAGTGCATGTTTCCTTCAGCGTCATATCCGATATCCAGTCAGAAGTGCTGCTCTTTTGAGAATTTTTACCTTTTTGAGTCGGGATTACTATTCACGTATACGGTACTATTCATGTATATGACACTATTTACGTATATGACATTATTTACGTATACGGTACCATGTACGAATACAAAGTACTATTCATGAGTTACTATTCACGAGTTACTATTCGAGTTACTATTCACGAGTACTATTCACGACAAAAAATTGGTTTCTTTTTCTGACCAAATTATCGTTGATTTATGATTGTTGCTCTTGAAAATAAATGCAGTTGTTGATCATATTGTTTTTATTATCATATATAACATTTTTATAACCCTGATGTTGAATTTATCTTTCACTTGAGTGTAAAGATGGGTAAATTATTGATATGATCGTGACTGAGGAATATCTTTGGCCTGTAGTGCAAATATGAATTGTTAACTGGTATGATCATGACTATTGAATTTATAATTGAATATCTTTAGCTTAAGTGTAAAGATGAATTGATTAACATGGTTATAATTATTGTTTATGTAAATTCTAAAATGATTATATGTTTCTTTGAGATATGAATATATTTGGCCTATAGTGCAAATATGAACTGTTGAGAAATATCTTTGGCCTGTAGTGCAAAGATGAATTGTTGATGAATATCTTTGGCCCGTAGTGCAAAGATGACCAGTTGTTGAATATCTTTGGCCAGTAGTGCAAAGATGAACTGTTGACGAATATCGTTGACCCGTAGTGTAAAGATGAATTTATTAGTATGATTATGAATATGAACTGTGATTTGGTATAACCATGATCTTTGATGTTTCAGGTAAAGACATGTGATGAAAATTATCTTCGTCCTGGATGCGAAGAAGAATTTAGAATCACAATTATGATTATGAGTTATTTATATGATTGTGGACCAGAACTGTTGATTGATGTTACAGAGATAAAACATTGTTGATGGATTTTTAACATGGAGAAGATAATAGATTTTATGGTCTATTTGACTCTTCTAATGGATTGCTCGTTCCGCTGCAACTATGGTTGAAATTTTTTATCATCTACCATATGTTCTAAATCTCTGATTTATTACTGTTGAAGGCTATTGATAATTTATTTACCTTTAGTCATGATATTCTTACTGGGCTAGTTGTGCTCACCCTTCTGTTTCACAATTCCTTTCAGGTAATAAGAGTGTAGCTGGGGCGAGCGGGGGTAACAGGGGAATAGAACGATGGTCATCATTTAGTAGTTATATTTGGTGAATCAAATAGGGTGAGGCGAACCCAACGTTGGAAGGGTGTTTTGTCAGTATCATACAAGATGTCTAATGATATACAATCTCGTGTCATCATAAGACACGGTTGTGCACATCCACTTGCTGAGTATATCTACGAGCACTACCTATATAATCTTGGTGTTTGTTTGAAGTATAATTCTATATTAGAGACAGTGGAGATAATGATATGTCAAGAGAAGACTTACCATTGGAAAGAATATGATAGTAATCTTCTTGTTTTTCTTTGGGGTCTATTGGGTCAACCAAGGATAATTCTGTGGACATATGATATCTATCATAACCTAGATGCATGGCCTCCCATGTACGAAGGTTTCTTTGAGCACTTCCCAAAAATTTTAATTTTTAAAACAGTTATTGACTGTACCTTTATGTGATGTATCAATGTGAGGTGATGTCCATAGTTGGGACATGAGTCACAGTTGGTATTAAAACTCACAGTATATGTGTTGTTGTATTTTGCACGACAATTGTGATAATGAAGTTGTAGTTGTTTTCTATACCATGTATTTGGCAACTCAGAATGGGTTGGGTGGAATGAACCTATTTTGGGGTTGTCACAATGAATAAAAATACGAAGATGCGTACCTCCCAATAGATTCCCTCAAGGCGAGGGTTATTTCGTCCAAATGAAGATATAAGGTCTCCAAGAAGGGAGAAGTAAGGGAAATCTCCAAGCCTCGAGATAACAAAGCTGCCAGACTAAACATACGTGCTGAAGGACCGTCTACGGGAAAGAGAAAGTGGGACAACCACATAGCCAGGTAAGCTGCCAGAGGTAAAGAACAGGGCTCCTCACGAAAAGCAAGGACATATTTGTTGTGAACAGAACTGTCCCACTGGTTAGTCTTGTAATCTCGGAAGAAATAGCGTACCCAAGATAACCAATAATTTTTATGTCGGTTGGAGGTTTCGAAGTTTAGAAGGAATGTATCACCCTTGAACCGTGAGGTGTAATGGGAAAATTTCCTGAAGGCTTCCGTTAAGTACGCGACACACTCGGTATCCCAAGTGGTCATGTTGGATGGGCCACAAGAAGTCGAAGCAACAACATGAAGGCTACAAGACATAAACCAGAATAAGTACATAATTCATAAAAGGTGAGAATGAATGAAAGAAATAGGAGAGAAACTTACTGGTAGAGGGCATAGACATCCTCTAGAGTAGGGGTGAATTCTTCCAAGGCAGTAACAAATGTGCATGTAGAGGAGCACCATCGTGAAGCTAATACAATGAGGGCTTCATGGTCATGTTGGATAAGTAGATCCCTACATAGCTGAATGCAGCGTAAAATGCATGCACTCTTTATTATCTCCACATAAGCAGCATTTCCAAGGAGTTTGTCGGTCCAATCTTGTCATCCCTGAAGGCGACCAGATGAATCGAACAGGAAACGAAGGGGACTAAAAGGGTACTCCTGTTTCTCTATGCATATTCGGGGAATGCGATCGAAATGGGGGAAGTCATCCCAACCTCTACAAGCCATGACATATAAAAACAAGCCTTCTTTCTCCAACGGAGGAAAAATTGTATGGTCATAGGTCTTGACTTGATCCCAGAAGACGTCATAAGGCCCAAAAAAGGGAGCTCTTCCCCACTCACTGATAAAAGGTTCCTCCTTGGTGGTTTTCAGGTCTGTAGAACGTCCATTGGGAGGAGCATGCAAGATGGGAAACTTCAACATAAGGACTCTAAAGAAAAAGGAAAGGATGTAAAGGAAATCATTTGAACTTGAGTGCTTACCATAACAAAAAAAAAGTCTGAGTTTGAACACCTAAAAAGAAAAAGAGACAAAGTCGGGGAAAGTTAGAAATCACAAATATACAAGAATGATGATCACCCTTCTTGGACTCCATTCTTTTCCTTCATTTATTGATTCACCCCTTCGGGTTCGGCCCTCAAGGGTTCGGCCACCTAGGGTGGTCCCGCTGAGGAGCATTTTTGATATTTTCCTTCGTATTTTTGACAAAAAAAATGCCAATCTTTCTTAATGATCCGAGGGAAAAAAATCAAGATATAATCAAGGTAATGGGGCTCGGAAGACAAAAGAAAGATTAGAGTTACCTGAAAGAAGGAGCAAGAAAAAGCACAAACATAAAGAAGCCATTTCATTGCCATTCGAATGAAAGAATAAAGGCCAAGGCCCCTAGGGTTCGGCCTCCTATAGGGTTCGGTCACCTAGGGGGTTTTCCCCTTTATACCTTTGAAGTTTTGTTGCTCCACAAATTAACTGCTCGGAATGAATGCTTCTTCGCCGCGAAAAATATATAGCCTTTCTTTGAGGATATCCGAGGGAAAAAATCAAAATATGATCAAGGTAATGAGGCTCGGAAAAAAAAAAGACTACAATTACCTGAAAAGAGAAATAAATGAAGAAATAAAAAAGAATTCAAATAATAAAAAAAACATATGTAATGCTAAAATCAGCGTGCTTGCTCCGATTCCGAAACTACGTTTAGCTAGAAGACACCGAAATTGTCATACAACAAATGAAGTTCGAGCCACCTGAACCATTAAGGAGTTTTGATCCGTGACTATAACATATTGATGTTGCCTTCGAAAATTTTGATCTGTGACTACTATCGAGATTAACACTAAACACGTAATTTGGGGTCACCAATTTATATTTCATGAATATTCCATGACCTATTAATATGGGACAAACAAAGTCTATGTGTATATCTTACTTATTAACATGAGCCTGCACTAGCCATTATCAGAAGTCATGAATAGATATGCACGCAGGAGCCCAGCGTAGTCATTTACCATGAACTAAAGTGGGGACTTGGTTATTAGAACAATATATATATGGTTTCCATGGGTCCACATATACCTATTACAAATATAAACCTACCAACTGATTCCATACTTGTGCTTAAACAACATCCCTTATTACATATATCATCAGTGGATCATGACACATCTATTTTTCCATGCGAACGTATATGCTTCTCAAAACAGTTCATATGAATCAAAAAATTGAAACATATTGAACGCAATATCTATCCACCAAAAGCCTATGGATTATTCGTTGTTTCCAAAAACGAATTCAAATTCAGAGCGTGATATGGGAATTTGCTCAATCAATTGTTTAGTTAACCAGAAATTCTGCCTGAATTTATAAAATTCAAAATAGTTCAGATGTCTTATTCGATTGAAGGACGAGAGCTTGAAGCCGCAGGAGAAAGAAAGTAGAGAGAAAATTATACTCAGCGGTAAAGAGCTTGAGGCAATTGTTAGTGTCCTTGAAGGAAGGCAGTTATACCGTGGCTTGCAGTCCTGACTTGCAGAACTTTTGTTTCATTTATATGGAAAGTTTTTGCAATGACCATAGAATTCTAAAGAAATATGGACTCTCAGGCTTAGTCCCATCACAGGTTCACAAGGAATTCCTGTAAAAACTAAAAAATTGATTTGGTTTTGGAAACGAAGCAAAGGCAACGTCGGCTACCACTTTCACATGTCATCAAATCCTCAATTGAATATATATATATATATATATATATATATATATATATATATATATATAAAGGGAATATTTAATATTATTTCCAACTAAAATTAAGAAAGATTTGATCTTGGTTTCCAAAATAAAATAAGAGAGAATTTGATTTTATTTTCAAAAAAAATAAGATATATATTTGATTTTATTTATCTTGATTTAGTTTTTAAAAAATAAATGACATATCACTTTGACTTGCATTATATTACAAGTCTTTGTTTCTTTTGCCAGTAACACTTAAAAGCCGACCATGAAGATCTTTTTTAATTTAATCGTGTCACTTGGCAACTTTATTCTTCCTTTATGGATATATAAATGATCTTTTCCATGGTAACAATAATATGCTTGAAATTGAGGCAGAAGTGAATTAACTACCTTATGGCATCGATTTCCGTGATGGACCCACCAGAAGTTTTGCCAATGAACGAAATTCAACAGATATTGTGACGCCCCCAAAATAGGTATACATCATTCATTTTGAGTCGCCAAATACATGGTACAGAATACAAATACAAACTTAAATATATAACATGAGCTGTGAGTTTTAATACAAATATTGTCTTTTAGACAATATTCAAACTCAAAATAAGTCCTCAACAATATCACACTATATAGTGAGGACTACTAATGTACCATCTCGAACCATCACTCCATTTCCCGACTAGTCCCAGCTATGTTCTCATTTTCTGAAGAGAATAATGAAAGCAATGAGTGAGCTCAACTAGTCCAGTAAGAAATATTACGAATATGACGCCCCCAAAATAGGTATATATCACATATTCTGAGTCGCAAAATATATGGTACATAAATAAATACAACTTTATTAATACAATTGTCATACAAAATATGACAACACAACACTGTGAGTTTAAATACAAATATTATCTAATAGACAGTATTTAAACTCAAAAGGAGTTCTTATTACAATTATTGATACATTATTTTACAAAATAGTGAGGACTACTAAAACAACTATCCTGAACCATCACTCCATACCCTGGCTAGTTCCTGCTATGTTCTCACCTCTTGAGAAGAAAAATAGAACAAAAAGGAAAAAGGGTGAGCTCAACTAACCCAGTAAAGAATATTATGACTAAGATAATATACAAAAAATTATCATTAGTCTTCAACAGGAAAAAATCTGATAAAATATAATAGACAACAAGTTTTAGATCAACAACTGCAGCGGAAACATCAATCCATTAGAAGAGTCAAGTAGAGAATGAATTTTACTATCTTCTAAGATTTAAAAGTCCATCATCAATATACATCTTGAATCAAATATTTATCTTTGCACTACAGGTTAAAGATATTCATTTGTATCATCAGTTGGTCATGTTCATCTCAACACCTGTTCATCTTTGCACTACGAGCCAAAGATATTCATCAGTTAATCATTCATCTTTACACTACAGGCCAAAGATATTCATCAAGTATCATCATTAAGGACTGAGGATGATGAAAAATATTTTAGAGAACGAATCTAGTAAGATAAAAGGACAAAGATTAGAGATTCGTACTTTAGATAATTCAAGTTTAAAAATACTCCATAATAAATCATAATAGAGTAAAATTCAAGAATAAAGATCAAAACATAGATACAATCAAAGATAGTAACCATAATAGACATCTGGGACAAAGAAGAGAGAATTTTAATTTTTTGTGAATAGTGCCGTATTTATGAATATTGTCATATACGTGAATAGTGTCGTATACGTGAATAATAACTCCGACACAAAAAAGTAGAAATTTCACAATAAAAATCATATCAATATTTCAGCATAATGATATTGAAGAAAATAATATTATTCATGAAGAAAATAACATCCCTTACCTCAAAATAATAGTATTTCTGATCGGAATATCGGATGTAAAGCCGAAGGAACTTGCACTGAATAGCAACTCTCAAAGTATCTAAATACTCACAAAATACGCTCAATAATATAGAGAGAAAGAAAACTTGTTTCTGGTGTGATTTTCAATTCTAACTAAGTACTTTATTTATAGGAAAATGCTAGAACGCCAAAGCAGACTAAAATAATAAAATAATATTATTTTGTTTTTCAAGCACGCCACCTTCTTTATTAAATAAACGAGCCAGCCATTTCTGATTTTTTTTTACAGACCACATGTTTAAAAAAACAAAAGTGGGTCCCACACATAATTTTAATAAAAATATTTAATCTCTGAAACTTCAATAATTCATAATAAAAAGCTCTTTTACCAGAAAAATTCGAATCTCATGTGCTTTTCATAGCAAATTTAATTCTCTACAACTTTGTAGAAGAAAATTTTTCCAAATTCTAAACAAAAAATGCCTGAAATCCACATACAGGTAATTTTTAATACATCTATTTCGATAAAATACTGATAAAACACCTCAGCATTAATTCTTTCATTTATATCCACAAAAATAAATATATACAATATTTATATTCACATAAAATAAATATTTTCTTATCATATAAATCAATAATTAATTATTCACAAATAATATTACAAAATCACAATTATGACAACTAGGTCGTTCCCAAGAAAGATGAGGCTTTCCGATAAGAAATTCTCCTTACTGGCGCACAATTAGGTGACCAAACCTCTCCTTAGACCGAACTTCCTTAGACATTGCCAATAATGCTATCTAATAATATTATTCAAATAATATGAATTATTGATCTGATAATGGAGATACTGTGCAGTAACAATTATTGAAATAACAATAATATAAAATATCAACTTTGCAATTATTGAATCAATAAAATCAAATATTGAACAGTAATTACAGAAACAATTAGTGAGTAGTGCCTTCTTACGTAAGGATCAATAATTCATCAATACTGTGCAATACCGTGTGCTACTGTGCAACCACGCGTATTACTGTATTTTAACCACTGGGTATTCCAACAGTGTTAACGGCAACAACTACGCCGTTATTTATAAAACTCAAACTTGTCGTTTTCTTCATCCGACCGTTTTTCGTTATGGGGCCCACAAATAGTTGCGCCATAGTATGAATATTCCCCAACAGCAAGAATATTCTACGACCGAACGAATATTTCCCGACAACAATGAATATTTTATAACCACTTGCTTATTTTGTAAAATTTACACATTTCACCCATAACCACATCATTATATAATATTAACACTTTATTATTCAAATAATAATTAGAGGAAATTCGATTTTATTTATTAAAAAGTTGGGGTCTTACAACTAAGATAATGTAAAATAAATTATCGTTAGCCTTCAACAGTGTTAAACTGATAAAATACAATAAACATCAAGTTTAACTGCAGCGGAACAAGCAATCCATTAGAAGAGTCAAGTAGAGCATGATATCTACTATCTTCTATGATTGAAGAGTTTATCATCAATTTTATCACTGAGACTCAGTTCAATAAATAGTATCACAACCACGAATTATCCATGCACTACGGGCCAAGGATATTCGTGTTTTCACCAATGGTCATGATCATACCGAATAATCCCTGGTCATAATCATACCAACAACTATCCATCAATGCACTACGGGCCAATGAGGATTTTTACCGCATCATTTGTAACATTACGGGTCATGATTATACCGAATGATTCTTGGTCATAATCATACCAATCAACAGTTCATCTATACACGTAAGTCAAAGATGACTTTCATCACAATATAAGCATGGGGATGATAACAATGATATAAGAATTCAATTAAATGAAAGCAAATGATAAATTTTAAAGATTTATAATTTAATTTATCCAGATTTCAATAATGTCCAAATTTTCAACATGATACTGCTTTGTGGAGTAAAATTCAAGAATAATATTGTATCAAAAATGATTTGGACTGGAAAGAAATCAATTTTTATCATGAATAGTACTCTGGGTGAATAGTACCATGTGAATAGTACTTTGGGAATAGTATCCCGTGAATAGTATTTTGTGAATAGTACTCATGAATAGTACTTTGTGAATAGTACCCGTGAATAGTACTTTATGAATAGTACCCCGTGAATAGTATCGTACAAATGAATACTACTCATGGATAGTACTCCAGCATGAAAAACTTAAAATTTAACAAGAATATGTAGAAAATATCATTGTGAAACGATACTAGATGAAGAGCAAATTTCAAGAATATTCTACTAATTTCACGGAGTATAGAAGCAATACTTTAACAAAATGAGGGAATAATCAAGAATATGAGACGAAATAATATTACTCATATACTACAGAGTATAGAAAAAAAATATTATTCCTTATGAATACTGAAAAACATAATATCCCTTACCTCAGAAGAAGATTGGATACTGGAATAGTGAGGTAGCAAACTTCTCTTCTTCTTTCTCTCTATAGCTTTTCTCTTTATAATTGCTCTTGTGAGTCTTAGTGAATTGGTGAGAATGAATGAAGAATGACCTTCTATTTATAGGAAAATATAGTTTCGATAATTGCACGTTTTGGGGCTCGAAATACTACAGTATAATACCTTCATCTTTTCCTTCATTTTTAATTTAGTCCTGCAAGTATTATCAAACTTGCACCACCTCCCCTAATAGTACATCATGTGAATCAATAGTACACACATGTGAACAAATAGTTCTATACATGTAAAAAAAATAATTACATTATAGTACCTTCATCTATACCTCTTTTTTTAATTTAGTCATGCAAGTATTATCAATCTTGTACCACCTCCCCTAATAGTAATGCATGTGAATCAATAGTTCTATTTATGTGAGCAAATAGTTATATGCATGTGAACTAATAGCAATTAATTGCTCATTTATCCGATTAATTACTCGATTGATCAATATAACCTCTAGAAATCAATTATTATCGAAATACATGTCGATTTTCACTAACACAATTAATCCCAACACAATGAAAATATTAATTTCATCTTTAATCAATACGAATTTATTCATCATTAATACTATAACTCAAAATATTTAACAACCAGATCATTCCCAGGAAAGAGGGGGCTTTCCAATAAGGATTTCTCCCTATTGGCTTGTAATTAGGTGACCAAACCTCTCCTCAACAGAACTTTCTAGACATCGTCAATATTGCAAATAATAATATGAATAACTTTTGTCGTCTCAATTATTGATTTAATAATAATAAATATTATGCAGATGATACTGTGACAATAATTGAATCAATAATATGAGAGATATTATACAACAATTACTGTAGCAATAATTGAGTATAACTGAGTGACTTCTCACGTAAGCATCAATAATCAATACCGTGTGTTACTATACCAACCATGCGTATTACTTTACTTTTACTACCGGGTAGTTCAACAGTTTAACGGTAAAACTTTCGTCGTTATTTTTATAACAAGATATTTCTGTCGTTTTCTAACTACGACAATACTTTCGTTGTGGGGTCCACCAATGATTGTGACGTCGAATAAATATTCCCTGTTAAAACGAATATTTCCCGACCAATCGAATATTATATAACCACTTGCTTACTTTGCAAAATTTGTAAATAATACCCACAACTATAACATTATATCAAATCCACACCATAATATTCAAAAATATATTTTGAGAAAAATTAATATTTATTCATAAAACTTGGGGTCTTACAACCTCTCCTTCTTATAAAATTTCGACCTCGAAATTAGGGTGCGTTCCTGGTATGTCGAATGTGGAAGTGGTGAGGATACCTTGATTTCATTTCAGATTCTAACTCCTAGGTCATTTCCTCAACATCGTGGTTTCTCCATAAAACTTTGACTTGAGGTATAACCTTGGAGCGTAGAATATGATCCTTCTTATCCAAGATTTTAACAGGTACCTCTTCATATGTTAAATTTTTCGCTATCTTGTCCAGTTCTAATTCAATAATGTGGTTCGGGTCTTTCACATATTTACGTAACATAGATATGTGAAAAACGTTATGAACACGAGACATACTTGGTGGTAAGGCGAGTCTATATGCCACAGTTTCTACTCGATCGAGGACTATAAATGGGTCAATGAATCGAGGATTGAGCTTTCCTCTCTTTCCAAATCTCATAACTCCCTTCCATGGAGCAACACGTAATAACACATGATCCCCAATATTGAATTCCACGTCCTTTCGATGAAGATCAGCATAACTCTTTTGTCGATCTTGTGAGGTTTGTATACGTTGTCGGATCGTTTGAATCTTTTTCGTAGTTATACGTACCAACTTTGGTACCAACTCTGGTCCCAACAACGTTGCTTCACCCACCTCATCCCAACATACTGGAGAATGACACTTTCTTCCACACAACGCCTCAAATGGAGCCATGTCAATACTTACTTGATAACTGTTGTTGTAGGAAACTCCACCAATGGTAAGAACTTGTCCCAACTTCATTTGAAGTCAAGGACACAGAGTCTTAATAAATCTTCAAGAGTTTGAATAGTCCTCTCCGACTGCCCGTCCGTTTGAGGATGACATGCCGAAATAAATCGTAAATCTGTGCCCATAACTTTTTGCAAACTAACCCAAAATCGTGAAGTGAATCTTGGGTCTCGATCAGAAACTATGGATACTGGCATACCATGCAATCTTACAATCTCGTTTATGTACATACGAGCAAGACGTTCAAGTGTATAAGTTTTTCGTATCGGTAAGAAATGAGCAGACTTGGTCAATCTATCAACAATGACCCAAATCGCATCTATGCCTTGAGAAACCTTGGGAAGACCAGTAACGAAATCCATGGTAAAGTGCTCCCACTTCCATTCTGGAATTTCAAGTGGTTGCAATGGACCTTTTGGCACTTGATGCTCCGCCTTGACTCGTTGACAAGTTAGACACCTTGAGATAAACCCCACTATCTCTCTCTTCATATTGCTCCACAAAAATATATATTGAAGATCACGATACATTTTGGTACTCTCAGGATGAATTACAAACGGTGTGTTGTGCGCCTCCATCATGATTTTATACTTCAAGTTAGAATCGTTAGGAACACAAAGTCTGGAGTTGACTCGAAGTATTCCTTCTTCATCGATTCTTGCTTCCGAAATAGTACATTCTTGCACTTTCTTCCTCATACGCATCAGCTCCAGGTCTGTAGCTTGAGCAGCTTTAACTTTATCGATTAAAGTCGGTTCTACTCGTATATTCGCCATCATCACATGGGTCCATGGAGTCTCTATCTTCATCCTTTGTAAGTCATACAAAATGGGCCTTTGCGTTGACAATATCGCACTCGTACCCGCATATGATCTTCTACTCAATGTGTCAGTTACCACGTTCACTTTTCCAGGATGGTAATGAATGGTATGATCGTAATATTTCAATAGTTCGAGCCAACGTCGTTGCCGCATGTTGAGTTCCTTTTAAGTGAAGAAATATTTGAGGCTTTTATGATCCGTATAGATCTCCACCTTCTCTCCATACAGGTAATGCCTCCAAATCTTAAGCGCAAAAACAACAGCTGCCAACTCTAGATCATGAGTAGGATAATTCCTCTCATATTCTTTGAGTTTTCGAAAGGCATAGGCTATGACTTTCCCATGTTGCATGAGAACACATCCTAACCCCTTGCCCGAAGCATCACTGTAGATGACAAATCCCTCCGAGTCAGATGGTATTGTCAGAACATGTGCTGAAATGAGTCTCCTCTTGAGTTCTTGAAAACTCTTCTCACATTCCTCGCTCCAATCGAATTTTGTATCTTTTTGAGTCAGCTGAGTTAATGGAGTAGCGATTCGAGAAAACCTTCTACGAATCTCCGATAATAATCAGCTAAGCTGAGAAAACTACGTACTTCGGTCACTAATTTAGGTTGCTCCCAGCTTTGTATTGCTTCAATCTTTATCGGGTCAATAGATATTCCATAACTTGATACTACGTGTCCAAGGAATGCTACTTCCTCAAGCCAGAACTCGCATTTCTTTAGCTTGGCATAAAGCTTATTTTCACGAAGCTTTTGGAGTATCAGCCTCAAGTGTTGCTCATAATCTTCACGACTTTTGGAATATATGAGAATGTCATCAATAAAGACAACCACAAAATGATCCAAATATTCCTTGAATACTCGGTTCATCATATCCATGAAGGCAGCAGGAGCATTAGTCAATCCAAAAGACATGATTAGGAATTTATAATGCCTGTACCGAGTTCTGAAAGCCGTCTTTGGAATGTCATCGATTTTAATCTTCAATTGGTGATATCCGGAACGAATATCAATCTTTGAAAAGAATTTGGCGCTTTGCAACTGGTCAAACAAGTCATCAATGCGAGTCAATGGGTATTTATTTTTGACAGTGACATGGTTCAACTCCCGATAATCAATACAAAGTTGCATACTCCCATCTTTCTTCTTCACGAATAGAACAGGAGCACCCCAAGGGGACGTACTAGGACGAATGAAACCAATGCCTAACAATTCCTGCAGTTGGGTTTTTAACTCCTGAAGTTCAATAGGATCCATTTGATATGGGCCTTTGGAAATGGATTTTGTACCGGGTTCAAGGTTGATACAAAATTCAATTTCACGCTCTGGGGGCAGGCCATGAAGTTCTTCAAGGAATACGTCAGGAAATTTATTAACAATAGAAATATCATTCAAAACTGACGTATTTTTGTTTAAATCCGTGACATGAGCTAAGAAAGCTTGACATCCGTTTTTCAATAAACGAATAGCTTTTTGGCTTGAAATGACAGTGATTGATTTTAATGGTTTGGTCGCTTGAATTCGCATAATAGGTTGGTTAGGAATATGAAAGCTAACAACCGTACGAAAATAATCAATTTTAGCATGATGAGTAGTTAACCAATCAATCCCTAGAATTACGTCAAATGCAAGTATTTTCAATGAAATAAGATCGACAGGTAATGTAAGGGTACCGATTTGAACCAAGCAAGACTTATAAACTATGGATGTAATGAAAGTTTATCCCAACGGAGTTTCAACAGATAAGTCAAAGTCTAATTTCTCCAGAGTTAAATTTAAACATTGAGTGCAAGTAGGAGAAATAAAAGAATGGGTAGAATCGGTGTCAAATAAGGTATAAACTTCGCTAGAGTTTATGATTAGCTTACCCGTGATGACTTCGTTCGGGTTCCTCACTTTTTGGGAGGTGACGACAAACGCTCTTCCTTGAACTATCGGCTTTGACTTCTCTGGAACGACCTTTTGTGCCTCCATCCCAGCTGGACTTGGCTTTACTGCACGACAAAATCGGGCTAGGTGACCTTCTCTTTCGCAATTATAACACGCTTTGGATTGCTGCGTACAGTTCGAACTGATATGTCCCTCCCCTCCACATTTGTAACATAAGATTGGTTGTCGTTCCCCTTCCTTAACAACAGGTGCTGGTGATGACGTCTTTCCATCATTGTTGAATCTCTTCTTGAAATTTCCATTTCTATTATCTTGGCCATAATTTCCACCGAAGTGGTTACCATTTCTGGCATGTTTATTCCCTCCACGTTTGTTGTCACCGCTTCGATGACTGCTACCACTGATATTATCATTTTGCCGGCTGCTCTCTCTTGGTTGGGTTGACTCGTTATCGCGCTCCAATAACTGAGCCCTATTTACAACATCTAAATACAAACACAGCTTGTGAGAAATTAGGTATTGACGTATCTCAGGTTTCAAACCTCTTAAAAACATACGCGTCATTCTCTCCTCATTATCCACCAAGTGGGACGCAAACAGAGACAACTCAGCAAACTTAGCTTCGTACTACGACACGGTCATATTGTTCTGCTCCAGCTTGATGAACTCTATCTCCTTCATGTGACGAATACTTTCGGGAAAGTACTTGTCGTTGAACAGTTTTTGGAATTTCTCCCAAGACATCTTCAGTGCGGCAGGTTGAGTGCGCTTTACAGATTTCCACCAATAATCTACCTCTCCTCGCAACATGAAGGTGGCAAAGGGAACCTTTTGCTCCTCGGAGCATCTCAAGACATCAAATATCTTGGTGATCTGTTTTATCCACGTCTCTTTCCTTAAGTGGTTTTGGCTCTCCAATAAACTCCGGTGGTCCCAACTCCTTGAACTGTTTAGCGGTGACCGTCCGAGAGTTGCCAATGTTTCCACTTACATTTTGAACAAGAGCCGCTCTCGCCTGATATTGCATGAATTGCATAAAGCCTCTGAACATCCCATCATTCATCATTTGATTAGTGTTATTGTTTACCTGAGGATTATTGTCCTCCTGTTGCACATTATCCTGGGTATTGATCGTTGGTGACTCAACGGTCTCATGTGTTTCATTGCTTATCTCAACATTTTCGGATGCCATTGTCAAATACTGCCACAAAACAAGGGTTAATTGACATGTCACATATTATCCCTATACTCTGACCGACCAAATAAATACCAAATAAACTTAGGCAGGTCATACTAGCGAAGGAATTTCCCGTCTCTCCCCTCCTAGTTCTAGTCTCACATCTCAGCCAGGGATCATATCCCTAAGCTTTGATACTAACTGGTGACGCCCCTTAAATAGGTATACATCACCCATTCTGAGTCGCTAAATACATGGTACAGAATACAAATACAAACTTAAATATACAACATGAGTTATGAGTTTTAATACAAATATTGTCTTCTAGACAGTATTCAAACTCAAAATAAGTCCTCAACACTATCACACTATTTCACAGAATAGTGATGACTACTAATGCACCATCTCGAACCATCACTCCGTTCCCCGACTAGTCCCAGCTATGTTCTCATTTCCTGAAGAGAACAATGAAAGCAAAGGGTGAGCTCAACTAGCCCAGTAAGAAATATTATGACTAAGATAATGCAGAATAAATTATCGTTAGCCTTCAACAGTGTTAAACTAATAAAATACAATAAACATCAAGTTTAACTGTAGCGGAACAAGCAATCCATTAGAAGAGTCAAGTATAGCATGATATCTACTATCTTCTATGATTTAAGAGTTTATCATCAATTTTATCGCTGAGACTCAGCTCAATAAATAGTATCACAACCACGAATTATCCATGCACTACGGGCAAAGGATATTCGTGTTTTCACCAATGGTTATGATCATACCGAATAATCCCTGGTCATAATCATACCAACAACTGTCCATCAATTCACTACGGGCCATTGAGGACTTTTACCGCATCATTTGTAACATTACGGGTCATGATTATACCGAATGATTCTTGGTCATAATCATACCAATCAACAGTACATCTATGCACGTAAGCCAAAGATGACTTTCATCACAATATAAGCATGAGGATGATGACAATGATATAAGAATTCAATTAAATAAAAGCAAATGATAAATTTTAAAGATTTATAATTTAATTTATCCAGATTTCAATAATGTCCAAATTTTCAACATGATACTGCTTTGTGGAGTAAAATTCAAGAATAATATTGTATCAAAAATGATTTGGACCAAAAAAAATTAATTTTTGTCATGAATAGTACTATGAGTGAATAGTACCCGAGTGAATAGTATCCTGTGAATAGTATTTCAGGAATAATACCCCATAAATAGTACTTTGTGAATAGTACTCATAAATAATACTTTGTGAATAGTACCCGTAAATAGTACTTTATGAATAGTATCCCGTGAATAGTACCGTATAAATGAATACTACTCATGGACAGTACTCCGGCATGAAAAACTTAAAATTTAACAAGAATGTGTAGAAAATATCCTTGTGAAACGATACTAGATGAAGAGTAAATTTCAAGGATATTCTACTAATTTCACGGAGTATAGAAGCAATATTTTAACAAAATGAGGGTATAATCAGGAATACGAGACGAAATAATATTACTCACATACTATAGAGTATGGAAGAAAATATTATTCCTTATGAATACTGAAAAACATAATATCCCTTACCTCAGAAGAAGACTGGATACTGGAATAGTGAGGCAGCAGACTTCTCTTCTTCTTTCTCTCTATAGTTTCCCTCTCTATAATTTCTCTTGTGAGTCTTAGTGAATTGGTGAGAATGAAAGAAGAATGAGCTTCTATTTATAGGAAATAATTGCACGTTTTGGGGCTCGAAATATTACAGTATAATACCTTCATCTTTTCCTTCATTTTTAATTTAGTCCTACAAGTATTATCAAACTTTCACCACCTCCCCTAATAGTACATCATGTGAATCAATAGTACACACATATGAACAAATAGTTTTATACATGTGAAAAGAATAATTACAGTATAGTACCTTCATCTATACCTCCATTTTTAATTTAGTCATGCAAGTATTATCAATCTTGCACCACTTCCCCTAATAGTAATGCATGCGAATCAATAGTTATATGCATGTGAACTAATAGTAATTAATTGCTCATTTATCCTATTAATTACCCGATTGGTCAATATAACCTCTAGAAATCAATTATTATCGAAATAAATATCGATTTCCACTAACACAAATAATCCCAACACAATGGAAATATTAATTTTATCTTTAATCAATACGAACTTATTCATCATTAATATTATAACTAACAATATTTAACAACCAGATCAGTCCCAGGAAAGAGGGGGCTTTTCAATAAGGATTTCTCCCTATTGGCGCGCAATTAGTTGACCAAACCTCTCCTTGACAGAACTTTTTAGACATCGTCAATATTACAAATAATATTATGAACAACTTTTGTCGTCTCAATTATTGATTTAATAATAATAAATATTATGCAGATGATACTGTGACAATAATTGAATCAATAATATGAGAGATATTATGCAGCAATTACTATAGTAATAATTGAGTATAACTGAGTGACTTTTTACGTAAGCATCAATAATCAATACCGTGTGCTACTATGCAACCACGCGTATTACTGTATTTTTACTACCGGATAGTTCAACAGTGTAACGGTAAAACTTTCGCCGTTATTTTTATAACAAGATATTTCTATCGTTTTCTAACTACGACAATACTTCCGTTATGGGGTCCACCAATGATTGTGTCGTCGTATGAATATTCCCTGTTAAAACGAATATTCCCTGACCAATCGAATATTATATAACCACTTGCTTACTTTGCAAAATTTATAAATAATACCCACAACTATAACATTATATCAAATCCACATCATAATATTCAAAAATATATTTCGAGAAAAATTAATCTTTATTCATAAAACTTGGGGTCTTACAGATGTCTTGGGTGAACCTTTAGGTTTTAACGATTACATCCCACCTTTTGCTATTGCTAGAGGCCAGGAAATCTTTAAAGGAGTCAATTATGCTTCTGGAGGATTTAGAATTCGCTTTGAAACAGGAGAAAATCTTGTCGAAAGGATTAACTTAGACCAGCGGTTATCAAATCATGGAATCACGATTTCAGTTATCACTTGCTTACAAGGAAATAATTAAAGTTATGCTAAAGAGTACCTAAGAAAGTGCCTTTGCACATTTGAAAGTGGATGTAATGATTATATCAACAACTACTTAATGCCGGCTTCTACAAGATGCCAATACACACCAAATGAGTCTACAACTAAACTTATTCAACAATATCGTCAACATCTAAAGACCTTATACAACTATAGAGCGAGAAAGGTGGTTGCGTTTGGACTTAGGCCTATAAGTTGTATCCCATAAGAGGCTGTAAATTATAGTGCAAATGCATCTGGTTGCAGAGATTTCATTAATGACAAGGATTCAAGGACTTGAAGTATTTTGCACGATCGTTTCTTTGGAATTGTGACTCTTGCGTAGGGAGAAAATGTGGGACCAAGTACAAATTAGGGTTCACAATGTAATTAAATGAATGACGAAAAAGTCAGAAATAAATGTGCTAGACCTGAGAGAAGCCTCCACGTGTCCCGAGACAGAAGACTTGTGGAGGCGACTCATTTTAGGAATTGATTAAGGGATTGGATTGGTGGCGAGAAGGACAGAATAATTTGGGTATTATTTTGATGACTAAAGGGTATTTTTAGAATTTTCTTGAAGACATGTGCCTGACATGTGACCACTTTTCAGGAAACCCTATAAATACCCCTTCTATTCTATGAAGAAGGGGACCTCTTTTTGGACTTTGGACTTGCACTCTTGGAAGATTGGAGGACTTGGACATTCTCTCAACTCGAAGCACTCAAAAATGCTCTTGGAATCCCTGCTATCCTAACAAGGTTTTCGAATTCTAAGAGTTTTGTCACGTGTCATTGGAATAATCGCTCACATATACCTATTACAAATATAAACCTACCAACTGATTCCATACTCGCGCCTAAACAGCATCCCTTATTACATATATCATCAGTGGATCATGACACATCCATTTTTCCATGCAAATGTATATGCTTCTCAAAACAGTTCATATGAATCAAAAAATTGAAAGCATAATGAACGCAATATCTATCCACCAAAAGCCTGCGGATTATTTGTTGTTTCTGAAAGAGAATTCAAGTTCACAGCGTGATATGGGAATTTTCTCAATCAATTGTTCAGTTAACCAGAAATTTTTCCTGAATTTGTAAAATTCAATTAAAATAGTTTAGATGTCTTATTCAATTGAAGGACGAGAGCTTGAAGCCGGAGGAGAAAGAAAGTAGAGAGAAAATTATACTCAGCGATAAAGAGCTTGAGACAATTGTTGGTGTCCTTGAAGGAAGGCAATTATACCATGGAAAGATCTTCATCTTTTGTTCACCCCGATTTGAAGCACGCTCACTTGATGCCTTCTCGATGACTCCTTAATTTTGAAGAAGCGAGAAATTCCAAGAAAGAGTAATATTTGGAAGGATTAGACAGAAAATTTTCCATGACGTCCAGGGAGAGCTCTTCTAGGGCTCACCCCCTTAGGGTTCGGCCCCCTAGAGGTTCCCATTCCTAGGACTTTTGTCTTCGAGGCTTGCAAAATCGAGCTCCGTGAATTGTTCAAAAACTTGAAGCAAGACTTAACACTTGAAATAGTTTGCACGTTCGTCCCACCAAATACGTGACTCATGTGCAGGGGGAAAACAAATGTGAGCCCAAGTACAAGTTAGGGTTCACATATGAACTAAATTTCTGCTGCCTAGAGGTCTCGAAGTTTGGAAGGAGTATATCACCCTTAAATCGCGAAGTGTAATTGGAAGCCCGTTTGAAGGCCTCTATCAAGTATGTAACACACTCGGTAGTTCTAGAGGACATGAGAAGAGAAACTTACTAGTAGATGACACAGATATCTTCTAGAGTAGAGGTGAATTTCTCCCAAGCAGTAATGAATATGCATGTAGAGGAGCACCAATGTGAAATCAACATGGTAAGAGCATTATGGTCTTGTTGGATGCGAAGATCCCTGCATAGCTGAATGCAACGAAGAATGCCAGCCCTCTCCAGTATATCCATAGAATCATAATTTTTGAGGACCTTGTCGGTCCAATGCTGCCATCCCTGAATGCGACCGGATGAATCGGACAAGAAGCGAAGGGGATTGAAAGGGTATTCTTGTTTCTGTATGTATATGCGGGGAATGCGATCGAAATGGGGAAAGTCACCCAAATCTCCGCAAGCCGCAACATATAGAAACAACCATTCTTTCTCTAGCGGGAGAAAAGCTATACAGTCATAAGTCTTGGCTTGTTCTCAGAAAACGTCAATCTTTCTTTATGATTTGAGGGAAAAAACCAAGATATGATCAAGGTAATGGGGCTCGGAAGACAAAAGAAAGATTGGAGTTGCCTGAAAGGTGTAAAGAAAAAACACAAACAAACGAAGCCATTCAAATGAAAGAATAAAGGACAAGGACCCTAGGGTTCGATCCCCTATAGGGTTCCCACCTAGGGGGTTTTCCCCTTTATACCTTTGAGGTCTTGTTGCTCCATAAATCAACTGCTCAGAATGTATACTTCTGTCAAACCGCATATACCACTGTCTTGGGGACTACCTCAAACCATAGAGAGACTTCTTCAAATTGCAAACTAAGTTTTCTTTTCCTGGTTCAATAAACCCCTCCAAATGCTTTATGTAGATCTTTTCTTCTAAATCACCATAAAGAAAAGTTATTTTCACATCAAACTACTCTAACTCTATATCCTTGTGATGCTACGATAGATAAGATCAACCGAATCGATGTATGTTTCACAACTGGTGAGAAAATCTCATTGTAGTTGATTCTTTCTCTCTGAGAGAATCCCTTTCCTTCTAACTTGGCCTTGAATCTTTCACCTTCTTTATCAGACTGAGCTTCCTTTATCCTGAACACCCACTTGCATCCTATAGCCTTCGATCCTTTTGGAAGTTGAACTAACTCCCAAGTCTGGTTCTTCTGTAACAAATCCATCTCTTCTGCCATCGTTATCGCCCATTTATCATTTTCCTTGGACTGAATAGCATCCTGATAGCTAGTTTGATCTCCACTACCATCAATTAAGGCAAAGGCAACCATGTCTTCAAACCCATATCTCTGCACTGGTTTTCTGACTCGCCTTTACCGATCTCTAACAAGATTATAGGACCTCTCATGGGGATCTGAAGGATGATCATCTTCAATCTCTTCAATTTCTTTTGTATATTCAGGAAGCTCCACCTCAACTGGGTGTTTTTGTAACTCACTTGTTGCAGGTTCTTCATTCTCGAACTTGTTCAATATGTGTTTCTCATTGAACACCACATCTCTGCTGACAACCTTCTTTTTGGATGCTAGATCCCATAACCTGTATCCATTGACTTCATCTTTATACCCAAGGAAGATACATTCCTTTGACCTTGGATAAAGTTTGGTCGACCGACAGATGAACATAAGTTGGAGAACCAAATATTTTCATCACAGAAAAATCAACTGGTTTTTCAGTCCATACTTTCTTGGGATTTTGTAATCAATTCCAGCTGAAGGAGATCGATTTATCAGATAACAGGCTGTGTTGAGTGCCTCAGCCTAGAAACTCTTGGGAAAACCTGCATTCAACCTCATACTTCTGGTGCGTTCCAATAGAGTTCTGTTCATCCTCTCTGCAACCCTATTTTACTATGAAGATCTTTTAACTTAGAAGTGTCTGGTGATACCTTCATCCTGACAGAACTGTAGGAATGGCGTGTCCTTGTATTCTATGCCATTATTTGATCTGAAATACTTTAGCTTCTTTCTGGTTTGGTTTTTACTTTAGTTTTCCACTGCTTAAAGATTCTGAAAACCTCAGACTTCTACTTCATAAAATACACCCACCTTTCTGGAGTAGTCATCTATGAAGTTGACAAAATAATGGGCTCCACCCATTGATGTATTCTTGATTGGGCTCCCACACATCCGAATGTACATAATCAAGTACATTTTTATTGGCGTGTGCTCCTGCCTTGAAGCTTACCCTTCGTTGTTTGTCGTACATGCAAAACTTGCAAAATTCCAAACTGCACATTTTGACACCTTTCAACAACTGTTTTTTGTAAAGTTCTTTCATTCCACCTTCACTCAAATGACCAAGTCACGTGTGCCATAATTCTGTGCTATCACTGTTGGAATTATCTTGCCCATAAATTGCTACTCCACCAGCAACTGTGTCCCCTATCAACTTGTAGAGGGTGCCTTTTTTTGGACCTTCATAATTACCATTGAACCCTTGGTAATTTTCATGACACCATCTCTCATTGAGATACTACATCCTATAAAGTCAAGTACTCCAACTGATAGCAAGCTCTTCTTCAATTCTAGAATAAACCTTACATCACCTAATGTTCTGACAACCTCGTTAAACATTTTAACTTTGATGGTGTTCATCCCAATAACTTTGCAGACTGCACTGTTACCCAATAAAACTGTACCAATCAATTACAGGATGTAAAAGTATCAAACCAATCTCTGTGAGGGGACATATGAAAAGAACAACCGAAATCCATGTGCTAATCTATAAGCTGCTACCGTCTCTAACAGATAAGAGATCACCTTGTGAAGTTTCATTTTCTATCATTGTGTACAGCTCTCCATCGCTGCACACATCTGCTTGCTCAACAATATTAGCAGAATTTTCAATCTGTTAACCTTTTTTCTTGTTTTCTTTATTCAACAATGGACACTGATTTTTGTACTGACCTTTCTCATGGCAATGATAACATTGTGTACAGCTCTCCATCGCTGCACACATCTGCTTGCTCAACAATATTAGCAGAATTTTCAATCTGTTAACCTTTTTTCTTGTTTTCTTTATTCAAGAATGGACACTGATTTTTGTACTGACCTTTCTCATGGCAATGATAACACTCAACTTGAGATTTATTCTTTTTGCCTGGTCTCGACCGAGACCTTTCTCGTTCCTTACCGAAATTCTTCTTCCGATTAGGATCCTTGTACAGATGCACAACAGGCCAGCCTAGCATGGTCCGGCATAGGCCTGCCAGGCCTTGGTCGATGGTCAGGCCAGGCCTTTTTCGGACTGCTAAGCTAGGTTAAACCAGGCTTGGTGCAATAATGTGTAACCTCTTGAGGCCTGCAGATCAGGCCAGGCCCAGCCCAGACCCAATTCATAATAAAAATAATCTGTATGCAAAAATTGACCAAAGTATGAATGGATGATGAACAAGATAATTCCTTAATACAATTCCCCAATAATCACAAAAGCCATAAAACTACATAATTAATATAAAAAAAAAGCAGGTACTTCAATTATTAATAAAACCCATAACCCAAACAAAAATTATCAGAAAAAGAGCATACCCAGAAGAGCAAGGGAAAAAAAGCAGTGTAGAAAGTACAAAAACAACACAAGATAACCCAGAGCCAGAAAACAAATCATCTAAAAGTCCATGTTGGTATTTCTGCAAATCCAACATGCATTCAAATAAAATGAAGAATTAACAGCAAACAACAAAATAACAATTCATAATTAGAATAATTGCATGGGTATTTCTAAATGTACATAAACCAAGTAGCCAACAAACAAAGAAATAAATAAATATTGCATGAACCTGGATCTGAAGGATTATCGGAATTTCTGACTGGACATGGTTAATTACCCATGGTTGTACATGGTTGGATTAAGGATCTAAGCTTTTGGGTAAGATTAAAAAATGAAGATAAAGCCATCCACGAAATAATTCCACACAAAAACGTGAATTGCCATCCGGATATACTCTCCATTGCCATCTTTGTTTCGAAAATTGAAGAACAAAAACAATTTCAAAACAAAGAGAAAATGGTTACAAGAAATTGAATTAACTAACTGTTGGGTTTTTAGTCGAGGGAGGAAGTCAGGGAGAGATGTACTAAACTATGTACGCATCTATCTTATTTGTTTAATGTTTCCTTCCTCTCGGACCTTGGACATTGGAAAATAGAAGATTGGACACTTGGACCCTTGATCAGGGAAAGAAAGGAGTGGACTGTGGAGTAATGGACTGGGTTGTGCCGCCTGGGCCTGGGACTCAGGCCGAAGGCTAGGCCAGTCTGGGATTTTTAGAGGGCCAGGCTAGGCCAGATATGATGAAAAAAATATGGTTTATTCTGAGCCTGCAGGTCAGGCTTGACTGGATCAGGCCTTGACCAGGCCGAGCTTTGACCAGGCCGGACCAAGGCCAAGGCACAGGCCGCAGACCATTTGTGCACCTATATCCCTGTCACGCCCATCTGAAAATACAAGAAGGTTGTCTCCTTGATCTCTGCAAGTAGTGCCTCTGAACTTATCCTGGCCCAGGGCTGCTGACATCACATCATCAACTGCAAATTTTTCCTTCCCAACAAGAAGAGTAGTCAAGAAAGTTGAGTATGAATCTAATAGAGAGACAAAAAGTAATAAAGTTTTATCTTCTTCGTTCAGCTTCACATATATACTGGTTAGTTGGGTCACCAATCTATTAAACTCATTAATATAAGTGGCAAAATCCGACCCTTCTTCCATCCGAAGCCGGTAAAATTCCTTGTTCAAATATAATCGATTTGACATAGACTTTTTGTAAATCTTCTCAAGTTTCTCCCACAAGTCCTTGGAGAGATTTCTGTTAAAACCTGATATTTGATATGCGGCGCCAAACTCAATCTGATTGTTGCCACAGTCTTTGCTTCAAGTTCCGTCCATTTTTCATCTACCATAGTCGTTGGTTTCTTCCCTTCTAGTACCTTTGTAATTCCTTGTTGAGCTAATACATCTTTGACCGTACACTGCCAAATACTGGAATTTGACTTTCCACCAAATGGTTCAACTTCGTATCGCGTACTCGTGCTTGTCATCTTCGTATTTATGAACCGAAAGCTTTGATACCAATTATTGAGAAATCAGGCCCACACAAATACACTAAGATAAACACAATCACACTAGTTTATGAGATATAAAATAATAACACCATAATTTTATCTGGAAACCCAACTGGGAAAAACCACGGAGAGAGATATGAGAAATCCACTATAAAAAATAATATGGAGAATACAAACTCTCAACTGAAAAATAAACTCATTGTTTATTTTTCTCTCTACGCCACTCACAGTCTCTCTATGTGCTCTTACTGAGCTTCTCTAAGAAGCAAAGATGTGATATTCTTGCAAACTAAGGCTCTATTTATGATAGAGCTGGAGTAGACAAGCTCCACAAATCATGGGACAAAAGGAGAAAAGTATGCAGCACTTTTGGGGAGGGAGCATTATTCCTTGAATTCCCTTTCCTTGTCTGCCATTATGTGATATGAGGCAATTATTCAACAAGTATCCCAAAGAACAAAGCTTAATTCTAACTAGCTGTAACAAATAGATATAATAGATATAACTGAACATTCTGAAAATAGAAAGTTATCTAATTGAACCTTCTGAAAATAGATAGTTAGTTAAAACTAACTTCTTAATTAGGAAAGTGCATAGCTGGGTAACAAGTTGCAGATTTGAAGCTTGAATTCAGCCGGGAATAGTGGTTAGTTAGTTGAGGGAATGTTTTGAAATTCATTTAAGAGCGAGAAGCATAGTGAGGAGTATAAATAGAATTATAAAAGGGAGGGAAGGGTATCTGATGTATTGTTTTTGTTCTCTTTCTTTCTATTGCTTGTAAATTTGTTCCAGAAAATCAATACCATTTCTATTCTTTCATCTTCTTCGGTTGTTTTCTTCATTCTTTCATATTTCTTTCCTGTTTTAATTTCTTAATTAGATCTCAGTTCATTACACTAGCTGATGCTTAGTTAAAATTTATTAGCACACAGATAAGCTATAGCATCAAAGGATCGATTCAACACTTTGAAATGCAGTAACAAGTACTAATACAAACAAATAAGCTGAGATTGTTTGATTTTTTGGAATGAAAAATTAACTATGACTTGATATTGATATCTTTTTTTTTATTGTCTATAATGAATTTAGATATGCTAAACAACGTAGATCAAGTCAGTAAAACATAAACAATTGCAGATCTAATAGAATCCTACCATAGAATTTGGTATGGTCTGCCTATTAGAGGATAATGTTATCTGTTCAGTTTGTATATATCTTGTAATCTGTATTTTTATCTTTAGGAAGTTTGATTTTTGAATTTTCCTAGATTAGCTTTAGTTACTGATTTGTTTCTAACTTCCACAAAGGTATTAGGCTATTTATACTTCTGATTATTCAATGGAAAAGTAAGAAGATCATTATTCTTCATACCATTAATCTTCATGGTATCAAAGCTTTACGCTCCTCATTTTTAACTTAGCAGCCACCAACATTCTCTTCCTTTCTTAAATTTTTTTTTTCTCTTCCTCTTTCGTCTATTCTTCATCATGGCTAATGACACTCAACCTCGACAAATCACAATTCCAAATCCACAAAATCCCACCACACCTCTTCAACTTATTAATATTTCTCACCAAAATATTATTAAATTAACCTCCACCAACTATCTATTATGGAAATTGTAGATCGAAGCTATTCTCATTGGCTGTGATTTATATAAATTCATTGATGGCTCCCATCCTTGTCCACATCAAACAATACTTGTTAATGATACAGAAACATCAAATCCTGATTACTTGCCATGGATTCGACAAGATAAACTTCTGTTTGGTGCACTTGTTGGTTCCATCTCTTCTGCTCTTGTTCAACTAATTCAACAAGCTAAAACCTCCCGCAATGCCTGGATTATTCTTGCCAATACCTATGCACGCCCATCTCGAGGCCACATCAAACTAATTAAGGACCAGATTAAGAAAGCTGTTAAGGGTTCTCAAACTATTTCTGCATATATGCAGTTTATCAAATGTCGATCCGATGAACTGGCTGCTCTTGGAAAGCCGTTGGATCATGAAGATCTTATTAAAAAAAATTTAGGCGGTCTTGATGATGATTACCATTCTATTATTGAAAATATTGAAGGTCGTGAGACTATGATTTCATTTGATGAACTTCATGAGAAACTTATCAACCGAGAACTGTCTCTGAATAGTGCCCAGACCCTCAGCTCTCCCTTACCGGTCACGGCGAACTACACCACCTCAAACTTTCGTCCGGGCAACATCACTTGGCGAAGCAACTTCAGGCAGAAATTGCCGACCACCAACATGTAAGGCACACAGGTCCAGTCTCAGCCTCCCACACGCTCCTCCCATCCCTACCTAGGCAAGTGTCATGTTTGTCGCACCCAAGGGCACTCTATATCTCAGTGTCCTCACTATCAAATTGTACCAACCTCGAGTGCCACCTCTTTTGCTTCTCGACAGCCATCTCAGTCATCTTGGACGCCGAAAGCCAACATTGCCATGGCACAGACTGATTCTAACCCATCATGGCTCCTTGACAGTGGTGCTTCTCATCATGTCATTGATGATCTTCAGAATTTGTCCGTGCATTCGCCATACGACGGACCTGACGACATAATCATTGGTGATGGTACTGAGCTACCTATTACCCATACTGGTTCCACTCTCTTACACACTCCCTCTCACAAATTTTCCTTAACCAATGTTTTGTGTGTTCCCAACATCAAACGAAAACTAATCTCTATATCTCAATTTTGCACTTCTAATAACGCATCTGTTGAATTCTTACCAACTTGTTTTTGTGTGAAGGATCTGCAAACGGGGGCACCACTACTCCAAGGACGAGCTAGAGATGGTATCTATGAGTGGCCAAACAATCCAACATCCACCTCTCCAATAATTGCTTTCTCCAGTGTCAAAGCCACTCCCTCTGAGTGGCACCAACGTTTAGGGCATCCGTCCGAGTCAATATTTCGAAGTCTTGTTTCTAAATTTAAGTTAGATTTGTCTTTGGGTTCCAAAACCTTCCATTGTAATGATTGTTATTGCAATAAAAGTCACAAATTACCTTTTGCTCAATCTACTCTTATATCAACTAAGCCATTACAAATAATATTTTCTGATGTTTGAACTTCTCCAATTTATTCTATTCATTATTACAAATACTATGTTATCTTTGTCGATCACTTCACTCACTACACATGGCTTTACCCCCTAATCCGCAAATCTGATGTAGCCAACATCGTTTCTCGCTTCAAAGCTCTTGTTGAAAACCATTTCCAAACAAAAATCATTACATTATACTCTGACAATGGAGGTGAATACACTGGACTTTCCTCCTTTTTAAGTCAACACGGTATCTCTCATCTTACCTCTCCACCACATACTCCTGAGCACAACGATTTTGCAGAAAGACGACATCGTCACATAGTTGAAACAGGCATGTCCCTTCTCATTCGTGCTTTTCTACCTCTATCATTTTAGTCATTTGCATTCTCCACTGCAACCTATCTTATAAATTGCCTCCCCACCCCAACATTAAACATGTCGTCTCCATACCAATCTCTCTTCGGCTTTCCTCCCAACTACTCCAAACTTCATGTTTTTGGGTGTTTGTGCTATCCCTGGCTTCGTCCTTATATTACTCACAAACTCCAACCTCATTCTTCTCCTTGTGTATTTCTGGGTTATTCTCTCACTCAAAGTGCATACCTCTGTTACAATTCAACCACCAAGAAATTACACACCTCTCGCCATGTTCGCTTCGTTGAGTCTCTTTTCCTAATGTTTGTCAATCCTAGTGTTTCCCCTAACCATAATGAGTCCACCTGCACCTCTTGGCTTAATCTTCAGGTTGTCCTTCCGACGTCCTCGCCACCATCTCAAACTCAACCACTTCTACCTCGACTGGATAACCCCATTGCAGATCCTTGGTGCATGCACACCACTCGCCATCGGTCACAACCATGCCTACACCCTTGCTCGTGCCGAACCAAGCCCATGACTCAACATAGTCCCTTACCGCGTCTGCCCATATCTCGTCCGAACACTACACCACTACACCTGAGCCAGTTACTTCGAACTCTTCCTCCACATACAAGTCAAACACACCACCCACATCTTCTCCTTGTGAGCCCTCATTTGCACCCACCATCTCAACTCACCACTCTCCTATTGTCACCAGGTCTAAAAATAATATTTATAAACCTATCACCAAACTAAACCTCTCAGCCCATCTTGCTCAAGAAGTGGAACCCACTTCGGTAACTCATGCGATCAAAGATCAGAAGTGGTGCTAGGCCATGTCTGCAGAATTTAATGCTCTTGTCCATAATGGCACTTGGGAGCTTTTTCCTTCCACTGCGGCTCAAAATATTTTTGGTTTTAAATGGATTTTTAGAATTAAACGTTTACCTAATGGATCTGTTGATAGGTATAAAGCTCGCTTGGTAGCAAAGGGATTTCATCAACGACTCGGTGTTGATTATCATGATATATTCAACCCTGTGATCAAACCTGCTACCGTTCGTCTGGTGCTCTCTATTACTGTTAGTCATGGTTGGTCCTTACACCAACTTGATGTCAATAATGCCTTTCTCTATGGCACGTTGAGTGAAGATGTATTTATGGTCCAACCACCGGGCTTCATTGACACAGATTTTCCTACCTATATCTATAAATTAAAGAAGGCAATTTATGATCTGAAGCAGGCTCCACATGCGTGGTATACCGAGCTTCGTCAGTTTCTTCTCCAATCGGGCTTCGTCAATTCCACTACTGACACTTCCTTGTTCATTTTTAAATCTGCTGGTATCACCTTGTTTCTCCTAGTTTATGTTGACGACATAATTATTATTGGGAATGATAATACTGCAGTTCAACGCTATGTCACTACATTGGCAGCCCGCTTCGCTCTCAAGGACTTAGGCTCATTGTCGTATTTCCTTGGTGTCGAGGTTTTGTCTCATCCGTCGGGACTTCTCCTTTCTCAGCGTCGCTACATTGCTGACCTCTTGGCTCGCACCAAAATGACTAACGCAAAGCCGGTGGCCACCCCAATGCCGACTACACCAAGTCTTACCCTTCTTGTCGGCACTACTCTAAGTGATCCATCCGAATATCGGACAGTAATTGGCAGCCTTCAATACCTGTCCATGACTCGTCCGGACATTATGTATGCTGTCAACAAGTTGTCTCAATTCATGCATCGTCCCACCACTGAACATTGGAACGCTGCAAAACGTATCCTTCGCTACTTATATGGAACTATTGATCAAGGTCTCTTACTTCATCGTCAGTCTTCTCTTACCTTACATTTATTTTCTGATGCAAACTGGGCAGGTGACAAAGATGATTACACTTCTACTGGTGCTTATATCGTATACCTTGGTCAGAATCCAATTTCTTGGAGCTCAAAGAAGCAATGTACCGTTGTGCGCTCCTCTACTGAGGCGAAATATCGATCAGTAGCTGCCACTGCAGTAGAACTTTCTTGGCTAACTTCTGTTCTTGGTGAACTTGGTTTTCCATCCTCTCAGAAACATGTCATATATTGTGACAATGTGGGCGCAACTAATTTGTGCTCCAATACCGTCTTTCACTCCCGCATGAAGCATGTTGCTCTTGATTACCACTTTATCCGTGAACAGGTTCAGAACGGTGCTCTCCGCGTCACCCATGTCTCATCTACTGATCAGCTTGCGGATGCACTTACCAAGGCCCTTCCTCGACAACGGTTTCAACATCTTATGATCAATATTAGACTCTCCTCTCGGTGCTCCATCTTGCGGGGGCATATTAGAGGATAATGTTATCTGTTCAGTTTGTATATATCTTGTAATCTGTATTTTTATCTTTAAGAAGTTTGATTTTTGAATTTTCCTAGATTAGCTTTAGTTACTGATTTGTTTCTAACTACCACAAAGGTATTAGGCTATTTATACTTCTGATTATTCAATGGAAAAGTAAGAAGATCATTATTCTTCATACCATTAATCTTCACTGCCAACAGTGAAGAACAAGCAAAACATTGATGGAAATGTTAATAATGAGAAATATGGTCTGGGCTATATGTATATGACTAAAACAAGTTCGAAGAGTTTTATACATAATACAAGTGATTTAACAATTGAATTTGTTGAGTTGCAGGTTTGCAGAAAAATAAAGCCTCCGAAGTGGTGATTTCAGCTACCTTGTGACTGGAATATAGAGTTGTTGATGGTAAATTGGGGCTGGGATTAAAGAGTGTTAGAAGTATAGAAGAGATTAGAAGAAGTAGATATCAGTTTAGGTTTCTATAAGAGAAGATATTAGAGGTTGAAGATACAGAAGAACAAGGGATTGAGTAGGTTGCAAATGATGGTTTTGGATCAAACCTAGAGCTCGGATGCCAATTACTCAAACTCAACTTGAAGCCTAACCAGAAAGAGAGATAGAAACATAGATAGATAGAGAGAATAGATAGAATTTGGGAGGAAGAATGATAGAAATCTCAGTGTTCTTCAGTGAAGGAGAAGAGAGAGAAATGAGGAGAAAGCTTAAACAAGCTTCTCTTCATTTCATTCATTCACTTAATTCATAATGCTTGAAGATTACTCCTTTACAACTATTTATAGAAGAAAATAAATACTAAAAAAGAGAGTTACTATCCTACACCTCTTTTCGTATCCTATGCTCAAAGTAACTACCACATGTGTACATGTGTTCACATGTATTCAATTACTACTAGAATCTACTAATATATTCCTTACTGTCCAAAATGCCCTTTGCCTGACACAAGCACCCAAACAATTTTCTAAGACTCTTAATTTGTCGTGATGAAAAACAAGTGTTTCAAGATTTAAATTGAGCAAATGGTCCAAGTCACAAGAAAGAAGCATATTATCACTTAGAAAAAGGCACAAAGAAAGTTGTTGATATACTAGAAACCAGAAGAAAAGGATGCAATTCGCCGCATGCAAACTGATGAGTTAATTATGTATACCTAATATAACTCGCTTCAGTCATATTATAATGAGTTGAATTACCTGTAAAGAAAGAATAATGTTGACAGCATCATACAGCCGCTTGGCATCTATTGGTTCACCAACAAGTTCTGGTGGCAATTTTGATAATAGAAGCACAGCCTGATAAAGGAACAAGGAACGAATTATAATTAGAAAAAATAAGAAAATTGTATTATTTGAATTTCATGATAATTACCTTTAATCCTTCAGCGGTACAATCTGAATTGGGCCGTCCGTGATCTGCAGTTGAGAACGACCATGCACCTTTTGAAACATGGCGATACCAGGCATTAAGATCGCCGGGGCAATCATCTAGCACCTTCAATACATGAAAAGATGGTCAAAAGCATTCACAATTGGATAATCTTTTTTACTCATCAACAAAAATCTTTTTTAAGTCAAAGAACTCAGAAGTGGATGGATAAGTTGACCGAGGAAACAATAAAAATCCACAGTAATGAAGAGTGAGTTTTTACCTGCGAGTTTTTCATGAACGTATGTGCTTTTCTGAGAGTTGGACCATATTCTTCAGCAAGGTTTGTCGAAATTATTGCTTGAACGGCAAAAGCAGTGTCCCACAATTGACTTCCATTATACCCCTGCAATAGATCACTATGTCAGCTACAGATTTTTTTTTAAAAAAATTTGAATCTTGAAGACAATGTGACATTCTGTACATACATGCAGTTGAAAAGTTACAGCTTCCCCACATAACGATAATAACTTTAACTCCACTCAAGCAAAGAATAAGGAATCAAAACATTGTATAGTCTACCCTTTGCTTCTGATGGGATACAGAAATGTATCATAAACACAATGGGAAAAATGAAAAAGAAAAGTTGAATGCATGTTAAAACATATTTAATCGAAGAGATGGTGAAATCGACCGACTATTTGAAAAGGTTTGGCCAAACGAAACACCACCAAAGATTATAGGTGATATTTTTATGACATACACAACGTAAGACAGTATGACACGATATACAGCTAAATAACCTTTGGTAAAATTCAAAGATCAGATATTCACATTAAGTATTATAAAGATCTTTCTCTGTTTTATTTTCTTTTAGTTTCTCTTCCCCTGATTTTCTTCCTTTCAACCTTCGTTTGGACAAACATTGGCCAATTAAAATGATAGTTGTCAACTAAAATGAATAGTCTCAACCATTTTGGATTGGTTCAACTTTTCAGATCACGTTTTCATATGCCTAGATGGAAACATACAAATTTCCAACTGTTCAAATTTAACAATCGATCCTTTCATAGAACTAAGTAGAAGTCATCCCTTAAGACTATTTTTTTAAGATGGCAAGAGTTTAGTTCAAGACCTGCATTTTCATACCATCCTCAGCAAGCCACAAATAATCATGGAGTCTTGGGAGATGTAACTTGAAAGCCTCGGACTTCGGATCTTCAACCCAACAGCATAGCATATTTAACACCTGAGTATCAAACTTAGGTTTTAGAAAAGAAAGAAGGGGACCATATACGGCAACAAGTAAAACATTATTTAAATACTGATTATAATGAAGCATCTGCCGAAAGAAAATGCTATGGTGTAAACTTGTCAGAGCTTTGAAAACATCTCTAGTCTCTCTATGTTTATGGTAGTTAGATATAAATAATCTCAACAAAAGTTTCATATTAACCCTACATAGAAAAGAATATCATAGAGAAGAAAAACACCATTAAGGAATGTCTTCTAACCTTGTTTACAAGCCCTATACATATATAACGAGTATTCTCGTCTTCATAATGTATGTGTTCCATCACAGTGCGAAGAGACTTCTCTCTCAACTTCTTCACAGGCCAGTGCATGAAAATAGGTTCCCAGACCTTGTCCAGTGATGCCCAAAGTATATCCTGTATAAGAGGGTGTGGATAGTACAGATCTTCCTGCAATTAAGGAGATAGACTTTTAAACATGTTCCTATGAACATTAAGAATAAGAGATTTTGTAATATCTTGAATATTTATAGAACTTATAAATATAATATTAAAGTTAATTTCGAGGACAAAATTATTGTAAGTTGGGTTGAATGTAACATTCCAAATATTTCAAATGTGATTTGACAAGATCTAATAAAGGTTGTCAATTTTAAAACCTAAGAATGATTGCTCAAGTACACGTTGAGCTATCTGAAAGACTAAAAACGACTCGTATATACGATCGTATATGATTAGAGGTTAGAACTATAACATAAGCTATGTATTATATGAATAAATAAGCTTGAATTGAGCTTCAAATGTGTTAAATGATTTTTGCTATGTGTAAGATTTTGTGTTTTGGTTTAAGTAGTTAATCTTAACACTTATTAAAATCAAGAAGTTAATTTAAGGCTAAAACCTAAAATTGGGAAAAAGGTACGTTAAAACCAAAATTCTAAATGTTAGAACCTAGAAATCAGATACGTCCATGAAATTCATCTTGCATCCTTTTGGGATTTTTTTCATTTCACGATATAGTGTTTATATGAGTCATAGAAATCAGGGAGACAATAAAAAGTTTTCCGAGAAAGATGAAATTCATGATTTTCGAGAAAACGCATTTCGTCTTTTTGATAAGTTCTTTTTGTCGTTTCGACATATTATATTTCACGACATAGTGTTTATACGTAGTTTAAAACCAATAAAAGTTTTTCCGTAGAAAAACACAGAAAGCTTCCGAGAGTGAAACGGGTCCGTCGTATTGACTTTCCGTTTCAAGATCTTCCGGTAAGACGAAGTGAAATCACGTAATAACTGATAAAAGTTTTTTCTCAAAAAATGTGCAAATTACTATTCACAGGAATAAGACGAAAATAAATATATTTTTTACGTTTTGATCGTTTAACTATTTTCTAGGAAATAGTCGTCAAAAAAACTATTCATAGGAAAACGTGCCTTTTCGGATTAACTTTTCATTTTACAAAATAGTGTTTATACGGAACAAAAGTACCAAAAAGTCAAGTACGGACAGTAAAAGTAAAAATAACCAAATTGATTTTTGGCTTAACCAAGCCTAGGGTTTGAAATGGCCCTAGGGTTTGAAATGGCTTGGTTAGGATTTGTATGACTTGGCTAGGGTTGAGTGTAAGACCACGAATTTTATGAAATAAAAGTATTCAATTTCTTTTATAATTATTATTCAGTAAATGGTTAAATTGATAAAAAGTTAAAGTTAAGAATGATATATGTAAAGTTTACAAAATACGCAAGTGGTTATAAAATACTCTTTGTTGTCGGGAAATATTCGTTTGGTCATTGATTATTCTTGTTGTCGGGAAATATTCGTATGACGGCGCAGCCTTTTGTGGGCCTCATAACGGAAAGCGATTGGATGAAGAAAACGACAAGTATGTGTTTTTATAAATAACGGCGTAGTTGTTACCGTTAACACTGTTGGAATACCCGGTGGTTAAAACACAGTAATACGCGGTGTTGCACAGTAGCACACGGTATTGCACCAATTATTGATTCTTACGTAAGAAGGCACTGCTCAATAATTGTTACAGTAATTACTGTTCAATATTTTATTTTATTGATTCAATAATTGCTACGTTGATATTTTATAGTATTGTTGTTTCAATAATTGTTACGGCACAGTATTTTCCATTATCAGATCAATAATTCATATTATTTGAATAATATTATTAGATAGCATTATTAGCAATATCTAAGGAAGTTTTGTCTAGGAGAGGTTATTTAATTGCGCGTCAGTAAAGAGAAATCTTTATCGGAAGGTCTCCTCTTTTCTGAGAACAGCCTGGTTGTCATTATTATGATTTTGTAATATTATTTGTGAATAAATAATTATTAATTTATATGATAAAAAAAATATTTATTTATGTGAATTTAAATGGAGAAATTTTTAAAAAAATGATAATTGTTGAAAATTGATATTTTATCTTTTCTGATAAAATAATTCATTTAATATATTATTATATTTTAATAATATAATAATGGTGATATTTTTACAATGAATGTGTGATATATGAATAAATGAGGAAGAGTATTTTTGTTACAATAAATGTTTAACACATGTTTTGTGTGTTGGTGGACCCTATTTTTGACTGAAATTTGATTATAGCCTGCAAAATCGTCCGTATGTGGATTTCGATCATTTTTCGTTTGGAATTTAGAAAAACTTTCTTCTACAAAGTTGTAGAGAATTAAATTTTCTATAGAAAGGACATAAGATTCGAATTTTTCTGATAAAAGGGCTATTTATTATTAATTGTTGAAGTTTCAGAATATTGGGTCTGAATTGACTTTGTTACAAAAAATATTTAAAACATGTTTTTCATGTTGGTAGGCCCCACTTGCATGTGTAAGTTGCTGAATTTAGATTTCAAAGTATGCGTATAATTTTTAAAAAATATTATTATTTTATTAAATTTTCTACTTTGGTATTTTAAGCATTTTTCTATAAATAGAATGCTTAGGTTAGAATTAAAAATTACACCAGAAACTAAAGTTTTCTCTCTCTATATTATCGAGCGTATTTTTGTGATTATTTAGATATCTTAAGTGTTGCTATATGGTGCAAGTTCCCTTCAGCGTTATATCCGATATTCCAGTCAGAAGTACTGCACTTTTGAGGTAAGAGATAGTAAGGGATTGTAAGGGATGGTAAATGATGTTATTTTTTGAAGTAAATGATGTTATTTCCTTTAATATCATTATAACGAAATATTGATATGAATTTTGTTAGGAAATTCTTGTCTTTTTGTGTCGGGGTTACTATTCACGTATAAGACATTATTCATGTATATGACCCTATTTACGTATACGACACTATTTACGTATACGGTATTATATACGAATATGAGGTACTATACACGGGTTATTATTCACGAGTTACTATTCATGAGCTACTATTCACGAGTTACTATTCACGGGATACTATTCACGACAAAATTGGTTTTTTTTCTGACCAAATTATTGTTGATTTATGAATCTTACTCTTGAAATTAAATTCATGTTTTGATTATATTATTTTTATTATTAGATATAACATTTTTATAATCTTGGTGATGAAATTTCTCTTTGACTTGAGTGTAAAGATAGGTAGATTATTGGTATGATCGTGACTATGGGTTCTCTTTGGCCAGTAGTGCAAAGATAAATTGTTGACTGGTATGATCATGACCATTGAATTTATATTGAATATCTTTAACTTAAGTGCAAAGGTGAATTGATCAACATGGTTATAATTATTGTTTATATAAATTCTGAAATGATTATATATTTCTTCGAGATATTAATATCTTTGGCCTGTAGTGCAAAGATGACTTGTTGTTGAATATCTTTGGCATGTAGTGAAAAGATGAACTGTTGGTGAATATCTTTGGCCCGTAGTGCAAAGATGAATTTATTAGTATGATTATGAACAGGAACTGTGATTTGGTATAACCATAATCTTTGATGTTTCAGGTAAAGACAGGTGGTGAAAATTATCTTCGTCCTGGGTGCGAAGAGGAATTTAGAACTACAATTATGATTATGAGTTATTCACATAATTGTGGACATGAACTGTTAATTGATGTTACAGGGATAAATCGTTATTGGTGGACTTTTAACATGGAGAAGATAATAGACTTTATGGTCTATTTGACTCTTCTAATGGATTGCTCGTTCCGCTGTAACTATGGTTGAAAAGTTTTATCATCTACCATATGTTCTAAATCTCTGATTTATTACTGACGAAGGCTGTTGATAATTTAATTATATTTAGTCATGATATTCTTTACTGGGCTATTTGTGCTCACCCTTTTATTTCACAATTCTTTTTAGGTGATAAGAGTATAGCTTGGTCGAGCGGGGGTAACATGGGGATAGAACGGTGGTCTATAGCTGTTGAGGTTTCCCCTAAAACAGTATGGAAATAATTTTATTGAGAATTTAATATAAGTGTGTTGTATTTTATACGTCGTTTAACCATTGATTTTGGTGAACCGAATAGGGTGAGGTGAACTCAACTTTGAAAGGGTATTTTGTCGTTATCATACAAGATGTCTAATGACATACCACCTCGTGTTATCATAAGACGTGGTTGTGTACATCCACTTGCTGAGTATATCTACGAGCAATACTATATAATCTTGGAGTTTGGTTGAAATATAATTCTCAATTGGAGACAATGAAGATAATTATATGTCAAGAGAAGACTCACCATTGGAAAAAACATGATAGTAATCTTCTCATTTTTCTTTGGGGTCTATTGGGTCAACCAAGGATAATTCTGTGGATATATGATATCTATCATAACCTAGACGCATGGCCTCCCATGTACGAAGGTTTCCTTGAGCACTTCCTAAAGATTTTAATTTCTAAAACAATTATTGACTGTACCTTTATGTAAGGTGTCATTGTGACGTGCTATCCAAGGTTGGTGTCTAGAGTCACAGTTGGTATATATTTGTATCAAAACTCACAACATATGTGTTGTTGTATTTTGCACGACAATTGTAATAATAAAGTTGTAGTTATTTTCTGTACCATGTTTTTGGCGACTCAGAATAGGTTGGGTGGAATGGACCTATTTTGGGGGCGTTACATTTGGTATCAGAGCTATAAGTAAAGAGCTCCGAGCCTCTATGTGGTGACTTCCTGTTGATGAGGGATGCACCGAAGCCAGACTCTCCATAGGGGACGCCGTTCTACTATGGCAAACTGATAGGTATCAATGTAAGGTGTTGTCCACGGTTGGGACATGAGTTACATTTGGTATCAGAGCTTAGGGATATGATCTCTGGCGGAGATTGGGGAATAGAACTAGGAGGGGAGAGACAAGTAATATCCTTCGCTAGTGTGTTCTACCTAAGCTGAATTTTTTTTTACTTAAGTTGACAAATTATGATATGTCAATTAACCTTTGTTTTGAAGCTGTATTCTAGAATGATATCTGAAATGCAGGAGATGAGCAATAGAGAAATCATGATGACAGGGAAGATGGAATCTGAAGTGAAAGCGAGGTACCCTCACCTTTTCGAAACACCAGGTACGTACGTAAATTTCGGGGACGAAATTTCATAAGGAGGGGAGATTGTAAGACCCGAAATTTTATGAAATAAAAGTATTCAATTTTTTTATAATTATTATTCAGTAAATGGTTAAATTGATAAAAAATTAAAGTTAAGGGTGATATATGTAAAGTTTACAAAATACGCAAGTGGTTATAAAATACTCATTGTTGTCGAAAAATATTCGTTTGGTCGTGGAATATTCTTGTTGTCGGGGAATATTCGTACGACGGCGCAACCTTTTGTGGACCCCATAACGGAAATAGATTGGATGAAGAAAACGACAAGTATGAGTTTTTATAAATAACGACGTAGTTGTTACTGTTAACACTGTTAGAATACCCGGTGGTTAAAACACAGTAATATGCAGTGTTGCACAGTAGCACACGGTATTGCACCAATTATTGATTTTTACGTAAGAAGGCACTACTCAATAATTGTTACAGTAATTACTGTTCAATATTTTATTTTAGTGATTCAATAATTGCTACTTTGATATTTTATATTATTGTTGTTTCAATAATTGTCACGGCACATTATTTTTCATTATCAGATCAATAATTCATATTATTTGAATAATATTATTAGATAGCATTATTGGTAATGTCTAAGGAAGTTCTGTCTAGAAGAGGTTATTTAATTGTGTGCCAGTAAAGAGAAATCTTTACCGGAAGGCCCCCTCTTTCCTGAGAACAGCCTGGTTGTCATTATTATGATTTTGTAATATTATTTGTGAATAATTAATTATTAATTTATATAATAAGAAAAATATTTATTTATATGAATTTAAATGGAGGAATTTTTAGAAAAATGACAATTGTTGAAAATTGATATTTTATCTTTTCTGATAAAATAATTTATTTAATATATTATTATATTTTAATAATATAATAATGGTGATATTTTTACAATGAATGTGTGATATATGAATAAATGAGGAGGAAGAGTATTTTTATTACAATAAATATTTAACACATGTTTTGTGTGTTGGTGAACCCTATTTTTGACTGAAATTTGATTATAGCCTGCAAAATCGCCCGTATGTGGATTTCAGTTATTTTTCGTTTGGAATTTGGAAAAACTTTCTTCTACAAAGTTGTTGAAAATTAAATTTTTTATGGAAAGGACATAAGATTCGAATTTTTCTGATAAAAGGGCTATTTATTATGAATTGTTGAAGTTTCAGAATATTGGGTCTGAATTGATTTTGTTACAAAAAATATTTAAAACATGTTTTTCATGTTGGTGGGCCCCACTTGCATGTGTAAGTTGCTGAATTCAGATTTCAAAGTATGCGTATAATTTTTAATAAATATTATTATTTTATTAAATTTTCTGCTTTGGTGTTCTAAGTATTTTCCTATAAATAGAATGGTTAGGTTAGAATTAAAAATCACACCAAAAACTAAAGTTTTCTCTCTCTATATTATCGAGCGTATTTTTGTGAATATTTAGATATCTTGAGTGTTGCTATACAGTGCAAGTTCCCTTCAGCGTTATATCCGATATTTCAGTCAGAAGTACTGCACTGAGGTAAGGGATAGTAAGGGATGGTAAGGGATGTTATTTTTTGAAGTAAATGATGTTATTTTCTTTAATATCATTATAACAAAATATTGATATGAATTTTGTTGTGAAATTCTTGTCTTTTTATGTCGGGGTTACTATTCACGTATACGGCACTTTTCATGTATATGACACTATTTACGTATACGACACTATTTACGTATACGACACTATTTACGTATACGGTATTATGTACGAATACGAGGTACTATACACGGGTTACTATTCACGAGTAACTATTAACGAGCTACTATTCATGAGCTACTATTCACGAGTTACTATTTACGGGATACTATTCACGATAAAATTGGTTTCTTTTTCTGACCAAATTATTGTTGATTTATGAATCTTACTCTTGAAATTAAATCCATGTTTTGATTATATTATTTTTATTATCAGATATAACATTTTTATAATCCTAGTGATGAAATTTCTCTTTGACTTGAGTGTAAAGATGGGTAGATTATTGGTATGATCGTGACTATGGGTTCTCTTTGGCCAGTAGTGCAAAGATAAATTGTTGACTAGTATGATCATGACCATTGAATTTATATTGAATATCTTTAACTTAAGTGCAAAGGTGAATTGATCAACATGGTTATAATTATTGTTTATATAAATTCTGAAATGATTATATATTTCTTCGAGATATTAATATCTTTGGCCTGTAGTGCAAAGATGACTTGTTGTTGAATATCTTTGGCATGTAGTGCAAAGATGAACTGTTGGTGAATATCTTTGGCCCGTAGTGCAAAAATGAATTTATTAGTATGATTATGAACAGGAACTGTGATTTGGTATAACCATAATCTTTGATGTTTCAGGTAAAGACAGGTGATGAAAATTATCTTCGTCTTGGGTGCGAAGAGGAATTTAGAACCACAATTATGATTATGAGTTATTCACATAATTGTGGACATGAACTGTTGATTGATGTTACAGGGATAAAACATTATTGGTGGACTTTTAACATGGAGAAGATAATAGACTTTATGGTCTATTTGACTCTTCTAATGGATTGTTCGTTCCGCTGCAACTATGGTTGAAAAGTTTTATCATCTACCATATGTTCTAAATCTCTGATTTATTGCTGACGAAGGCTATTGATAATTTAATTATATTTAGTCATGATATTCTTTACTGGGCTATTTGTGATCACCCTTTTATTTCACAATTCTTTTCAGGTGATAAGAGTATAGCTGGATCGAGCGGGGGTAACATGGGAATAGAACGGTGGTCTATAGCTGTTGAGGTTTCCCCTTAAACAGTATTAAAATAATTTTATTGAGAATTTGATATAAGTGTGTTGTATTTTATACGTCGTTTAACCGTTGATTTTGGTGAACCGAATAGGGTGAGGTGAACTCAACTTTGGAAGGATTTTTTGCCACAATCATACAAGATGTCTAATGACATACCACCTCGTGTTACATTAAGACATGGTTATGCACGTCCACTTGCTGAGTATATCTACGAGCACTACCTATATAATCTTGGAGTTTGGTTGAAATATAATTCTCAATTGGAGACAATGAAGATAATTATATGTCAAGAGAAGACTCACCATTGGAAAGAACATGATAGTAATCTTCTCATTTTTTTTTGGGGTCTATTGGGTCAACCAAGGATAATTCTGTGGACATATGATATCTATCATAACCTAGACGCATGGCCTCCCATGTACGAAGGTTTCCTTGAGCACTTCTCAAAGATTTTAATTTCTAAAGCAGTTATTAACTGTACCTTTATGTAAGGTGTCATTGTGACGTGCTATCCAAGGTTGGTGTCTAGAGTCACAATTGGTATATATTTGTATCAAAACTCACAACATATGTGTTGTTGTATTTTGCACGACAATTGTAATAATAAAGTTGTAATTATTTTCTGTACCATATATTTGGCGACTCAGAATAGGTTGAGTGGAATGGACCTATTTTGGGGGTGTTACATTGAGCCATGGCTCAAGCCTTATGGTTAAAACCTAAGACTTGGAGCTAAAGTATAGAAGTCATGGCTTGGACTTGGAGCCAAAGTTTGGAGGGTCAAATGACTATTTTACCCCAACTCTTGCAAATCCTATAAATACAAGCCTAATCCTTATTTCTCACCAATTTACAAAGAAAAAAATCAAGTATTCAAAGTTATAATCTAGAATTAGAAAGAAAGAGTTCTTTGTGAGTTAGATTAATCTCAAACTGCAAAGGATTAGTTAAAGCTTGCAACTTCAAGAAGCTTTTAAGCGTTTACTAAGAACACTAGTTTACTACGAGGCAAGTCTTCTATCCTAAACCTATATGCTAAGTATTTCTAGTCTTGTTAATGTTATCATGTGGTAGTTGATATGTGAAGATGATATGCAGAAGTGTTATGTGATATTAAGAAGCATGTGTTAAGTAATGATTAAATGTTAAGTGTTAATTGATATGTAATGCTACATATGATTATGTACCATTGTTGAGCATGAGTTAATGTAATCGTTAATTGAAAAATATGTTAAATCAAGCATGTTAAAGTTTATATGAAAGCATAAACTGCTTATGTGTTATTAGCTAGACTTGTTGAGCCGTAGTGCTCATTCTTGCGAATAAAACTTTATTTACAGTCAAAGAAGAATGATAAAAAGATCATGAACGTAATGAAGAAGCGTAGATTAGGTTTCATGTTTTATTTACTTGTATTTGTATTAAGTCATAATAACTTATGTAATACAAACAAGCAAACCATGTATTCGAAGATTATATTAATAATACCATGTTATTATCATCAGAATGGTGTTATTTTAGAATTATTAAAGATCTATTAATTTGAGTGAGGGTAATGGTAATATGAACTGATCATGGTATGCCGATACTCTGAACTTTAGATAGATAGTAAAACATTAATACAATATTGATAAAGAACTATATATCTGAATGAATGAAGATATTGAATAACATTGTGAGTGTTGTAAGAACAGAGATTTAGCACCGATGATAAAACCAAATTCATCGCAAGGTTCTTTTGTTCCAAGTACAAGTGTTTTATTAATATTGTGACATTCAGTTAAATAGGAAATATCGAAATGAATAGATATATCTATAAAGATATATGTCTAAGTGAGGGTATTGAATGATATTGGGAGTTCTGTAAATACTGAGGATACACTAATGAGCGCTGGTAAGATGCCAAATTCATCGAAATGCGACCCTCTGTTGCCATGAACGATCTTATCATTAATGTTGTGAAATTTGATATATTGAAGTATATAATGTTTAAATCATAAGGTTAAAAATTTAACCGATATATATATATATATATATATATATATATATATATATATATATATATGGTGTTATCCATATATACGAATGAACTACAAGTTGATACTTGTAAAAAGAAATGAGATTGAGATCAAGTTACGATCTAGGGATTAAGTGAAGAAATTTTTAATTTTATAGTTTGTAATAGACTAATTCAACCAATGATTATGGGATCATTGGTTAAGTTACGAAAGATGTTGAATTAACATCAACCCTTGTTCGGGCAGTCAGCGCTAAAATTCGGGAGCGTTATAGATTTGTCTCGTAAAAAAGACTAATAAGAAGAAAATCAATAAAGCAAATCTAGCAAAGCTGTAATTATTTTTAAAGCTCATACAAAGTAATGCCAACCTTAACAGACTTCACAACGCAATATTCGCCGTCATTATTCAATGAACTTAAACAGAGGTGCCATAATGGTTGTCCACCATCAAGCACCCGTTCGAGCTTGTTGTAGCAATTGCAAAAGATTAAGAATTTGAAGCACTAATATAGCTAACTTGAGAATGGAAGAAAGAGGGCTGATCCAAGTGATTTCATCTCAACCTTATCTAGATTTCTATCTTTAGCTGGAATATCATTAAGGATGAAGTTTAATACTATGAATCATAAATATTCAAAGGTTGGGGTAATTCATTTAGTAGAACAACCTAAAGTTCAAATTACCATCTGCAGAGCTTATAAATGTTTACCAACCTTCGCACAGAGGTTACGAGCTTGATTCCAATCTATTTCGTGATAAGGGACAGTGAAGAGCTCCTCTCTCAAAGAAAGTACAGTCGGTGTGATTGGACCAACAAATCTCTTCCCATATAAGTATGACATAGGCAGATAAACCATCCGACAGTGGCACCACATCCTTCCTGCAAAAAAATTCAGTCGTAAGAAGTGTTTTTAACAAGTACTTTGAAAATTTTATTTTTTTCAAGTGCTTCCATTGATTCCAAGAAAAATATGTTCCACAAAATTTCATTGAAATATCATCAACTAACTGAATTTAAATATTTTTAATAAATTAACTAGCTAGGACACAAGCAGAAGGTGAAGTGGAAGTGGTGATGGAATAATAATAGCAAATTATATAAAATTTATTATTACTAGCAAGAAAGTATGATCTATTGTTTTTATAAATGGTCAGATTTAATCGTGAAAGTTAAATTTTCCCATTTAAAATGGGACAGTGTGACTACAAAAACTTAATTAGATTTTGTATATGTATCACCTCGTCTTAAAATAAAATAAATAAATATACAACTACATGAGATTCATACGGCTCACGGTTTTTCAAACCCAACTAATTCTATCAGAATTAGTCACCAAATTATATGGCTTAAGTTTAAGAGACAAAATATTCTAGTTGAAACTACCATCTGTAGAGCTAGTAATATTGAGAACATATTAATTAGATATTTCGTTTAGAAAACTACGCACCTCAGTTTTCATATAGTTAATGATAAGGCAGCAAAGAGAAAGAACAAAGAATCACTGGGCTAGTCACTAGAATAATGTTACACGGCAGGGCAGAGGATCCAGAATTCCAGACATAATAACAACAAATCAAAGGTTGCATTGAATTGAGGTATATGTAATTTGGCTCTCATTATTATTTTCAGGAAAAGAATGCATCATGGTCCTCAAAATATGCATCAACTCAAATGGAAGTCTGAACATGTTATCATATTAAATCTAAATGACTGCATTTCTTTTCCACAAGTATATTTTTTAGCAGAGAAAATTATTAGTTCTGAACCTGAATCTGCATAACATTTCAAATTGAAAGCTAAACTGATCACTTTTTAGAATTCATAAAGCTGTCCAAAGTGTTTTACTAAAGAGAAAAGGAGAAATAAACAACAATTGCCAAAAATAGATCACAATTATGATTACAGATAGCTATAAATATTTTAAAGCTAATCCAGTTCCTACCAATCCAGAAAAGATTTTTTTGCCTTCTTTTAATCATAACTGGAAGAATAGAATCAAAATAATTATAAAAGAAGCATACAAATAGGCAGTCACCTGGGTGGATTGGAAGAATATATGGAAGCAGCCACGTCTCAGAGGGCAGGGGATTATTTCCAGACCATTCAAATACACCAAGAACCTGTCACCGCCCAGGATTATGAGAACTATAATACAAACAAAGTATAAGAAATTATACAAGTGAACAAATAAGTTCAAGGGTGAGTTCTGAACTGAAAGCCACATTTTCCCCCATGATGTTATTGCAGTGGCACTACCATGATCCAGAATCCATTGACGCCCTTTTTCCATTGCCCCTTGGCCATCATTAACTCCTTCACCAAGCAACCTCAAAGTAACATAGTTCAAGACAGTACCAAACATAGTACTTGGACCTTCAATGTGTAAACCCCACCCACCATCTCTGTTCTGAAAATACATAATTCTATTTTAAAAATCTCATAAATCCTTTTTCCTGAAAAGAGAAATGGAAACCCAAAAGGATAAAATAAAGCAACACTAAAAAAATCCTTAAAAAGAATGGAATTTGTTTCATTTCACCAGTGAATTCTCCTTGCCTGATGATTGTAAAGATAACGGCAGATCTCAAGTTTATGTTCTTTGGACAAAACTGTATTCAGTGCCCCAGTTATCGATAGCGTAATAACCTGAAGCATTAAATGCCAATGGAAATATTAAACACTTTTTTCTTCAGCAAGTGAAATATCAACACTTTCACCAACAGGATTGCAAACGTCTATTATCTACTTGTGATGACAAGTACGGTAAATTCAAGAATGACAATGTAATTAAATTTTATTGCAATCTACTAGAATGAAACAAATAGGATAGTGAACAACATCAAGGAAAACCGGTAGCAAAATTAGTACTTACCAAACCAGGCATTAGAAACATAGGACCACCATAATCTCCTGGCCAATGTCCATCATGTGCCTGAAGAGTTGAATAGAAACTCATAGCTCTTTTTAACGTAACTGTTACTTTATCCTCCGAAATATCTTCACCATCATTTACTTTGACTTGGGGTAAGACTACACTGCCTGGATTCTCATTTGCAAACTATAAATTATAAGTAGAAATGGCGTAAGTCAGAATATAAGACTAAAACTGAGACCAAATCATTTTTTCTCAGTTCATTTAAGACATTTTTAAATTTTAAAAAAAGTACCTTTACTAGGCATTAAAAAAAGCAATGTTCAAATGGATAATACATGCACTACCATTTATGAGCTTGAGTGGCATCCTGTAGATCTGATCGTGGTTGGGACATGTGTGCTTAAGTATTCCTAAAAATGTAAATATGTGCAGCAAAAAAAGAAAATAATTGAGAAGACAAAGGAGGCAAGGGATTCTTTAAAACACTATCACTAAAGACAAACTCCTTTTCCCTCTCTAAGGAGCTCAACCACTTCATATATGTACATGAGACAAACAACTCACACTTCACTTTAAGACCTGACTGTCAGCGTCTCTTTCATTTGATTCCCATGTGAAACATAGTTGTCACGGCGCCAAGGCGAGACGCGGCGTTTAGGCAATAAGGAGTCCGTCATGGCGTCCATAAGGCGACAAGTCGTTAACAATATACAATTTATACATTATTTATTTTACTTCCAAAGCATATTCGACAATAAAATTTTATATACATTAAAACTCAAAACATAATACCTAACACTATGGAATACAATTATATGAATACTCCACAATTAAAATTCAAACATAAAACACTTGACATTGAAAACTAGTAGAACAAGTTAATAAATATTACGTAGAGAATAAAAGATCGACCAAGTCAACAATCATCACACATTACAAGTCTAATTAATAATAAAATTACATCATATAGCTAGTCTGTTATGATGAGTCATGGGTACAAAATGACTTAATCACTTAACTTGGGCCAAGGACCAAGGGGTAAGTCTTGCCGGCTCGGCGTCTAAAGCGTTGTCTTATTCTTTTCTAGAGCTAGGACGCCTGCGTCAGGATGCCTGTTCTTTTCTAGTGCCAGGACGCCTAGTCGTCGCCATGACAACTATGATGTGAAGTTTATCACAACTTTGGATTGCCCAAAGATTGTTACGATATGCGAGTTCTTTCCCAAAACAAGAAAACATGCCCTTAAAGGCATGCTTGTGGAGCATGCACTAAAGTAATGTCTTCAGCCATGTCTTGTTTTACAAACTCAACAAGATAGGCTTCCGTTATGGAATAAGCATAAAAGTATAACAGCGCATTTACATTAATTAACATAAATATTCATCACGTTAGTTCAAAGCTACAAATATTGTGATGATAAAACTCTCAATATGGCATCACTAGGTCCAGCCCCACCACCAAATCAAACCATTCCACAGAATAGGAGAATGCTTTCATTTGGATTTAAAAAATATTAGAAAGGAAAGCGAGTACAAAGAAGGACGAAGTGATGTCCACCAAGACCAGAGATATAGAAAATGCAATTGTTCTCATTGTAGACAACTACTCTCCCCCTCGCCACCCCCCCCCCCCACCCCCCACCCCCCACCCAAAAAAAAAAAGAAAAAGAAATCCGCTTAAAATACGACAGAGCCCGTCCTAGAAAAGGACTACAAAACAAAAAGGTATAAAATGTTAGAATATTTTATTCTTTATGTGGCCTTTACTATTTATGTAATTATTAGGCTTACATATTGTATTAATTTAATAACTTTATTTATGGGTTTAGTAATTAATTATGTGACCTATAAATAATATTCCCAATAGTATTTGGCATAATGGGCCCTAGGGTTTCATAATCTTGTGGACGATTTTGACCCTTAGCTATTCTATAAATAAAACAGTTATGGTTTGGTCTCAATCGTCGTCTCAAGAATTTTATAAACACCTATATATCCATCCTAAGATTGAGAAAGGCAATTGAAGACCTTCACCCTTAAAGCGCAACGGAAGCGTGATACATACAAGATGGCTTCTCTCAATTCATGTAAGTACTTAATATTATGATTATTTGATTTTATTTATTCTATGCAATAACATATTCTTGTATAATTTATCCAACATCGGGTATCAGAGCTGTGGTTACGTTATTGTATAGAATAAATTAATTTTGTAATTATGCTAGAATTTTTTAATTCCGCATAATATCTTTAAGGAATTTCCAAACAGAAATATTTTTTCGAAAAATTACATGATATTGATATTATAATCTGATTACGATTATTCACGACTTTCGAAAATTACATGATATTGATTTCGCATGTGATATGTTATGTATACAAGTAAGGCAAAGGCATTGAGCCTGAATCCCAAAAGCGATATTCTGCATATGTCTAGTTCCTTGCATTTATGTCAACCTGTGAAACTCATGTCCCACCTGTTTGACTTTACAAGTTTACATTATAATGGGAATGGGAAGGCTTTTGTCTCTCTATTCTGCCCAAGGGTAGAGAATGTACACATCATATATATGGCAAACAGTATGTGAACCAAATTAATAAAATACAACTTTATAATGGAAAGGAATTGATTACCTTCAGTATTCCAGATCAAAGCTTTATTTAAGCTTAATAGACAGAGATTGCATGTGCGCAGATGAACGTCATGGTCATGAATATTGAAATAATATATATTAAATTTATTATTTATTATGTTTAGATAATATTATGATATTCTTATGCCCTCATGTATTCATGTTAAAATTAACGTGATTATTTTATAATTAATTCATGTTCATAATTATATATTTTAATTTTAAATTTAAAATTTTGAACATGGTGTGATAAATATTAGGGCTTTTAAGTTGTTACATGTAAATTTTAAATAATGTTAATTTTCAAACTTGATTAATATGTTTAAAGAAAATTGAGTTTGATCATAATAATTTACATGTATGCGTGACTCTTTTATTGTTAAAATTAATAATCCACCCAACGGATGGTTATTAATTGAAACAATTAAAGATTAAGAAAAGTCACATAATGTTACATTTAATAAATGAATATTTTAATTTTACCCAACGGAAAATTAGAATTAAAATTTATTAAATAGAATTTTACTACATAAATAACATGTTTGTTTCGTTTCTGCCCAACGGTGATGCGTGGATAAATGTGTTTTGTATTATTTTATGGGGATGTTATTAGTATATTATTAATTGGACCAACGAAAAATTAATAATTATGCACCAACATCTCATTAAAAATCTATTTTTTGGGTGTTGTAAATAGATTTTATGTAACTAACTGCTTGCCCTACAGTTGGTTTTTATTATGATTAATTATTAATTATTGTCGTACATTGTGGATTTCTTTTAATTTTTTGTAAGCATGTTTATGAGCTTGATTATGTTTCGACATTGACTCCAATTAGTATTTCTGGGTATCTCTCTAGAATTGAAATCTTTAATGAAACTAATTTTACTGCTTGAAAAGTGTAAGTAAAAATTATTCTCTGCACTATGATTTTGGACTATGTATTGCGAGTGGATCATCCTGCTCCACTTAAAACTACTAGCTCAATTGAGCAAAGGGTTATTTATGAAAAGTGGGAGCGATTCAACTGCATGTCCCTTATGATTATGAAAAAACTCTATCACGACAGCCATTCGAGGAGTCATTCCTGACTTTGAGAATGTTAAAGAGTACTTAACTTTAGTCGAGGAACAATTCAAGGGTTCTTCTAAAACACATGCAAGTGCCCTTATTTTGAAAATGCTCACTAGCAGGTATGATGGGGTTAGTGGAGTGCGCGAGCACATTATGATGATGAACGACATGACCTTTAAATTAAAGTGTATGGACATGACGTTTTTTGAGAGTTTTCTTATTCACTTCATTATGACTTCTCTTTCTGCACAGTTTGATTCATTTAAGATCACTTATAACACGCAGAAAGAAAAGTGGAAGATGAGTAAGTTAATCTCTATATGCGTCCAAGATGAAGAAATGCTTAAGGTTGAAAAACCTAATGTTGCTCATTTGACTACCACTGGGTCCTATAAGAAGAATGCTTATAAAAATAGCAAAGGTTTTAAGAATAAGGATAAACTAATTTCTACCAAAATAAATAAGGCAAATTATTCAGGTAGCAACTCTTAGACATGTTCTAAATGTCACTTCTGTAAAAAAAAGTAAGGACATATTCAGAAAGAATGTCCTAAATTAAAAGAATGGCTTGAAAAGAAAGGTAAATCGTCCATCAATTATGTAACTTATGAATCCTTTCTAATTGATGTTCCTTCTAATACATGGTGGCTTGACACTGGTGCTATGGTTCACATTACTAATTCATTGCATGGATTCCTTTCAAAGAAGACACTCTAAAAAAGGGAAAAGAACCATTAAAGTTGGCAATGAAGAGTTTATACAAGTTAAAACTGTAGGAACTCTTCCTTTAGTTTTGGAGAGTGGTTTTCACCTTGTATTTATATGATACTCTTTATGTTCCCAGTATGACACGGAATTTAATTTCTGTATCTAAACTTGACGTTGATGGATTTTCGTTTAAGTTTGGGAATAATAAAATAATTATTTATCATTACTCTCATGTTATTGGTTCTGGCTCTTTAGAGGGAAACCTCTATAAGATAAATTTTGATAATGTCTTTGCTGAATTCTTGTTAACAATGAATGTGACAGAAAGTACCTCTAAAAGTGGAAATGAGAGAAAAACTTGATAATGAGAATTCTTCAAAATTATGGCATTAACGTTTAGGCCATATTTCAAAAGATAGAATGCAACGTCTTATAAATGATGGAATTCTTTATTCACAAGATTTTTCTAATTTTGACCATTGTATTGAATGTATAAAAGGAAAATTTTGTGAAAGGTAATAAGAAAGGAGCAACAAGAAGTAGTGCACTTCTTAAGGTGATTCACACTGATATATGTGGACCATTTTCTCCAAGAATTGGTGGATACAAATCTTTCATTACGTTCATTGATGACTATTCTCATTATACTTATGGCTACCTGATTAATGAAAAATCTGAATCACTAAATATGTTTAAAGTTTTCAAAGCTGAAACTGAAGTTTTCAAAGTTGAATCAGATAAAGGCGGAGAGTATTATGGTAAACACTCCGATACAAGTCATAGTCCTGGCCCATTTGCCTTATTTTGTCAAGAAAATAGAATCGTCACTCAGTATACAATGCCTAGTACACCGCAGCAGAATGGTGTAGCTGAGAGGCGAAATCGTACCCTTATGGATATGGTACGTAGTATGTTATGCAATTCTAGCTTACTTGTGTTTTTGTGGACTGAGGCATTAAAGACAGCTGTTCATATTTTAAACTGGGTTTCTAGCAAATCTGTCCCTAACACTCCTTATAAAATTTGGACAGGTAGGAAACCTAGTTTAAAATACTTACGGGTGTGGGGCTGTCCAGCCGAGACTAAGTTTTTTTTAATCCACAAATAAAGAAACTTGATTCTAAAACCATTAGTTGTCATTTCATTGGATATCCTGAGAGATATAAGGGTTTTCAATTTTACTATCCCTCACATATCACTAGAATTGTTGAGACTAGGCATGTAGAGTTTTTAGAGAATGGTGATTTACGTGAAAGTGGTGAGCCTAGAAAAATTGAACTTGAAGAAAACAGGTTTTATGTTTCTAATCCTGAGCCACCACCTAATGTTGAACCTCACATTATTGAAAATCATATTCCTAAAATTGTGCAGCATTTACGTAGGTCCGAAAGACCTAGAAAGCCTATTAATTTTGATGATTTTATAACCTATCTTAATGAGATTGACTATGATTCAAGCAAGATTAATGATCCTATCTCCTATAAAGAGGCCATTACGAGTGCTCAATCAACTCAATGGCTTGAAGCCATGAATGATGAGTTGAAATCAATGGAGCTTAATAACGTTTGGGATCTTGAAGAATTACCAAAAGGTTTTAAAACCTGTTGGTTGCAAGTGGGTTTATAAGACCAAATTAGATCCTAAAGGGAACATTGAAAGGAATAAAGCTCGACTGGTTGCTAAGGGTTTTCACTCAAAAGGAAGGTGTGGATTATAATGAAACTTTCTCTCCAGTATCTAGTTAGAATAGTCATGACTTTAGTAGCTCATTATGATTTAGAGTTACATCAGATGGATGTTAAAACTGCATTCCTTAATGGTAACTTGCATGAGAATGTCTATATGGCACAACCAGAAGGTTTTCGGTTAAAGGCAAGGAACATGTGGTATGTAGACTTAAGAAGTCCATATATGGGTTAAAACAGGCTTCTCGACAATGGTATCTTAAGTTTTATGAGGTGATGAGTAATTTTGATTTTAAGAAAAATATAGTGGATCAATGCATATACTTGAAGGTCAGTGGGAGTAAATTTGTTATTCTTGTTTTGTATGTTGATGATATATTACTTGCAATTAATAACTTAGACATGTTGCATGAGACCAAACATTTCTTTTTTTGGAAATTTTGATGTGAAGGATCTCGATGAAACCTCTTATGTTATAGGTATTGAAATTCATCGAGATAGGTCTTGCGGGATATTAGGATTGTCCCAAAGAGCTTATATTGACAAAGTTCTTAACAAATATAACATGCAAAATTGCTCCCCTACTGTCGCCCCTGTTGTTAAGGGTGACAAATTTGGCTCATATCAATGTCCTAAGAACCACCTTGAACGTGATTAAATGAATCTTATTCCCTATACTTCTGTAGTTGGGAGTCTTATGTACGCTACTTACAGGGTACTAAGGATATTATGCTTACATTTAGAAAAACAGATAACCTTGAAGTTGTTGGTTATTCTGATTCTGATTTTGTTAAGTGTAAAGCCGAAAAGAAATCTACACCAGGGTACATCTTTATGTTTTCAAGAGGCCCTATTTCGTGGAGAACTCATAAGCAGGAGTTAACTACCACTTTCACGATGATGGCAGAATATGTGGCTTATTATCATGCTACTTGCCACGCCATATTATTAAGGAATCTTATTTCATGACTTAAGGTTGAAGATTCCATTTCAAGGCCATTGAAAGTATTTTGTGATAATAATTCTGCTGTTAATTTTTCCAACATCACCTTTTCGAGTGATGTTGGACTATATACCTCGACACTAAGTACTTATTTGTCAGGGAAAGAGTTGAAGATAAAAACGTTGTCATTAAGTATATTAGTACGCATGATATGTTAGCAGATCCACTTACGAAAGACTTATCACCCAAGCTCTTTTAGAGCATGTTGTCGGCATGGGTTTAACTGGTAGTCTTAATTAGTAAGTTATTATAATATAAGACAACAATTTTGAGCTCGTTGTTTTGAACTTCACATTATGTTTATGGTTTGCTATTTTTTTTTATTGTGCACACTTGAGAACTTATGAGCAAACGGTACGGTAATATTTTGGACCATATGAATGAGTTTATTCAATTATCACTTATGTAAACTCTATTCATACCTGTTATGCTTAATGTTAATCTTTGTTTTAATAAAAGTACTAATTGTGTAACTAATGGGGATCTTGTGTTAATAGTGACACAAAGATTGTATTAATTCGCATTGGTATTTTTATTTGAACAGGATGTAGACATTAAATTAATACTTGGCCAAATTAATGATTGTAAGCGTTATGTTTTGTATATAAATAGTATTTCGGCCAAGTGGGAGAATGCTAGAATATTTTATTCCTTATATGGCCTTTACTATTTATGTAATTATTGGGCTTACATATTGTATTAATTTAATAACTTTATTTATGGGTTTGGTAATTAATTATGTGACCTATAAATAATATTCCTAATAGTATTTGGCATAATGGGCCCTAGGGTTTCATAATCTTGATGGACGATTTTGACCCTTAGCTATTCTATATATAAAACAGTTAGGGTTTGGTCCCAATTGTCGTCTCAAGAATTTTATAAACACCTATATATCCATCCTAAGATTGAGAAAGGCAATTGAAGACCTTCACCCTTAAGCGCAACGGAAGCGTGATACATACAAGATGGCTTCTCTCAATTCATGTAAGTAGTCAATATTATGATTATTGATTGTATTTTATTCTATACAATAACCTGTTCCTGTATAATTAATTCAACATAAAATACTCCAAAACATTACGTTCCACCTACACACCCAGAAGAATCACAAAATCCACATCTTCATAGGAACTTTGCAATTTGCATTCTTACTCCGCCCAAAATCATGATTCATGAGCCTTGCCTACAGCAAACGCACCACCAATATAGGGAAAGTCCAATCCACTAAAAGAACTCCAAACAAAAGATACCACGAATTCAGGAAAATATGAAAACCTTCTCAGTTCGTGAAACCAATACGAGAACACGACTTGCTACATAGGCTAAAAAGTGGTATACTAGGGTAGTTTTATATGGATGTTTATATTTAGGAAGTTTATTAAAAGTATATGCAGTAAAGCTAAGTTTCATAGAAGATTTTTGGTAAAAAAGATTTTTACCCATTGTGTTTGTCGAGTTGTCAGCATTATTCACTGAATTTTAAAAATATGCAATTGACCCACTCAGGTTTGAAAAAATTGTTAATGACGTTAAATTGAATTGTATATTTACATATGTGGGAGCGAGGAAAAAAAAAGAGAACAAAATATTTAGTGACTGAGCAATGATTTGGCAACCACGTAACATTTTCCTATTATTTCTCTCTTCCCAAGTTCTTCTTCATTTGCTGTATTCTCTTCTTCCCCCTCATCTCCATCTCCATTTTTATCAAACGCCCACAATCTAAATCGCCATTGTAATCACTTTAGAAAGTCCAAAATTCTTTTTCTCCTAATCCAAAAGAAGAAGAAAAAACTAGCTTCAGATCACACCAATCATATCAAAATGCTCATTCATTCACAAATCATGACAAAAATAAACCCAATATTCTTAAACAAAAACAGAACACATCGGTAATCAAAAGGAACAAAAATTAAAAAATAGAACACATTTGGAACACATTAAAAACAGAACACATTAAGAAGCTAATGATATTATTAATAGCACCCGAAGTGAAAGACATTTGCTTCCTGCAAGGTTTCACGGTCCAGGTCTGTTGGATGTGGAAGCCGAAGCTTCTCCGGTGACCTTAAGTCCCAATTTCATCTCCAACAAATGAAAACGATGAAAACCTAGAAAATTCCAATTTATTCTCCAACCAATTTCATTGAAAACGATTGTAAAATTTAAAGTGGCTTAGATTATCTGTAGTTGGATTCGATGGTTCTAAAGCAATGAAGCCAAAAACTAAAAAGATTGAAGATGAAGAAAAGAAGATGAAGCTGAAGCTGAAGACGAAGAGAGAGAGAGAAAGAGAGAAAATATTTTAATTTTTTGTTTTAATTTTTATATTAATTTCTTTAAGTATTTTTTTAATTTTTTATTTATGTACGCAATAATTTAATTTTTAATTTTTTTTTGCATAGACAGGTCTATAATAATTAGACAGTCGTTCAATTAATTAGACGGAATGTCTAATTTTAAAATTTTAATTAGTTCAGTGGACCAATTGTATATTTTTAAAGATCAGTAGAGTAATACTGACAACTCGACAAACACAGTGTGGGGTAAATGTCCTTTTTGCCAAAGATTTTTTTGATGTATCAACAAGTTGATTGTTCTACAAAAACAAAGTACAAATATGATGTTTGAGCATCCAATACTAAAGTTAAAAAATTGGTAATCGTGCAATTAGATATAAAAAACAAGGAAATATTTGGGTACCCTAACTAAGAGTTATGTTTAAGACTGTCATGTTTGAGAACGCAAGTATCAATTTGCAACTAGCCTAGCTAGGTCAATAAGTGTATCTTGTAAATTTGGATTGCATATCTTTTCAGACATAAGAATGTAAAGGATCTACTTTTAGAATATTTTATTCCTTATGTGGCCTTTACTATTTATGTAATTATTGGGCTTACATATTGTATTAATTTAATAACTTTATTTATGGGTTTGGTAATTAATTATGTGGCCTATAAATAATATTCCTAATAGTATTTGGCATAATGGCCCCTAGGGTTTCATAATCTTGATGGACGATTTTAACCCTTAGTTATTATATAAATAAAACAGTTAGGGTTTGGTCCCAGTTGTCGTCTCAAGAACTTTATACACACCCATACATCCATCCTAAGATTGAGAGATGCAATTAAAGACCTTCACCCTTAAGCGCAGCGAAAACGTGTTACATACGAGATGACTTCTCTCAATTCATGTAAGTACTTATTATTATAATTATTGATTTTATTTTATTCTATGCAATAACACGTTCCTGTATAATTTATTTAACATCTGGTATCAGAGCTATAATTACGTTATTGTATAGAATAAATTAATTATATTTTTATGATATAAAGTTTAAAACCGTACAATTATTTAATTACGGTGTATAGCTAATGGAGAAAGTTCAATAGAAATAAATTACATAATATAAGTTCAGTACTAGTATTTGTCAAAATCCGCAGTAGTACAGGTACAGTTGTTGTTTTCCTATGATTGGTGATTGGATTTGTCAAATCCAAAATAATATGGTCCATAATTTGTTAATGCGTCAATTAAAAAAAATAATATATATATATAAAAATAAAATCCTGAAAAGAAATCAGTCTGTTCTAATGTAGAATATCAAGTATTCTGCCAAATCATGTATTGTAATTCATTTACTTACTTTTCGGTATAAAGCATTATATTTTATCATGCTTAGTATTACTTTTAAATATCTCCAATTCACATACTGTACATAAGATTTTTTCAATTAATGCCACTGTACATCATGTTTCTATTACCGATTATGCTTACTCGTACTGTATTCAGAAAATTAATATTTGCCCTCATGTATTTATGGTAAAATTAACGTAATTATTTTATAATTAATTTATGTTCAAAATTGTATATCTTAATTTAAGATTTTAGAACATGATATAATATATTATTAGGGCTTTTAAGTTGGTACATGTAAATTTTAAATAATGTTAATTTTAAACTTGATTAATGTGTTTAAAGAAAATTGAGTTTGATCATAATAATTTACATGTATGCGTGACTCTTTTATTGTTAAAATTAATAATCAACCCAACGGAGGGTTATTAATTGAAATAATTAAAGATTAAGAAAAGTCACATAATGTTACATTTAATAAATGAATATTTTAATTTTACCCAACGGAAAATTAGAATCAGAATTTTTTAAATGGAATTTTATTGCATAAGTAACATGTTTATTTCGTTTTCTGCCCAACGGTGATGCGTGGATAAATGTGTTGTGCATTATTTTATGGTGATGTTATTAGTATATTATTAATTGGACCAACGAAAAATTAATAATTATGCACCAACATCTCATTAAAATCTATTTTTAGGTGTTGTAAGTAGATTTTATATAACTAACTGTGTAAAACCCTAACTTTTATAAATAAAGATGAATTTTCTATAAATATCATTTTTTAATATTATGGAGTTAATTTGATATAATGTTATAGTTTGGGTAATATCTATAAATTTTGCAAAGTACGCAAGTTGTTATATAATATTCGATTGGTCGGAAAATATTTATTTTAACAGGGAATATTCGTACAACGGCACAATCATTGGTGAACCCCACAACGGAATTATTGTCGGATTGAGAAAACGACAAAAATATTTTATTAAAAATAACGGCGGAAGTTTTACCATTGATACTGTTGAACTACTCGGTAGTAAAAGTACAGTAATACGTGTGGTTGCATAGTAGCACACGGTATTGATTATTAATGCTTATGTGAGAAGTCACTCAGTTTGATTCAATTATTGTCAGTTAATAATATGAATTATTTAGCGATAATGACGTTTTGTTTTATTCGTATTATTAACGTAATAAAACAGAAACATCTTTTTATATAAAACAGAATACTTTATTAAAGTTATTCTATAAATAGAATATATTATATTTTATTTAAAAGATTTTTCTTTAAATATGGACCGTCAGATTAAAGTAATCAATCTGGACCGTTCATGGATTAGTTACTATGCATTCTATTTTTCTATAAATAGCAGCTCATTCCTTCATTATTTCTTACGAATTCACTGAATTATAGAGAGAGAAACTATAGAGAGAAACTATAGAGAGAGAGAAGAAGAGTATTCTGTTACTTAACTACTTCCTTATTTCAGCTCTTCTTTAAAACGGTAAGGGGTGTTATTCTTTCTTATTCATGAAGAGAACTGTTGTTATTCCATTTCTTATTATTCTGTTCGAATAACCTGTATACGCTGTCTACCCTATACTTGGTGATATTCTTCTATTATTCTGTTGGAACATCATGTCTGTGTGTTTTACACCGGACCTGGTTTCGTTTTTATTATTATTCTGTTGGAACATCCTGTCTGTGTGTTTTACACCGGATCTGGTTCCGTTTTTATTATTATTCTGTTAGAACATCCTGTCTGTGTGTTTTACACCGGACCTGGTTCCGTCTTGTTAGTATTCTGTTGGAACATCATGTCTGTGTGTTTTACACCGGACCTAGTTCCATTATTTATTATTCTGTCGGAATATCCTGTCTGTGCGTTTACGCCGGACCTGGTTCCATTATTTATTATTCTGTTAGAATAACCTGTCTGTGCGGTCTATCGCATGCCGGGTGATTTTTTTTGTTATTCCATTCTTTATTATACTCAGTTGGTTAAGTTTTGACTTCTATACTCCATGAAATTAGTGGAATATCCTTGATAATTGCAGTTCATCCAGTATCTTTTCATGAAAATATTCTTCTAAGTATTTTTGAATTTTACTCCACAAAGCAGTATCATGTTGACAATTTGGACGTTGTTAATTCTTGGATAAATTAATTCTTGAACTTGTTTTATTGAATTCTTATATCATTGTCATCATCCTCATGTTTATAAAATGTTGAAAGTCATCTGTGGCCTGTAGTGCATAGATGGACTTGGTATGATTATGACCAGGGATTATTCGGTATAATCATGACCGCAATGTTACAAATGATGTGGTAAAAGTCCTCATTGGCCCGTAGTGCATTGATGGACAGTTGTTGGCATGATCATGCCCATTAATGAATACACGAATATCCTTGGCCGTAGTGCAGGGGTGATTCGATGATGTGGATTATTTTATTAAGCTGAGTCCCAGCGATCACAATGTTGAAAAATCTTTTAAATCATAAAAGATAGTAGAGTTTATTTTCTACTTGACTCTTTTAATGGATTGCTTGTTCCGCTGCAGTTAAACTTGATGTCTATTATATTTTATCAGTTTAACATTGTTGAAGGCTAATGGTAATTTATTCTGCATTATCTTAGTCATAATATTTCTTACTGGGCTAGTTGAGCTCACCCTTTCTTTCACTGTTCTCTTCAGGAAATGAGAACGTAGCTGGGACAAGTCGGGGAATGGAGTGATGGTCCGAATGATAGTATTAGTTAGTAGTCCTTACTATTCTATGTAATAGTGTGTTAATAAATGTAATGAGGACTCCTTTTGAGTATGAATACTCTCTAGAAGATAATATTTGTATTCAAACTCACAGTTTATGTTTTGTCGTATTGTACACGACAGTTGTATTAGTAAGTTGTATTTGTATTCTATACTATGTATCTGACAACCCAAGATGGGTGATGTATACCTAATTTTAGGGGTGTCACAGTTGGTATCATAGCTTAGGGATATGATCCCTGGCTAAGATGTGAGAATAGAACTAGGAGGGGAGAGACGGGGAATTCCTTCGCTAGTATGACCTACCTAAGTTTATTTGCATGGTATTTAATTGGTCGGTCATAATATAAGGATAATATATGACATATCAATTAACTTTTATTTTGTGACAGTATCTGAAAATGGCATCTGAGATTGTTGAGAATAGCAATGGAGCACAGGCGGCTGTTGATTCACCACATATCAATAATCAGGATAATGTGCATCAGGAAGGTGACAATCCTCATGCAAACAACAACACTGACCAGATGATGAATGATGAAATGTTCAGAAACTTTATGCAGTTCATGCAACAACAGGCGAGAGCGGCTCCTGTCCAAAATATAGGTGGAAACACTGAAAACTCTCGGACGGTCACCGCTAAACAGTTCAAGGAGTTGGGACCACCAGAGTTTAAGGGAGAGCCAAAACCACTTATAGCGGAAACATGGATAAAGCAGATTACCAAGATATTTGATGTCTTGGGATGCTCCGAGGAGCAAAAGGTTCCCTTTGCCGCCTTTATGTTGCGAGGAGAGGCAGATTACTGGTGGGAATCGATTAAGCGTACTCAACCTGCCGCACTGAAGATGTCTTGGGAGAAGTTCCAAGAGCTGTTCAATGACAAATACTTTTCCGAAAGTGTTCGTCACATGAAGGAGGTGGAGTTCATCAAATTGGAGCAGAATAATATGACCGTGTCGCAGTATGAGGCTAAATTTGCTGAGTTATCTCGGTTTGCGTCCCACTTGGTGGATAATAAAGAGCGAATGACGCGAATATTTTTGCGAGGTTTGAAACCTGAGATACGTCAACATCTTATTTCTCATAAACTGTGTTTGTATTCAGATGTTGTGAATAGGGCTCAGTTAGTGGAGCGCGATAACGAGTCAACGCAACCAAAAGAGAGCAGTCGGCAAAATGATAATACCAGTGAGAGCAGTCATCGAAGAGGTGACAACAAGCGTGAAGGGAATCAACAGGCCAGAAATGTTAACCACTTCGGTGGTAATCAGGGCCAAAACAATAAGAATGGTCATTTCAAGAAGAGGAGATTCAACAATGATGGAAAGACGTCAGCACCAGCACCCGTTGTTAAGGAAGGAGAACGACCACCTATCATATGTTTCAAATGCGGAGGGGAGGGGCACATCAGTCCAAACTGCGCGATGTCGTCTAAAGCATGTTATAATTGTGGAAGAGAAGGTCATTTAGCTCGATTTTGTCGTTTACCAAAAACAAGTTCAGCCAAGATGAAGACACCAAAGGCCGTCCCAGAAAAGTCAAAACCGGTAGTGCAAGGGAGAGCGTTTGTTGTGACCTCCTAGAAAACAAGGAACCCGAATGAGGTCATCATGGGTAAGCTTATCATAAACTCTAATGAAGTCTATATTTTATTTGATACCGGTTCTACCCATTCTTTTATTTCTCCTACTTGCGCTCATCGATTAAATTTGACTCCGGAGAAATTAGACTTTGATTTATCTGTTGAAACTCCATTGGGAGAAACCTTCATTACATCCACGGTTTATAAGTCTTGTTTGGTTCAAGTTGGTACCCACACATTACCTGTCGATCTTATTTCATTAAAAATACTTGCATTTGACGTGATTCTAGGGATTGATTGGTTAACTACTCATCATGCAAAAATTGATTGTTTTCGTAAGGTTGTTAGCTTTCATATTCCTAATCGACCTATTATGCGAATTCAAGCAACCAAACCATTAAAATCAATCGCTGTCATCTCAAGCCATAAAGCTATTCGTTTATTGAAAAACGGATGTCAAGCTTTCTTAGCTCATGTCACGGATCTAAACAAAAATACGTCAGTTTTGAATGATATTTCTATTGTTAATAAATTCCCTGACGTATTCCCTGAAGAACTTCCTGGCCTACCCCCAGAGCGTGAAATTGAATTTTGTATCGACCTTGAACCCGGTACAAAACCCATTTCCAAAGCCCCATATCGAATGGCTCCTATTGAACTTCAGGAGTTAAAGATCCAACTGCAGGAATTGTTAGACATTGGCTTTATTCGTCCTAGTACTTCTCCTTGGGGTGCTCCTGTGCTATTCGTGAAGAAGAAAGATGGAAGTATGCGACTTTGTATTGATTATCGGGAGTTGAATCATGTCACCATCAAAAACAGGTACCCATTGCCACGTATTGATGACCTGTTTGACCAGTTGCAAGGAGCACAATTCTTTTCAAAGATCGATCTTCGTTCTGGATATCATCAGCTGAAGGTTAGAACTGAGGATATTCCAAAGACGGCTTTCAGAACTCGGTACGGGCATTATGAATTCCTAGTCATGTCCTTTGGATTGACTAATGCTCCTGCTGCCTTCATGGATATGATGAACCGGGTATTCAAGGAATATTTGGATCACTTTGTGGTCGTCTTTATTGATGACATCCTTATTTATTCCAAAAGCCGTGAAGATCATGAGCAACACTTGAGGCTGGTACTCCAAAAGCTTCGTGAATACAAGCTTTATGCCAAGTTGAAAAATGCGAGTTCTGGTTGGAGGAGGTAGCATTCCTTGGGCACGTAGTATCAAGTCATGGAATATCGGTTGACCCGGCAAAGATTGAAGCTATTCAAAGCTGGGAGCAACCTAAATCAGTGACCGAAGTACGTAACTTTCTTGGTTTAGCTGGTTATTATCGGAGATTCGTGGAAGAATTTTCTCGAATCGCTACTCCATTAACTCAGCAGACTCGGAAAGATACAAAGTTTGGTTGGAGCGAAGAATGTGAGCAGAGTTTTCAAGAACTCAAGAGGAGACTCATTTCAGCACCTGTTCTAACAATACCATCTGGCTCGGAGGGATTTGTCATCTACAGTGATGCTTCGAGCAAAGGGTTGGGATGCGTTCTCATGCAACATGGAAAAGTCATAGCCTATGCATCAAGACAACTCAAGGAATATGAGAGGAATTATCCTACTCATGATCTAGAGTTGGCAGCTGTTGTCTTTGCACTTAAAATTTGGAGGCATTACTTGTATGGAGAGAAGGTGGAGATCTTTACGGATCATAAAAGCCTCAAATATTTCTTCACTCAAAAGGAACTCAACATGCGACAACGACGTTGGCTTGAACTGTTGAAAGATTATGATCATACCATTCAATACCATCCTAGAAAAGCGAACGTGGTAGCTGACGCATTGAGTAGAAGATAATATGCAAGTACGAGTACAATATTATCAACACAAAAGCCCATTTTGTGTGACTCGCAAAGGATGGAGATAGAGTTAAAGACTCCAGGGACCCATGTGATGATGGCGAATATACGAGTAGAACCAACTTTAATCGATAAAGTTAAAGCTGCTCAAGCTACAGACCTGGAGCTGATGCGTATGAGGAAGAAAATGCAAGAAGGTGCTATGTCGGAAGCAAGAATCGATGAAGAAGGAATACTTCGAGTCAACTCCAGACTTTGTGTTCCTAACAACCCTGATTTAAAGTATGAAATCATGATGGAGGCGCACAACACACCGTTTGCAATCCATCATGGAAGTACCAAAATGTATCACGATCTTCATCATACATTTTGGTGGAGCAATATGAAGAGAGAGATAGCGTTGTTTATCTCAAGGTGTTTAACTTGTCAACGAGTCAAAGCGGAGCATCAAGTACCAAAAGGTCCATTGCAACCACTTGAAATTCCAGAATGGAAGTGGGAGCACATTACCATGGATTTCGTTACCGGTCTTCTTAAGGTTTCTCAAGGTATAGATGCGATTTGGGTCATTGTTGATAGATTGACCAAGTCTGCTCATTTCTTACCGATACGAGAAACTTATACACTTGAACGTCTTGCTCGTATGTACATAAACGAGATTGTAAGACTGCATGGTATGCCAGTATCCATAGTTTCTGATCGAGACCCAAGATTCACTTCACGATTTTGGGTTAGTTTACAAAAAGCTATGGGCACAGATTTACGATTTAGTTCGGCATATCATCCTCAGACGGACGGACAATCAGAGAGGACTATTCAAACTCTAGAAGATTTATTAAGACTCTGTGTCTTTGACTTCAAGGGAAGTTGGGACAAGTTCTTACCATTGGTGGAGTTTTCCTACAACAACAGTTATCAAGCAAGTATTGGCATGGCTCCATTCGAAGCATTGTATGGAAGAAAATGTCGTTCTCCAGTATGCTGGGATGAGGTGGGTGAAGCAACGTTGTTGGGACCGGAGTTGGTACGTATGACTACAGAAAAGATTCAAACGATCCGACAACGTATAAAAACCTCACAAGATCGACAAAAGAGTTATGTTGATCTTCATCGAAAGGACGTGGAATTTGATATAGGAGATCATGTGTTCTTACGTGTTGCTCCATGGAAAGGAGTTACGAGATTTGGAAAAGAGAAAGCTCAATCCTCGATTCATCGGTCCTTTTTTAATCCTCGATCGAGTAGGAACTGTGGCTTATAGACTCGCTTTACCGCCAAGTATGTCTCGTGTTCATAACGTTTTTCACATATCCATGTTACGCAAATATGTGGAAGACCCGAACCACATTATTGAGTTAGAACCGGACGAAATAGCGGAGGATTTGACGTATGAAGAAGTTCATGTTCAAATCTTGGATAAGAAGGAACATATTCTACGCTCCAAGGTTATACCTCAAGTCAAAGTTTTGTAGAGAAACCACGATGTTGAGGAAATGACTTGGGAGTTAGAAACTGAAATGAAATCAAGGTATCCTTACCTCTTCGACATACCAGGTACGTACCCTAATTTCGAGGGCGAAATTTCATAAGAAGGGGAGGTTGTAAAACCCCAACTTTTATAAATAAAGATAAATTTTCTATAAATATCATTTTTGAATATTATGGAGTTAATTTGATATAATGTTATAGTTGTGGGTAATATTTATAAATTTTGTAAAGTACGCAAGTTGTTATATAATATTCGATTGGTCGGAGAATATTCGTTTTAACAGGGAATATTCGTACAACGACACAATCATTGGTGGATCCCACAACGAAATTATTGTCAGATTGAGAAAACGACAAAAATATTTTATTAAAAATAACGGCGGAAGTTTTACCATTGATACTGTTGAACTACTCGGTAGTAAAAGTATAGTAATACGTGTGGTTGCATAGTAGCACACAGTATTGATTATTAATACTTATGTGAGAAGTCACTCAATTTGATTCAATTATTGTCAGTTAATAATATGAATTATTTAGCGATAATGACGTTTTGTTTTATTCGTATTATTAACGTAATAAAACAGAAACATCTTTTTATATAAAACAGAATACTTTATTAAAGTTATTCTATAAATAGAATATATTATATTTTATTTAAAAGATTTTTCTTTAAATATGGACCGTCAGATTAAAGTAATCAATCTGGACCGTTCATGGATAAGTTACTATGCATTCTATTTTTCTATAAATAGCAGCTCATTCCTTCATTATTTCTTACGAATTTACTGAACTCTAGAGAGAGAAACTATAGAGAGAAACTATAGAGAGAGAGAGAAGAAGAGTACTCTGCTACTTAACTACTTCCTTATTTCAGCTCTTCTTTAAAACGGTAAGGGGTGTTATTCTTTCTTATTCATGAAGAGAACTGTTGTTATTCCATTTCTTATTATTCTGTTTGAATAACCTGTATACGCGGTCTACCCTATACTTGGTGACATTCTGCTATTATTCTGTTGGAACATCCTGTCTGTGTGTTTTACACCGGACCTGGTTCCGTTTTTATTATTATTCTGTTGGAACATCCTGTCTGTGTGTTTTACACCGGACCTGGTTCCGTCTTGTTAGTATTCTGTTGGAACATCCTGTCTGTGTGTTTTACACTGGACCCGGTTCCATTATTTATTATTCTGTCAGAATATCCTGTCTGTGCGTTTACGCCGGACCTGGTTCCATTATTTATTATTTTGTTGGAATAACCTGTCTGTGCGGTCTATCGCATGCCGGGTGATTTTTTTTGTTATTCCATTCTTTATTATACTCAGTTGGTTAAGTTTTGACTTCTATACTCCATGAAATTAGTGGAATATTCTTGATAATTGCGGTTCATCCAGTATCTTTTCATGAAAATATTCTTCTAAGTATTCTTGAATTTTACTCCACAAAGCAGTATCATATTGACAATTTGGACGTTGTTAATTCTTGGATAAATTAATTTTTGAACTTGTTTTATTGAATTCTTATATCATTGTCATCATCCTCATGTTTATAAAATGTTGAAAGTCATCTGTGGCCTGTAGTGCATAGATGGACTTGGTATGATTCGATGATGTGGATTATTTTATTAAGCTGAGTCCCAGCGATCACAATGTTGAAAAACCTTTTAAATCATAAAAGATAGTAGAGTTTATTTTCTACTTGACTCTTTTAATGGATTGCTTGTTCCGCTGCAGTTAAACTTGATGTCTATTATATTTTATCAGTTTAACATTGTTGAAGGCTAATGATAATTTATTCTGCATTATCTTAGTCATAATATTTCTTACTGGGCTAGTTGAGCTCACCCTTTCTTTCACTGTTCTCTTCAGGAAATGAGAATGTAGTTGGGGCAAGTCGGGGAACGGAGTGATGGTCCAAATGATAGTATTAGCTAGTAGTCCTCACTATTCTATGTAATAGTGTGTTAATAAATGTAATGAGGACTCCTTTTGAGTATGAATACTCTCTAGAAGATAATATTTGTATTCAAACTCACAGTTTATGTTTTGTCGTATTGTACACGACAGTTGTATTAGTAAGTTATATTTGTATTCTATATAATGTATCTGACGACCCAAGATAAGTGATGTATACCTAATTTTGGGGGTGTCACAAACTGCTTGCCCTACAGTTAGTTTTTATTATGATTAATTATTGTTGTACATTGTGGATTTCTTTTAGTTTTTTGTAAGCATGTTTATGAGCTTGATTGTATTTCAGCATTGACTCCAACTAGTATTTCTGGGTATCTCTTTAGAATTGAAGCCTTGAATGGAACTAATTTAACTGTTTGGAAAAAGCAAGTGAAAATTGTTCTCGGCGTTATGGATTTAGACTATGCATTACGAGTTGATCGTCCTACTCCACTTACAGTTACAAGCTCAATTGAGCAAAAATCTATTTATAAAAAGTGGGAGCGATCCAACCGCATGTCCCTTATGATTATGAAAAACTCTATCACGACAGCTATTCGAGGAGCCATTCCTGACTCTGAGAATGCTAAAGAGTACTTAACTTCAGTCGAGGAACAATTTAAGGGTTCTTCTAAAACTCATGCAAGTACCCTTATTTTGAAAATGCTCACTAGCAGGTATGATGGGGTTAGTGGAGTGCGCGAGCACATTATGATGATGAACGACATGGCCTTTAAATTAAAGGGTATGGACATGGCGATTTCTAAGGGTTTTCTTGTTCACTTCATTATGACTTCTCTTCCTGCATAATTTGATCCATTTAAGATCAATTATAACACGCAGAAAGAAAAATGGAAGATGAGTGAGTTAATTGCCATGTGCGTCCAAGAAGAAGAAATGCTTAAGATTGAAAAACCTAATATTGCTCATCTAACTACCACTATATCTCATAAGAAGAAGGCTCATAAAATTGGCAAAGGTTTTAAGAATAAGGATAAGCAAATTTCTACCAAAACAAATAAGGCAAATCATTCAGGTAACAACTCTGAGGCGGGTCCTAAATGTCACTTCTGTAAGAAGCAAGGGCATATTCAGAAAGAATGTCCCAAATTCAGAGAATGGCTTGAAAAGAAAGGTATATCGTCCTTCAATTATGTAACTTATGAATCCTTTCTAATTGATGTTCCTTCTAATACATGGTGGCTTGACACTGGTGCTATGGTTCGCATTACTAATTCATTGCAGGGATTCCTTTCAAAGAAGACACTCCAAAAGGGGGAAAGAACCATTAAAGTTGGCAATGGAGAGTCTATACAAGTTGAAGCTGTAGGAACTCTTCCTTTAGTTTTGGAGAGTGGTTTCACCTTGTATTTATATGATACTCTTTATGTTCCCAGTATGACACGGAATTTAATTTCTATATCTAAACTTGACGTTGATGGATTTTCGTTTAAGTTTGGGAATAATAAAATAATTATTTATCATTACTATCATGTTATTGGTTCTGGCTCTTTGGAGGGAAACCTCTATAAGATAAATTTGGATAATGTCTTTGCTGAATCCTTATTAACAATGAATGTGACAGAAAATACCTCTAAAAGTGGAACTAAGAGAAAACTAGATAATGAGAATTCTTCAAAATTGTGGCATAAACGCTTAGGCCATATTTCAAAAGACAGAATGCAACGTCTTGTAAAGGATGGAATTCTTCATTCACTAGATTTTTCTGATCTTGACCATTGTATTGAATGTATAAAAGAGAAATTTGTGAAAGGTAATAAGAAAGGAGCAACTAGAAGTAGTGCACTTCTTGAGGTGATTCACACTAATATATGTGGACCATTTTCTCCGGGAATTGGTGGACACAAATCTTTCATTACGTTCATTGATGACTATTCTCGTTATACTTATGTGTACCTGATTAATGAAAAATTTGAATCACTAAATATGTTTAAAGTTTTCAAGGCTGAAGTTGAAAATCAACTTGAGCGAAAAATTAAAGTAGTGAGATCAGATAGAGGCGGGGAGTATTATGGTAAACACTCCGATACAGGTCATAGTCCTGGCCCATTTGCCTTATTTTGTCAAGAAAATGGAATCGTCACTCAGTATACAATGCCTGGTACACCGCAGCAGAATGGTGTAGCTGAGAGGCGAAATCGTACCCTTATGGATATGGTACGTAGTATGTTATGCAATTCTAGCTTACCTGTAATTTTGTGGACTGAGGCATTAAAGACAGCTGTTCATATTTTAAACCGGGTTCCTAGCAAATCTGTCCCTAACACTCCTTATGAAATTTGGACAGGTAGGAAACCTAGTTTAAAATACTTACGGGTGTGGGGTTGTCCAGCCGAGGCTAAGATTTTTAATCCACAAATAAAGAAACTTGACTCTAAAACCATTAGTTGTCATTTCATTGGATATCCTGAGAGATCTAAGGGTTTTCGATTTTACTGTCCCTCTCATACCACTAGAATTGTTGAGACTAGGCATGCAGAGTTTTTAGAGAATGGTAATTTAAGTGGGAGTGGTGAGCCTAGAAAAATTGATCTTGAAGAAAACATGTTTTATGTTTATAATCCTGTAATTCAAGAGGGTAAGGCACAACAACCTCCTATTGAGGTGAATGATGCCCCTGAGATAGCTGAACCATCACCTAATGTTGAACCTCACATTATTGAAAATCATATTTCTGAAATTGTGCAGCCTTTACGAAGGTCCGAAAGACCTAGAAAGCCTATTAATTTTGATGATTTTATAACCTATCTTAATGAGATTGACTATGATTCAAGTAAGATTAATGATCCTATCTCCTATAAAGAAGCCATTATGAGTGCTCAATCAACTCAATGGCTTGAAGCCATGAATGATGAGTTGAAATCAATGGAGCTTAATAACGTTTGGGATCTTGAGGAATTACCAAAAGGTTTTAAACCTGTTGGTTGTAAGTGGGTTTATAAGACCAAATTAGATCCTAAAGGGAACGTTGAAAGGTATAAAGCTCGATTGGTTGCTAAAGGTTTCACTCAAAAGGAAGGTGTGGATTATAATGAAACTTTCTCTCCAGTATCCAGGAAAGATTCATTTAGAATAGTCATGGCTTTAGTAGCTCATTATGATTTAGAGTTACATCATATGGATGTTAAAACTGCATTCCTTAATGGTAACTTGCATGAGAATGTCTATATGGCACAACCAGAAGGTTTTTTGGTTAAAGGCAAGGAACATATGGTATGTAGACTTAAGAAGTCCATATATGGGTTAAAACAAGCTTCTCGACAATGGTATCTTAAGTTTCATGAGGTGATGAGTAATTTTGATTTGAAGAAAAAATATAGTGGATCAATGCATATACTTGAAGGTCAGTGGGAGTAAATTTGTTATTCTTGTTTTGTATGTTGATGATATACTACTTGCAAGTAATAACTTAGACATGTTGCATAAGACCAAACGTTTTCTTTCTGGAAATTTTGATATGAAGGATCTCGGTGAAGCCTCTTATGTTATAGGTATTGAAATTCATCGAGATAGGTCTCGTGGGATATTAGGATTATCCCAAAGAGCTTATATTGACAAAGTTCTTAACAAATACAACATGCAAAATTGCTCCCCTACTGTCGCAACTATTGTTAAAGGTGACAAATTTGGCTTATATCAATGCCCTAAGAATCAACTTGAGCGTGATCAAATGAATCTTATTCCCTATGCTTCTGTGGTTGGGAGTCTTATGTACGCTCAAGTTTGTACACGTCCAGATATAGCGTATGTAACTGGCATGCTTGGACGTTATCAGTCCAATCCAGGTTTTACGCTACTTACAGGGTACTAAGGATTTTATGTTTACATTCAGAAAAACAGATAACCTTGAAGTTGTTGGTTATTCTGATTCTGATTTTGCTAAGTGTAAAGACGAAAAGAAATCTACATCATGGTACATTTTTATTCTTTCAGGAGGCCCTATTTCATGGAGAAGTCATAAGCAGGAGTTAACTACGACTTCCACAATGATGGCAGAATATGTGGCTTGTTATCATGCTACTTGTCACGCCGTATTGCTGAGGAATCTTATTTCAAGACTTAAGGTTGTAGATTCCATTTCAAGGTAATTGAAAGTATTTTGTGATAATGATTCTGCTATTAGTTTTTCCAATAGCACTAGTTCGAGTGGTGCTGGACTATACCTCGACACTAAGTACTTATTTGTCAGGGAAAGAGTTGAAGATCAAAGCGTTGTCATTAAGTATATTAGTACGCATGATATGTTAGCGGATCCACTTGCGAAAGACTTACCACCCAAGCTCTTTTTAGAGCATGTTGCCAGCATGGGTTTAACTGGTAGTCTTAATTAGTGAGTTATTTTATGTAATACAACAATTTTGAGCTCGTTGTTTTGAACTTCACTTTATGTTTATGGTTTGCTATTCTCTTTATTGTGCACACTTGAGATCTTGTGAGCAAACGGTACGGTTATGTTTTGGACCATATGAATGAGTTTAATGTATTACCACTTATGTAAACTTTATTCATACTTGTTATGCTTAATGTTAATCTTTGTTTTAATAAAAGTACTAATTGTGTAACTAATGTGGATCTTGTGTTAATAGTGACACAAAGATTGTATTAATTCGCATTGGTAATTTTTATTTGAACAGGATGTAGACATTAAATTAATACTTGACCAAATTAATGATTGTAAGCGTTATGTTTTGTATATAAATAGTATTTCGGCCAAGTAGGAGAATGTTAAAATATTTTATTCCTTATGTGGCCTTTACTATTTATGTAATTATTGGGCTTACATATTGTATTAATTTAATAACTTTATTTATGGGTTTGGTAATTAATTATGTGGCCTATAAATAATATTCCTAATAGTATTTGGCATAATGGGCCCTAGGGTTTCATAATCTTGATGGACGATTTTGACCCTTAGTTATTATATAAATAAAACAGTTAGGGTTTGGTCTCAGTTGTAAGATTGAGAGAGGCAATTGAAGACTTTCACCTTTAAGCGCAGCGAAAACGTGTTACATACAAGATGACTTCTCTCAATTCATGTAAGTACTTATTATTATGATTATTGATTTTATTTTATTCTATGCAATAACACGTTCCTGTATAATTTATTTAACATCTACGTCTTCGAATTACATCATATTAACCTGGTTTTAAACCAGAGACCAAGCAAAATACTGATCTAATAAAGAAGCCATAGACTTTCAATAAAATAAACTAGAGGGAAATGAGATAAAGTCGAATTGCCTGTTGAATGGAGATGACTCGTAGCATACTAGGAGGTGGAAGGGACACTACTTAGATGAAACCATAATTTTCATGCATAGAAAGTGCAAATTCAAGAACTAAATCATCTTAAGTTGTTTCTGATGCCTTTTTGAGAATTATATAGAGGCTAAACAAATGTGATGTTTGACATACTAGAAGCCACACTTCAATTATAAGTATGCCATACTTATCCCGAAAGTAAAATGAAGAAAGTATGTCTGATTTAGAACTATTTTCTACTAGTTTTCCGGTAAATTAGACAATGTGAATCGAAATAACCTCTGACTATGTTGTTTTAGTTAGAGAGTCGCTTGCAAGTCTAATAAAAGTGAGTTTGAAGCTCAGCAATCAGCCATTCTGACAATATTACCAGCTCATTTAAAACACCAAACTGTCAAATATCTAAAAAAAAATTACCCCGTCCTGCCTTATCACAAACAAAATCAATTAGCTATAGATCTCCAACTCTCTGCCCGGATAAGCCAATAACTGTCCGAGAAATCTTTTATCCCAAACTCAAATAACAAATGTATTATAGTCGTTACTAACGCTGACAATGGCACCAAACGTAAAAAAATAGCAGAAATATCAGGCTAAAATTAATGTTGAACTTCCAAGCCTTCGGTTTAAACTTGAAGGCATGAATTCCATGAAGCCAAACACTGATAGGAGAACTCCAAAAACCTAGAGTACAATATCTACCAAAAACAATGAATAATGCATACAAGTACAGGAATGGAGAGCATAAAACAAGAGTGATCTAGTAGAGACCTGAATGCGCATGAGGAGGTCGGCACTGTGCTTTTTCTCGAATCGATGATCGCGAAAATTTTCGCGAACTTTCTCGATCTCCGCAAGCTCTTCCGGCGATCCAATGTTGGGATCGAACTCCCAAATTTGCCTGCCAACGTGATCGTTCAGAGTTCGAAGCCATGGATTTCCTCCTTCGGCAATTTTAAGCTTCCACATTTCCACTATGCACACAAATTTAGCTCCACATTTTCATATATACGTACTACAGATTGTATACATATATAGATGCTTGGAAATTCATGCAATCAAATATAAGTAGAAATTAGATTGAAAATATCAGTGAAAAATGGAAGTTTACCAATTTGAAGAAAGGGTTAGAACGAGGAGAGGGGAGGGGAAGATGAGTGTGCATGTGAAAGACTAGGATCCTCTCAGTCTCCATTCTTTCTAAATTTCTCGTCATCATGTCTCTCCCGTCAACAGATGTCACATTAACACATTTTAAATCGCATCATCAATTTGGTCTGGACTTCTATGGGGGTGGTGTATTTTGCATGTTGGACACTTGGACTTCTGTCAGTTTTGTGGTATAGTTCGTGTTGGGAAAAAATTACCTCCCATTTGATAAATTAGCCGATAAAATATTAGTACATATCAAACAGATTAAATTTACAATTCCACCAAAATAATAATAATTACATAAAATAATTAGTAAAAAATATCCAACCACGAGACACCAAGATTTTTACGTGTAAAACCCTCTAAAACTAAGAGGTAAAAACTACGGGACAAACTCCGAATAATTCACTATAATAATTGAGAGAATACAAATATATCTTAATTTAAGTACAAACTCAAATTATTTCACCACAATAACTATGTGATGGAACCCAATAAAACACCCTTTTATTTGAACTGTCTTTTTCTCTCTCTCTCTTTTTCTTGCTCTCTTCCATCCTCTCCCGGATGAAATTACTTTCAACCATCCTCCCCAGATGGAATTTCTCTCATCCACCCTTTTCTTTTTTCTCTCTACTCTCGAATGAGAGCTTGTGTCTTGGTGTGTATAATCCCTCCTCATTTGCTTCCTTTTATAGTTGAATGGAGGGGATGAGAAATAAAGAAGGTTGGCATGAAAATCAACAGGCGGTGATAATGGAAAATTCAATGGGCTGGTGCATTAAATGGGTGAGGAACCGGTTGTTGACCAACAGTTCCTAGGGGTGAGCATGGTGCGGTTTAGACTATGCGGTTTGAAGTCCAAACCGCACTCAAAACTGTTTAGGTGCGGTTTGACAAATCTAAAACCATACACAAAACGGCTTGTAATTGGTGCGGTGCGGTGTGGTTTCAATTGGTGCAGTTTGGTTCCAAAACAAATTGAAACAATAAAAAAATCTAAGTTTTCAATAAAATTTAACACAGAGCTTACATCGAGCAACTAACTTAGTGACAGAGTCAGCAATGAGAATTATATCAAGCATAGAAACAAAACTCCTTCTGCCAAACATATCAAATTCATCAAATCATAGAACAGTGAGACACATAAAATAATTTTAGTTTATAATAAAAGAATGATACTTTAAAACTAAAAACATACATTATATAAAACAACGGAGAACATATATTCGATAACAAATAAGAAGGTTTATCTAGTTCTCCAAAAATTAAAAGTATATACTGGATATAGAATGAAATTATATCTTATATATTGCAGGGAGGACTTATAGAATATAATCCTAACTGTACCTAATTTGAAAAATAATTTATTAGACTATTATTACTATAGCATAGACCTTAACCAATGCATCAAGTACTCGAACCAACGAATTTGGCCCCTCAGCTATAAGGCCTCCAGTAACGCATCAAACAAATCTGAATTTCCAAAATTCAAACGCTTAATTTTTGACTCTATAACCTCTAACCATCTTCTTTCAATTGGTGAAAAAATGACAATGCAAGACTGGTGTTTTCTCTGAGCGTGTTCAAGTGAAAAGTAACTTTAGAATTTACTAAAAATAATACATACATACACACACATGGTGCGGTTTCGATTTTATGCGTGCAGTTTTGTTTAGTAACCAAACCGCAACATTTGGTTATTCAACCAATCTAAAACCGTCACATACGCCGGAATGTTGGTGCAGTTTTAATTGGTGCAGTTCGTGCGATTTTTGGTGTAGTTTCGATTCCAATTCGGTTTGCTCAGCCCTAATAGTTCCTAAAAGACATGGCCCATGATTGTGATTTATAATTTATAATTTATAATTTTTCTTTTACATACCAACGAAAAATAATAATAATACTCCGTTCTAAAATATAAAATTAAATTATTTTCATATTTCGAGTATGAATGTAGAAGTGACCATGATGAAATTTGGTGCAATTTCAAACAAAAATCACACATAAAAATCGCTTTAATATGGTTGCTTAAATCAGAAACGACAACATAAAACCACTTGGATTGGTGCGATGAGATTTCTACCAATGCGATGCGGTTTCAACTGGTACGGTTTCGACTCAAAAACCAATTAAAAATAATAATAATAAACATATTATATTTTTAAAATATCAAATAAATCTCAAACACTGCTAGCTTGCTACTACAAATAATACTCAACAACAAAAAGTTAAATTCTTGAAAACCAATCACGAGTTAATTCAAAACTTCTAACTACTTAAATTGAAATATGCATACATTACTACAATACAATTTTTGTCTCAAACTTAAAGTCTTAAATTATACAAAATTACATATTTCAAAATTAAATTTACAATTATACTTAACTATAACTTAAAAACAACGCCATAACAAAGACTAAAGGCAAAGTCCTAAACGCGACTTGGGTGATGTTCCACTTAATCAAGTTTTACCAATACAAGCCATATTTAATAAAATGACATGAATATTTTAAAGACATATTAATTATATATTAACATATAAATTATCACATATATGATCCCATAAGATTACTGTTGATTGGGGAGTCTACCCAAAGTTATAAGTCAGCAAGTTTCTTCCTGTATAGTGTTCTTAGTTAATACAATTAATTGTTCAAATTTGTTAAACTATTCTAAAAAATAAGAACGATTATGGTTGTTTGTGGTAGTATGATATACTGTTTTATAATGATTATTGGTTTCTATATGATAAGCTAAAAGATTAATAAAAGAAACATAATAATTAATAGAAGAAATAATTAAAAACTTACAGATAAAGAAGAGCCTTGTAGAAAATTTTAAAATAAACTTCGAACTTTTATATATTAAATATTTTACAAGGAGAGAGAGAATGCAAAGTTTTGCCTCAACCATGGGTGAATGCTCCCAATTTATACAAGTAGGAGGATAACGTAAGGACTGATACGTATCCTAATTAGTGGAGTCGGTCAATCAATCCTTATCTTTCTTCTTTATTTATCAGCCATTGAAAGTGGAATGGCTAAAGACAAATTGTCTTTTTTCGGTTGAGTGGAGAATTATTAAAGACATGGATGGAACCAAGGGGGGTCATATGACCCCATCAAAATTTTTGCACATGATGTATATTAATACATATATTAAATAGTCGATAGCATACATATATTAATAGTCAATATATATATATATATATATATATATATATATATATATATATATATATATAAATAATAGTAATTTATAATAACAGTCCAAAATTTTCTACATGCGCTCTATAAATTAAAAAATAGAATAAATTTTATTTTACAATGAAATTCAAATGAAAGAACTTAAAACACAATCAAATACAGGTCACTACTTGAGGTTGAAGAATAATCACAAAAACCAAGTTTTTTATTTACCAAATTATTTTCTACAAACATTTTATATTTTTAAACATCATGAATTTACTTCAGAGACTATCCCCTTTGTTGATTTCTTTTTGGATTAATTTTCTTTGTTCTATATAGAAAATTGATATTTTTATATAAAAAATAATATTTTTATATGAATCCCTCTCACGTATTTCTACTTGAGATAAAAAAGTAATATTTTTACATAAATTTTGATATTGACCAAAATTTTGAGACGTTTTCAAACTATGCAGAGTCGCATGATACAATTATCTCCTCTCAGTTGTATAACCGAAAAAAACATCACAAGCGTCGATAAATAAATTTTTTATTTATTTATTTTGACCCCTAAAAATATTCTAGTTCTATCACTGATTAAAAATATCTTGATGTCGTCTTCTGATAGTTGAGAGAGTTCATAATTGAGAAAGTGGACAGTTATGTTCTCTTTTCCTGGGGGAGAGAGTTCATAATTGAGAAAGTGGGCAGTTATGTTCTCTTTTCCTGGGGGACGGATGTTGTACTTAAAGGGTGCGGGTCCTATTAAAACAATCACAATAAAGAACCATTGATACATTTTCTTTGATGCGATTTTGTGTACGAAATCGGTTCTTGCTTTCCACTAAATGAGACCGATGATCTTAACATCATTTATCAGAGTCTCCTCCTCAAATAAAGATATTTCCAACAAGAACCATTTTTATGAACTTTTTTACTGGTTAGATTTAATTTTTTAAATTTCATGAATTAAAATTAATGTGATAGTTTAAAAATATAATAAATCCTATTAGTACTAACATTACTTAAATCATTTAAAAAAAAGAATCCAAAAAATAAAGAAAAAAAATTCTATAACCTAGTTATATATGAACGACCGTGTTGATTGAGTTAACTGATTTTTTTTTGTCATGAGTTAGTACTCAAACAATAATATTACAAAAATACATAATTTTCATATTGTTTAAAACTGAATTAATACATATCACTAAGATTAAACATATATTTTAAATTATTACTCCCTCCCATAAATAACTAATACGATCCCTCTATTTCATAAATAAAAATAAATTCAATTTGTGAATATTAAAATATATATTTTTGTTTTATAATTATTTCTGAAAATAAAAAATTATTAGTTTAATAGTGGTGATAAAATAATATAATTATAATAGTAAATTTACATAATTTTACATTAAAAATTCCTATATGTTTCTCCCCTTTTTCAGGGAATTTATAGTTAGTAAACAAGAAAACAATTAGTAAAACTAGGGTGTCATCTTATTTTTTTAACGTGATTGTTCGTTTATGGATATGAAGCTTTTGATATTACAAATGTATTTGAGAATCTAGTTTGTATACATATATAAATGATGAGCGAGTTTTATACCTATTATTTGGATACTTTTATATTTAGTATTTTGTTATTTTTAAGTAATTTTAGAGTATTTTATTTATTTATTATGTTATTTTGTAGAAAAATGCAAAGGGGGCAAATCTGGAATTTTAAGTGAAGCAATGGCATTTTGGTAATTAAATGGAAGTCGGAACTGGAGTATGAACTAAATCCAGTGCCGGGCCGTCGGGATGTAAAAGGTCGCCGCCGCGTGCTGTTTTGGAGCTATATTGAATTTTAGTGATTCCTAGTTGAATTTGAATACTTTAGAGCCAACTTTTTGCATGAGAATTAATATTAGATTTGGAAAATGAATTGTATTATAGAAATTTATTAAAAATTAGGATATTATGTATGTAAATTTAATTAGGATTGTAATTCTAATAGGGTTATGAAAAATAAATTCCTATAAATAATTTTATTTTGAGATTGTAAAAAATGTCTAGAATAATATTTATGTTGTCAGAATAAATATATATATATATATATATATATATATATATATATATTATATATATATATATATATATATATAGTCCGGATCTTAAGTTCACCCATTATCCAACTCACCCGAGCTCACCCCCTTTAGCGACGGATCCGGCGACGGTTCGGTCATACAACCGTCGTCTATACTTTTAGCGATGGACAACATATTGTAACACCCCCCTCCAGAATAGGAAAGGGACGTCACGTGCAAAGCACAACAAACCTCAAAATAAATAAACAGAGCACTAACAACCTCAAAATATTAATAGTGGTGATCCATTAATAAAGTAATAAGTACAATTCTCCAAACTGAGTCAAAATAACCAAAACCAAAAAATCGAAACAACCTAGATGGTCAAAGACAACTCTCTCATCACACTAGCCCTGAATCAACCCTCCAAACCTGCCGGAAGAAAATACAGCATGAGCCAATTGCCCAGTACGGATACAGATAATACAAAGATGTAAAACTGAAATACAAAATTCAACTAAAGCAATATACTTAACAAAGCCTCAAGCTTAAAGACTGACGAAAATAATCTCCAAATATCTGAATAAAATATATTTGAATCAACAGAATTGACGAAACCAATAGACGAATAAAGAAATAACGAACTGAAGTAACTAACTCAATGGATTGAACTGAACAAAAATAAACAAAACTAATACAATAAAATAATAGGCTGAAGCAAATGGCTGGGGTCATTTCATACCGATTGAGCTCGAAATATATCTTGCCACACAGGCAAGTCAAACTAATGCCACACAGGCAAATCAAATGATGCCACACAGGCAACCAAAATAATGCCACACAGGCAAGTCAAACTAATGCCACACAAGCAAATCAAATGATGCCACACAGGCAAATCACACATTGGACCGCGAATCCAAATGTATACAAATCGGATAGGTGTGTTTGGCACAACATCACCAATCTGCAGAACAGAAATCTAGGGTTAACCCATACGCCCCCCACAACAAAACACCAAATGACCCACTTACTCCGGAGCCCAAAACGGAAACGCCGTGGACTAATCACACTGCCACGGAAAGTGTCATGCCTCTCGTGCCAAGACGACATGCCTGTGGTACCCCCACAGGTGGTTATAGCTCAGGTATACCCTACGATATATTCTAACAAAAATACTATGTCACAACACATGTGACATAATACCAACAAAAGGGTTCTATATGTACATGTTGAACCAAATCAAATTATAGTCACAAGATTTCAAAAAGAAGGTAGCAACTTGTACCGCTCTACAATTATCAAAATAAATACTATACATGATAACCTGGTTCAAAGAGTACAAGTACGAGTCCAATGTGTCAACTCCAAAATGGAACAAATATATCAATTTCACAAGAAATAATTATGTAAAATAATAACAGAATTTCGAAACCGAGTAACAAAACGAACAATTCAAATTTAACAAAAGTATCGCTGAAAGAGTACGGAATCCGTACCTGATACTTCCAAACCATTTATAGCACACTCAACAAAATCTTACCCTCAAATGCCAACGATATCAAATACGAAATGTTATTCACCACCTAAACATATTCACCTCAAATTAAAAATAATCCAAACTAATAATTCTAAAATAATTCATAATCTATTTAATCATCGCCTTTTATCAGTTACTAATACTCCAAAATTTATATTCCAAAAAAAAAACTCTTTAAATTCCCTACGTCCGATCTAATAAAATACAATAAAATTTTATTACTAATTTAACCATTGCTAACATTATTAAATTTATTATCAAGTAAATTTTATAATTTTATCAACAAGATTAACTAGTTTAATTTAATATACAAAACTATCAATTTGATTTACTAATTCAATTTATACCCTTCATAAATTAAATACATATTAAAATATAAAATCTAAATATATATATATATATATATATATATATATATTATATATATATAGTTCAAATTAAATTATAATACACCTTAAAATCATACGGATCCACATCCACTCTATCTTTCTAGCAACTTTGACTTAATGATGATGGATGATGATCATGGTACTTATCATTATGAAACTCAGCAATTATTCCATATCAGCCAAAAGAAACATAGCAATTATTCTCCTCTATATACTATTCACATGTATAATACGTAGAACTTACCCGAATTAAACGAGATGGTTGTACTTCTATGATGCTCACAGAATAGTCTCCTCTCTTTTCTCTATTGTTTAACCGTGGCTACGCTCTTTTTCTTTTACTCCGTCGACAGAAAATATGATCAAGCAATTAGGTTTTGCTTATTTATTAATTTAATATATCTCATTGTGTCTCCTAATTTTAATAGGATTTTAATATTACCCAAATATAAAATAGACCCAATTAGTATAAAAGTCCAAATTAATGTAATCACCTACTTATTATAAGTCACGCAATTAAATACAATTTGACCCAAACATAAGAAAAGCCCAATTAAAATATGGATTTAAATATTATTTATTTATTTATTTTATTTATTATTATTTTTATTTTATATTCTTTTTTTTTACGGGGGTATTACATCACCTACCCTTAAAAAGGATTCCGTCCGGAATCAAATGAATGAACGTACCAAATTATCAAAAGATGTGAATACTCCGCTCGAATAGACTCCTCTATTCCCAAGTAGCTTCCCGCTCCGAATGATTTTACCACAAGACTTTAACAAAAGGAATTATCTTCCTCAATTTCTATTTAATCAGTTATTAATTATCTACAAAAAGAATTTAATTTCCAAACAAAACAAGGAAGAAAAGAGGGAAACAAAATTTTTTACCTTTTCCAATTTAAACACAATTGTATAACATAGAATCAAAAAATTAAAATATATGGGTTATTACAATTTTTCACCCTTAAAATAATTCCGTTGTAAGACCCCAACTTATTAATGAATAAAATCAAATTTTCTCTAAATATTATTGTGAATAATAAGGGGTTAATTTGATATAATACTTTGGTTATGGGTGAAATGTGCAAATTTTGCAAAATAAGCAAGTGGTTATAAAATATTTATTTTTGGTCGGTGAATATTCGGTTGGTCGTGGAATATTCTTGCTGTCGGGGAATATTCGTACGACGACGCAGCCTTGTGTGGGCCCCATAACGGAAAGCGATTGGATGAAGAAAACGACAAGTATAAGTTGTTTATAAATAACGGCGTAGTTGTTACCGTTAATACTGTTGGAATACCCGGTGGTTAAAATACAGTAGCACACGGTATTGCACCAATTATTGATTCTTACGTAAGAAGGCACTACTCAATAATTGTTACAGTAGTTATTATTCAATATTTTATTTTATTGATTCAATAATTACTGCGTTGATATTTTATATTATTGTTGTTTCAATAATTGTTGCTGCACAGTATTTTCATTTATCAGATCAATAATTCATATTATTTGAATAATATTATTAGATAACATTATTGGCAATGTCTAGAAAGTTCTGTCTAAGGAGAGGTTTGGCCATCTAATTGCGCGCCAGTAAGGAGAAATCCTTATTGGAAAGCCCCCTCTTTCCTGGGAACGGCCTGGTTGTCATAAATGTGATTCTGTAATATTATTTGTGAATAATTAATTATTGATTCATATGATAAGGAAATATTTATTTTATGTGGATATAAATGAGGGATATATTTTTGTGGTTAAAAATGAAGGAGTTAATGTTGAGGTGTTTTATCAGTATTTTTATCGGAATGGAGGTATTAAAAATCAATCAGGGTTTTTGAGAAATTTGCGGGTGTTATAATTTTTAATCCGACCGTTGGATCGTGGTAATTTTTGGATATGTTATACATATATAAGTTGAGTATATGTCCACAAATTTTGAACCGTTAAAAATGAACGTATGATTTATTATGAATTTTACAAGATGACTGGTTCAGAAATTGTTGAATTTTCGGAGTTTATCATTTTGATGGAAAATTCTAGAATTGGTGGGCCCACTTGTGGTTGGTGAAGAAATGTGCTGAATTATATTTCAAATGTGGTAGGGGGAATAGTAGCAGGTAAAGCCATCAGGTTGCAGGTCAAACCTACCAAAATTTTCCTATAAATAGAGGGCTAAGTTAGAATTGAAAATCACACCAGAAACAAGTTTTCTCTCTTTCTCTCTCTAGATTATTGAGTGTATTTTGTGAGTATTTAGATACTTTGAGAGTTTCTATTCATCAGAGCAAGTTTCTTTCAGCCTTATACCGGTATTCCGACCAGAAGTACTGATATTTTGAGGTAAGGGATATTATTTTCTTCTTAATGATATTATTTTCTTCAATATCATTATGCTGAAATATTGATATGAGTTTTTATCAAATTTGGAACTTTTTGTGTCGGGGGTTACTATTCACGTATACGGCACTATTCACGTATACGGCACTATTCACGAATACGGCACTATTCACCGAAAAATAAAATTTTCCCTTTTTGTCCAAGATGTCTATTATGGTTACTATCTTTGATTGTATCCATGTTTTGATCTTTATTTTTGAATTCTGCTTCACAATTGATTATTATGAAGTATTATTGATCTTGGATAAACTGTTATACGAATCCCTACTATTTGTCCTTCTGTCTCATTGGATTCGTTCTCTTTAAGATATTTTTCATCATCCTCAGTCCTAAATGATGATATTACTGAATATCTTTGGCCTGTAGTGCAAAGATGTATAATTACTTGATGAATATCTTTGGCCTGTAGTGCAAAGATGAACAGGTGTTGAGATGAACATGACCGACTGATGATACAAATGAATATCTTTGGCCTGTAGTGCAAAGATGAATATTTGGTTAAAGATGATTATTAATTGATGTTACAGGGATAAAATATTGATGATGGACTTTTAAATCTTAGAAGATAGTAGAATTCTTTCTCTACTTGACTCTTCTAATGGTTTGTTGTTTCCGCTGCAGTTGTTGATCTAAAACTTGTTGTCGATTATATTTTATCAGATTTTTCCCTGTTGAAGACTAACGATAATTTGTTGTATATTATCTTAGTCATAATATTCTTTACTGGGCTAGTTGAGCTCACCCTTTTCCTTTTTGTTCCATTTTTCTTCTCAGGAGGTGAGAACATAGCAGGATCTAGTCGGGGTATGGAGTGATGGTTCTAGAAAGATGTATTAGCAGTCCTCACTATTTCTGTAAAATAGTGTTTGAATAATTGTAATGAGGATTTATTTGAGTGTGGATATTGTCTAGAAGACAATATTTGTATTTAAACTCACAGTATGTGTTGTCGTATTTTGCACGACAATTGTATTATTGAAGTTGTAGTTTGCTTTCTGTACCATGTATTTGGCGACTCAGAATGGGTGTTGTATACCTATTCTGGGGGCGTCACAGTTGGTATCAGAGCTTAGGGATATGATCCCTGGCTGAGATGTGAGACAAGAACTAGGAGGGGAGAGACGGGGAATTCCTTCGCTAGTATGACCTGACTAAGTTTATTTGGTGTTTATTTGGTCGGTCAGAGTATAGGGATAATATATGACATGACTATTAACCCTTGTTTTATGGCAGTATTTAAGAATGGCAGCTGAGAACGTTAATAATGGAGTAAATCAGACCGTGGAGACACCTTTGATCACTACCCAGGGGAACGTGCAACAGGAAGGCAATATTCCTCCTGTAAACAACGTTACCGAGCAAACGATGAATGATGATGAATGTTTAGGAGCTTTTTGCAGTTCATGCAAAATCAGACGAGGGAGACTCGTGTGCAGAATACGGGTGGAAATGATAACAACGCGCGGTTTGTCACAGCTAAGCAGTTCAAAGAATTGGGACCACCAGAATTTAAGGGAAAGCCGGATCCGATCATGGCGGAAACGTGGGTCAAGCAAATTACCAAGATATTTGATGTCTTGGGATGCACGGAGGAACAGAAGGTTCCATTCGCCACATTTATGTTCCGCGGTGAGGCAGACTACTGGTGGGAGTCTGTGAAGCGTACCCAGCCTGACGCACTCAACATGTCCTGGGAAACATTTCAAAAACTGTTCAATGACAAGTACTTTCCTGAAAGTATTCGTCATATGAAGGAGGTTGAGTTTATTAGACTGGAACAAAACAACATGACGGTGTCCCAGTACGAGGCGAAGTTTGCAGAGTTATCCAGGTTTGCACCTCATTTGGTCGAAAATGAGGAACGAATGACAAGGATGTTTCTGAGAGGTCTAAAACCCGAGATTCGGCAATATCTTATCTCTCATAAATTTTCTTTATATTCAGATGTTGTAAACAGGGCTCAATTATTAGAGCGAGATAATGAGTATGTGCAACCGAGGGACCACAACCAGGGTCATACCGGTGGCGGCAGTCATCGAAGCAATGAAAACCAAGGGAGGAAAACATTCGGACAAAAGCGGTAACCACTCTGGTGGTAATCGTGGTCGTGATAATAGAAGGAGCGAGTCGGGAGGAGATTTCAAGAAGAGAAGGTACAACAATGATAACGTGAAGACGTCAGCACAAACATCAACTGTTTCTAGGGGAGGAGAACGACCACCGGTCGTATGTTACAAATGTGGGAAAGAGGGACATATCAGCCCAAACTGCCCACAACAATCCAAGGTATGTTATAACTGTGGAAAGGAAGGTCATATAGCTCGAGAGTGTTCTGTAGCAAAACCAAGTTCAGCGGGGATGGTGACTCCAAAAGTTATCCGGATAAGTCGAAATCAGCGGTTCCTGGAAGGGCGTTTGTCGTTACTGGCCAAAACGCGAGAAACCCGAACGAGGTGATCACGGGTAAGCTAATCTTGAATTCTTGCGAAGTTTATACTTTACTAGATACCGGTTCTACCCATTCTTTTATCTCTCCTGCTTGTGCTCAACGTTTAAACTTGACTCCGGAGAAATTGGACTTTAACTTATCTGTTGAAACTCCGTTGGGTGAAACCTTCGTTACATCTACAGTTTATAAATCTTGCATGATCCAAGTTGGCACTATCACATTACCTGTTGATCTTATCTCTTTAAAGATACTTGCTTTTGATGTGATTTTAGGAATTGATTGGTTAACCACTCATCATGCTAAAATTGATTGTTTTCGTAAGGTTGTTAGTTTTCATATTCCTAACCAACCTGTCATACGAATTCAAACTACTAAACCACTAAAATCAGTCACTGTCATATCAAGCCACAAAGCTATTCGTTTATTGAAAAACGGATGTCAAGCTTTCTTAGCCCATGTTATGGATTTGAACAAAGACAAGTCAGATTTGAATAATATTTCTATTGTTAGAGAATTTTTCGATGTATTTCCTGAAGAACTTCCCGGTCTACCCCCGGAACGAGAAATTGAATTCTTTATTGACCTTGAACCCGGTACAAAGCCCATTTCTAAAACCCCATATCGAATGGCTCCTATTGAACTTCAGGAGTTAAAAGTCCAACTACAGGAGTTGTTGGACATCGGTTTTATTCGTCCTAGTACGTCTCCTTGGGGTGCTCCTGTTTTATTCGTAAAGAAGAAAGACGGGAGTATGCGACTTTGTATTGACTATCGAGAATTGAACCATGTCACCATCAAGAATAGGTATCCGCTACCTCGCATTGATGACCTGTTTGACCAGTTGCAAGGAGCACAATTCTTTTCAAAGATCGATCTTCGTTCTGGATATCATCAGCTGAAGATTAAAACTGAGGATATTCCAAAGACTGCCTTCAGAACTCGGTACGGGCATTATGAATTCTTAGTAATGTCTTTTGGATTGACTAATGCTCCTGCTGCCTTCATGGATATGATGAACCGTGTATTCAAAGAATATTTGGATCAGTTCGTTGTTGTCTTTATTGATGACATCCTCATCTATTCCAAAAGCCGTGAAGATCATGAGCGCCATTTGAAGCTGGTACTGCAAAGGCTTCGTGAAAACAAGCTATATGCCAAACTGAAGAAATGCGAGTTCTGGCTTGAGGAAGTAGCATTCCTTGGGCACGTGGTGTCAAAACATGGAGTATCTGTCGACCCGGCGAAGATTGAAGCCATACAAAGTTGGGAGCAACCGAAGTCGGTAACCGAAGTACGTAGCTTTCTGGGCTTAGCTGGTTATTATCGGAGATTTGTGGAAGGATTTTCTCGAATCGCTACTCCGTTAACTCAGCTGACTCGGAAAGATACAAAATTCGTATGGAGTGAGGAATGCGAGAAGAGTTTCCAAGAACTCAAGAGGAGACTCATTTCGGCACCTGTTTTGACAATACCATCTGGTTCGGATGGATTTGTTATCTACAGCGATGCTTCAGGCAAAGGGTTAGGATGTGTTCTCATGCAACATGGGAAAGTCATAGCCTATGCCTCACGACAACTCAAAGAATATGAGAGGAATTATCCTACTCATGATTTGGAGTTGGCAGCAGTCGTTTTTGCGTTGAAGATCTGGAGACACTACCTGTATGGGGAGAAAGTGGAGATCTATACAGATCATAAAAGCCTCAAATATTTCTTCACCCAAAAGGAACTCAACATGCGGCAACGACGTTGGCTTGAGCTGTTGAAAGATTACGATCATACCATCCAATACCATCCTGGAAAAGCAAACGTAGTAGCTGACGCATTGAGTAGAAGATCATATGCGGGTACGAGTGCAATGTTTTTAACACAAAGGCCCATTTTGTATGACTTGCAAAGGATGGAGATAGAGATGAAGGCTCCAAGTACCCACATGATGATATCAAATATACGAGTAGAACCGACTTTAATCGATAAAGTTAAAGCTGCTCAAGCTACGGATATAGAGCTGATGCGTATGAAGAAGAAAGTGCAAGAAGGTGCTATTCCAGAAGCAAGAATCGATGAAGAAGGAATACTTCGAGTCAACTCCAGACTTTGTGTTCCTAACGATTTTGACTTGAAGCATAGAATAATGATGGAGGCACACAACACACCGTTTGCAATCCATCCTGGGAGTACCAAAATGTATCACGATCTTCGACATACATTTTGGTGGAGCAATATGAAAAGAGAGATCGCGGAGTTTATCTCGAGGTGTTTAACTTGTCAACGTGTAAAGGCGGAGCATCAAGTGCCAAAGGGTCCATTGCAACACTTGAGATCCCGAAATGGAAGTGGGAACACATTACTATGGATTTTGTTACAGGTCTTCCAAGGTTTCTCAAGGCATAGATGCGATTTGGGTTATTGTTGATAGATTAACCAAGTCCGCTCATTTCTTGCCGATACGTGAGACTTATTCCCTTGAACGTCTTGCTAGTATGTACGTGAACGAGATTGTGAGATTGCATGGCATGCCAGTATCCATAGTTTCGGATCGTGACCCAAGATTCACTTCACGATTTTGGGTTAGCTTGCAGAAAGCTATGGGCACGGATTTACGATTCAGTTCAGCATACCATCCTCAAACGGACGGACAATCAGAGAGGACTATTCAAACTCTTGAAGATCTATTAAGACTTTGTGTCTTAGATCTCAAAGGGAGTTGGGATAAGTACCTACCATTGGTGGAATTCTCCTACAACAACAGTTATCAGGCGAGCATAGGTATGGCTCCATTTGAGGCGTTGTATGGAAGAAAATGTCGTTCTCCAGTATGCTGGGACGAGGTGGGTGAAGCAACATTGTTGGGACCAGAATTGGTACGCATTACTACAGAGAGATCCAAACGATTCGACAACGTATACAAACGGCACAGGATCGACAAAAGAGTTATGCGGATCTTCATCGGAATTCCGTGGAATTTAATATTGGGGATCATTATATGTTACGTGTTGCACATGGAGGGAGTTAAAGATTTGGGAAGAGAGGAAAAGCTCAA